>JAEQBH010006479.1:0-123840 GCA_016808115.1 Tetrastigma voinierianum
ATATAGACGACCATAGAATATTTTTGATACATATAATCGATATAAAAGCAGAATAAAGTAACCGAGATAAAATCATATAATGGAGATATTTAATTGTATCAGCTGAATCAAAATCTTTCTTAATGGCTAAGCTATGATTTAAATAATGGTAAATGACTTGGTCTCATGGGAATGGACTAATGAGAAGCTTGGATAAAAGAGTAATTCACTTTAAACCAACCAATGATATTTTGTTACTTAAGGGCACTTTTTGGAATAATATTTTTAAAGTCTAAAATTTGGGATTTAAGTGCTCACAAGAGGGGATCATGTATAGAGAGGAAAGAAAGGAGAAAAGAGAGAAAAGAAAGGGAAGAAAGGAGAAAGAGGAGGAGAAAGGGGTAGGGCAAAGTGGTAGAGGTGAATTTTAGTCTCTTTCAAGCTTTCAAGTGATCTTCAAGTGAATCAAGGAAGAGAAGACAAGGGAAACCCAAGAAACAAGTAAGTTTTTCATGGTGGGAAAGTTGGATTTTTATGTTTTTCATGCCTAATGATTTGATTTTCTTGTATGGATGTTAAATTAGTGGCATTTAGGGTTGAATGATGATGATTTTGAGATAAATTGAGAAAGCCATGGATTAGATTAGGTTTTGACAAATCAAGTGAATGAATGGTTAGGGTTTGATGTAGACTTTTTTTGATATGTTGAAAATGGGTATAATGCATCAGATTTAAGTGTTTAGAGTGAAAGAAAAAATGGAAGAGAAACACAATTTGCAAATTTTTGGGCAAGAATCTCGGTACAGGAAATGTCCTCGTTTTCTGTTTTGACCAGTTTTGGTATTTTGGCCATAACTTGCTCATTTCAGATCGGAATTGAGTGATTCAAAATTCTGGGTAAAATAGACTTCTAGGGGAAAAATTTATCTGAAGGAAGTTCAAGCAAATTTTAATCGTAAAGTGCCCAGAAAATGGTTCAAAGTGGAGCTATGTGCAGATTATGTTCTGCCAAACTGAGTCATATGTTGTGCAGATTGTGTTGTGGTTGAGGGCTTTAGGAGAAGGAATTTTTTAAATTGAAAATTTAAAGAGATGTCATTGGCTATATCAAGAACTGATCTGAGAGTTTCATAAATTTTGAAGACTGCTTGAATAATTTTTTGAGTCATAAAGTCTATAGAGTATTGTTGGAAAAAGGTTGGCCTAAATGAGTGGGTTTTAGTGCTTAAGGGTAATTTGTTCATTTGGTTTAAGTGAGTGTGTAATATGGTGAATTAAATGGAAGCAGTGATTAATGCGTAATTGTGGTTTTCTTGACAAAGGCACGGGAGCGACGTCCACGAGTAGGCACGGGAGCGACGTCCACGAGCCTCGTAGAGACGCTTGACGGGGAGTGACGCGGCTTCAAGGTAAGTGGTTCGCCACTTAAGATCTTTTCCAATTTTATGTAAATGGTTGATGTTGGTACGAATAGTGGAGTTAAGTAATCTAAAAGAAAATATTTGAAAAGAGAGTTTTAGAAGTTTCAAAACAAGTTAGATTTGTACTTTTGACACTAAGTAAATGTAGTTTTAAAACCCATGTATAATCCTTAAGATATAAAGAGATTTAGCGTTATGTGACGATGCAGAAAATTCCGTCCGTAGTTGCTCAGTTTCATAGAAAGTATAAGCACTACGTTGCGATGCAGACAATTCCGTAACGTAGTTGGCTATTTGTATAGTTTGGCACTACGCAACGATGCAGAAAATTCGGGTCCGTATTGCTCTTCCGTAGTTTTAGCACTACAATCCGCGATGCAAGAAATTCCGTGACGTAGCTGCTCAGCTGATGTTTTAGCGCCCTCTACGCACGATGCAAAGAAATCTCGTAACGAGTGGTTGAGATGACTCTAGTGTTTCACGTTGGCGTTAGTTTTAAATCGTCATGATGGTTAAAATAATTGTGTTGATATACATAGGGGGTTTTTGACATAAATTATAAAACAAATGATAAATTGTCATGTTAGTATATGTGATATCTATCTTCGCTAAAATTAACTTGTTTGTTCATTTTGTAGCGCTATATATATTCCACGTGTGCTATCATGACGACAGGACGTCATCATTTTGTTGCTATATAGGTGGGCGAATATGACCTAGGATGTAAAAACTTTATGTATGGGATGGATATGTAAATTTGAACAACAGGTATTTAGATTTTGAAATTGTATAATTGTAGTCATTTTTTGTAAAATATGCATGTATGGTTTTGAGAAAAACCGCTGCGGCGCGAAATTTTGTCGATCGATCCCACTTATATTTTTACGAGGACCAGAGGTCCTCAGATCAGAGCTGGATTTTGGAAAATATCGAGTTTAATTCCTTTGTTAAAATGTGTGATTTTCAGATTCGCTTGACCACCGAGCAAATATGTCAGTCGGATTTTCGTTGAACTTAAAAGTGTGATTTTGATAGAAAAGGAAAATTTTTATAACCTATGTTTTCCAAAGACATGAAGTGCTTTAACTGCTTAGCTTCATGGTAACTTGTCAATGAGCGAGCTTGGTCGGGAGGCCACTGCAGTAGCCTAAGCAGATTTCCTGTCACTAGGAAGGGGGTCTGTCATAGACACCCTCTCAAGTGAAAGACCTGGTATATTGTTTAGACATGAACCACACAGCAAACCTGAAAAATGTTAAAGGCATGCGGTGTCCTCGCAAGGAGAACTGTGAAATCAGGGCCCACAAATGCATAACACACAGTACTTGGTAAGGAAATAAGTAGGCATTGGGGGTATCCAATGTGTCTAGAATTACAAAACAAAAAGCTTTTGTTTTGGAGAAAGGGTCAGGGGTGGGACGCCCTTGACGGTTTTTCACACTTAGCATATGCAAGTATGAGGGAGTTAGTGAGGACTCAGGAATTGAGTCATGAAGGGCATACTGCATTCATGACATGTAAACATTCAGGTACAACAGAGTATAGGTACTTGAATGCGTGTGATTGTATGTATCGCATTGCATGTTTCACTTAGCGGAGAAATGGTAGAGATATATCTACTGGGCTTTGCTCACCCCGTCGTGGGACCACCCTTTCAGGTACGTGAGAAGACGGCGCTCCTTCGAGGCCGTGAGTATGAAGAAGGCCGAGTTGTGGCCTTGAGAAGTTTTTTTGTAAAATATATTAGAACAATCTAGTCTTAATATATTTTGGCATGTAAAAGAGTTGTACATCAAACTCTTGTAAAATATTATAAGAATCAGATATTTATAAGAAAATATATAGAAAGACATCTAATACACGAATATTCTTCGAGTCAGACGAAGTTGTCAACCCGACTCGACTTTTGGGAGTGCTACAAAGATGGTATCTCGAGTAAACAAAACCCCCTGATTGGGCGTCACAAGATGTGCTAAGATATTTATTAGAAAAAAAATGAATTAATGAAGAGTTTAATTTTAGATAGGCTTAATCATCAAGGATCTTCAAATTCCATAAAATGTCTTTCTTTTTATTTTTTTTAAGAGAAATAATTTCATCGATTCCATCTAGTAATACATCGATAGAAACATATAATCAAAATCGCTAAAAACCATAAAGAATGAAACAACATCCAGGTTAATAGCATAATGAAACGACTCAAAGCCTATATATTTGATAGTTGAGTCTACATATTCGATATTACTATTGTGACTAGAATACCTTTGACTCCAGTTCTACAGCATAATGACGACCATTGATTTTATTTCATTCTAATAATATATCCTTTGCTTGTCTGACCGTCCCAAACCACAAATAAACGATGACTAAACCAAACCGTTGTACTAAGACGATTCCAACCACCCTGCACCCAAGATAACGATAACCATTACGACTAAGGTGACGACAATCACAAGCACAATTCAAGGCTTAGCTACTAAATCACAAAAAAAAAAACATATAAAAACCTATATCTATGTGGAAGAACCACTTTATTGAGGAAAAAAAGATGGAAAAGAGGTGTAGATGGGTGATTTCAAGTCAAGAATAACCAAAATATCACCCCTCCTTACTTAAAGAAAAGAGGTTAAACAAAGAAAAAGTTGAGAGAATGAGAGGCTAGGGTTTAGAGATATATTCCATAAAATGTCAGGATAATTAAAAACGAATATTAAAATAAAAGCATGAAAAGAAAAACTAACCTATTCAAATTATTTGACATTATCCATTATCATATTCACCTCTATATTGTTTCAAGCATTTACTCATTATAAAAATATAAAAATATTATTCTATTCAAATACGACTCATTTAGTAATCATATGAAAATAAATTGATATAAATACAACTTGTTCATCAAATAGATAATACAATATCATTGGTTTCAATCTTATTAATAACACATGGATTAAAATGAATTATACATAAATCGATATGAATAACCTATATATTAACATGATTCTAGTGTCGTGTGAGACTTAGCTTAACATGATTATAACCTATTTAAAATTTTAAATATATAAAAATATTATTTGTTAAAATACTTCTTCTATTGCTTTAACTTTCAAGTTATATTTTTAAATCTCTTAATTAACTTATTTAGTCATGATACAAGAGGGCGGGAGATGTAGAAAAATTAAAAAAATCCAAGTTCGAAAAATGTTCTAGTAAGTTGTCTTACAAGTAAATTTTTCAAGAAATACAAATTAAACAGTATATCAATCAAATAAATAATAAAATCGCTCATGCTTTAAACATACTAATTAGGAGTTCCATAATTGAATGAAGAGCCTTTTTAATGGTTTTCTCATGTCCTTCAATTATTAATGTGACACCCTAAACTGGTCTCTATTGACAAACCCACAACTCAAGAGAATTCCTATGGATTTTTGGGTGACTACACCAAGCTGTTGTGTCCCATTTATCGGGATCCATATTTTCACAAAAAAAATCGGGTAGAGTCTCCTTTGTTCGGGAAGCTTTACCCAACATAAACCTGCAGATAATGCAAGATAATCATAACCCATCCGTGGTCTCAATGTATAGTATCAATTTGGCCAAGGTCCATATGTCCATATCCCCAATATACATCCCTTTACAGAGACCTTATTCATTCACATTTAAATCTAAATTATGAAAATAAACGCGATCATAAACTGCAGAGTCCGACACGAATTCTCTTACTCATATAATTACATACCCGACTATTTAGACACTAGTCCCAAAATAATTTAATTACAATTTTTATACAAAAATACTTTTACAAAGGAAATAATTAAGGCCACATTGGCCTCCTTCAATCATCACTACCGCAGAGCGCCATCTCCCTGTATACCCTTTGTACCTGAAAGGGGTCCCACAACGAGGTGAGCAATGCCTAGTAGAAAAATTCTCCTACAAGGGCTACTCCCTGCCTAAATGCACATGCAATGACATACATTAAACATCAAATCACATTCCATATAAATAATGCAATCCTATATGGAATGTTCCGTATCATGCATGAGATGAGACTCCTCACGCCCACAACCCGAGTCCCGACCGACTCCCTCACACCTGCAACACTAAGTGTGAAAAACCATTCATTGGTGTTTCACCTGTTGACTTAAACTATTGGTACAACCCTCCAATTTTAATTTATCAAACTCGCAGGTTTATTCATGGACCACGCTCTTTACTGGTACACCACAGATCGACGCACGCCTTCCTACATTTTTACGGGCTTTCACTGCCGGTGATCATGTCTAACCACCTATAAATTTGGGTCTTTCACGCCTTCCGACATTCTTGCTTCACCCAAACACACTAAATTTATTATTATTAATTTGTTATGCACCTGTGAGTCTCAATTTTGGACGTTGTCCCAAATTCCAAGCTCATACACATTCACCAAGAATGGTGAATAACCAATACCATGCACCCAAACCCGACTCGACACGATGTGACCGTGCATATGAAATGCAATCAGTGCCATTTCATGCTGCGTCATGCCATATGCAACATTTATAAATCTTGATAATTATATTTTTTACATATAATTTCCATTAATCACAATTTCCATGTTAATACATCACTCAAGCACATATTAACATGATTTTTACACACAACAACATATTATTTATTTTTTTCCAACAATACACACAAATGGGCCAATCTAATCATAAACAGGCACCTTCGTCTCTCTTCACTGTCACACCAAATTAATGTGATACCAAACATACCAAAACCCGAGACATCATCCCAGGATCAAAACCAAATCTAAACATAGTCTAGACTCCATTCGAAAATAGTCCTGTGGTTTCAATCCGATCGTTTGAAAACAAGCCCTGTGGGATCCAAATTTCGACCGTCCGAAGCAAACTCCGAAATTCAAAATTCCTAAAAATCTCTACACTTAGTCCCATAAATTTGCGACTAAAATTTATGGCCTCTAAGAAAAACCCCAAGCCATTAAATGGCCTTTAGACTAGAAATGAACCAAGTAGGAAAATTCCCACCGTGAGCTCGACGAAACTTCAAGATTTTGGTACCCATGCGTAGCTCTCGGCGTGGATGAACTTCGCTCTCGCTTCACGAAAACCACATCCGATCTCCTCAGATCTTAGAGATAAAATCATTTTCCCATTTTCTCTCTCTTCTCCCGCACACCGCCTCCTTCTTTTTTTTTTTATCTTTTGGACACATGGCTCACATTGCTTCATGTGTCCATCACTCATTTGGTTCTGTTTTTACCTCAAAAATTTATTTATTTTTTAGTTCAATTTATTTTAACTTAACTTAACTCAAGCCATTTCCTACCTTCCGAGATTTTCATAAAAATCTCGTCCCTTGAGTCATTGGCGATTTATCACTCAAAAAATCGTAAAAATATTCCGACCTGTCTCGTAATCTCAAACTTTCGGCCACTAGATTTCATGAGACGAATTTAAAGGCACAAATTCGCTTTTGGCCATCCGAGATCTAGAGAATTTTCTAGGCTTCTCGAACTATTATGGCAATTATTATTATTAATTTTCCATTTTCCTGAAAATTACTAATTTCTTGCCTTACATTAGCCAGACGCCCAAACCCGAGGGCCCATATACTCGATACCATGTCGTGACACTCCAAAATTCCGAGGGTGGCTAACAACTTGTTAACCCGCTGGAACATTCGTGGTCACCTTCTCAGATATTTTTCATAAATATACAAATTTTATAATATTTTACAAGAGTTTGATGCGGCCAACTCCTTTACGCTTACATGCCAAAATATAATAAAACTAGATTGTTCTAATATATTTTACAAAAATACTCACAGCCACAACCTACTCTTTTCAGACTCACAAGCCCAAGGAGCGCCGTCTTCTCCTCAGACCAGCAGTGGTCCCACGACGGGGTGAGCAAAGCCCATTAGAAAATTCTCCTACAAGGGCTACTCCCCACCTAAGTGCACATGCAATGGCACACCACACATTCAAGTAAAAACATTCACGTTCCTACTCAAATGTCTACATGTCATGGATGAGAATGTGACTCACCCTATCCCATATCCTGAGTCCTAACCGACTTCACACATGCATATGCCAAATGGGAAACTTGTCATTGGTGTTTCACCCAATGACCCTTTATCCAAACAAAAGACTTTTTGTTTTTACAATCAAACTTTGACAACCTCCGATAACCGCTTCATTCAAAGTTCTTGACGCCTTCTCGACCGCGGGATACTCGACTGGGATACTAAAGTGGATAGTCTCCGATCGTGACAGCCTCATCAGGATAGTCTCAGATAACTGGGCAAGTCCAACAAAGGGACGCCTCCGACTCCTCGACAATCTCCGAATCCTGGACAATCTTCGATAATAGCTTTATTTTAAAGCTATGGACAGTCTCCGATAATAGCTTTATTCATAAACTATGGATTAGCCTCCGATAATGATTTTATTTTTAAAGCTTATAGATGGGCTCGAGCAATGTACTTTATTCACAAGCTATGGATGTAGCTTCCGATAACCTCTTATTTCAAAAGCACTAGATGCTTCCGATAACCTCAAAACCATGCGATCATTTTGGACGAGTCCATGTTACTAAGCCCACCATCAACACCAAACAAGGTGTCAATCTACCCGCGCATGCCTTAAATTTGGCAGACATCGAACCCCAAACATAATGTCGACCCAAACCATGCACTCACACCACCCGACGCGCGGATGTCCCGTGCATATGAAATGCAATCATGCCATTTCATGCTATGTCATGCTACATGCAACATTTATAAATCTTGATAATTATATTTTTTACATATAATTTCCAGACTAACACAATTTCCATGTTAATACATCACTCAAGCACATATTAACATGATTTTTACACACAACAACATATTATTTATTGTTTTTCCAACAATACACATCACACAAAAATGACCCAAATCTGTGTGACCTATATAAAATGTGGCACCTCTCGTCCCTTCACGGTCACATGCACTACTATGATACCAAAACACACCACAAAACCCGAAGGCATCAGTCCTGGATCAAAACCAAACCTCAACACAGTCCGGGACTGCCCATAACTTGTCCGGACTATCCAAAAACAGTCCCGAAAATTCAGCCTTGACTGTTCGAAAACAGTCCCAAAAATTCAGCCTTGACTGTCCGAAAACAATCCCGAAAATTCCTAAACATTCCTACACTCAGTCCTAAAATTTTGGGACTGAAATTTACGGCCCCTCACAGCCTCAAAGAAAACCCCAAGCCATTACATGGCCTTTGTGCCAAAAACTCCAAGTAGGAAAATTTCCTTACACGTGAGTGCCTGACGAAACTCCAAGATTTTGCACCCACGCCAGAGCTCTACGCGTGGACCGACTTTGCCTTTTGCTCCGACGAAAACCTACGGTCCTATTTCCGTAGATCTTAGAGAGAAGCAAATTTTTTTTCTCTCTTCCGCTTCTCACTTTGCCATTTTTGCCTTCCAAACGGCCTTCTCCCCTCCTTTTTGACTTTTCTCATTTCCTTATTTGTTTTTTTTTTCCTTATTTTTTTTTCTTGTTTTAACTTTCCCATTATTTTCTCCACTTGACACTTGGCTCAATGTGAGCCATTCACACAAGTGCTCCACATGTCATGTCATGTGTCACCCGATACTCGATGCCTCGAAAAACGTGAAATTTCGACTGTCTTGGATATTTACTACCACTTACAACTTCAACCCAATGGTTCTTTTGTAATGGTTAGTCGGGTCCATGAGTATTATTATTATCATTATTATTACAATGACAATAATTCATGTATTTTTTCTCACCATAGAGAAAATAAGTATAAAATGTTCATGCTTGGCCCGATGTGATTCGTGATATAATTAAATAATTTAAGAAACATAGCAAAACGAATTAAAACAATTGAAATAAAATTTTAACCCACAATTCTATGTGATAGTATATTCACTTGGTTGATCCATGTACACGCTCCAATACCCTTCCCTTTTCCTTCCAAACTTTTAACTTCTAAAATCTTCGAGTATGATGGCTTGAAATCATACTAATTTGACTTCTACATATGGATCAACTCATATTAAATTTTAAATAAAAATTATATTCTTGTACCCAATAAATTTTTTTTAGATACCATACAAATTTTTTCTATAGTTACAAATCTTTATGAAAGAAATCAAGAAAATAAATAGATGATTAATACATTTTCTCTAAAATAATTTCTACCCTAAGTGAAATAGAAAATTATTTTCAATTTATTAAATATACTATAAAACTTTTTTTTTTTTTTGGAAATTTTCTAAAAATATGTTGTTTTTTATTTTAGACTAAGGACAAGTCTTTTAATTGCTTTAATAAATAAATGTGTGTGTGTGTGTGTGTGTTTGTCTCGTGTTTATATATCAGAAAAACAAATATTTAGTAGCTTCTATATAAGTAACTAAAAAAGAAACTTATTTTTATATTTCAATTTTGAAATAAAGTTTTATGAATTCAACAGTATAGTATATAAATCTTTATAAATAACTCCACGAAAAAATGTTTTGATAAGTTTCCATTATAAAAGAAATTTATTTAATAATAAATTAATGTGTCTTTCTAAAATTCCTCAAGTAATGAAAGTGCTGATGTTTCAGATATTTTATTTAAATTCCTTTTTATTATTAGAGGAGAAAGGTGAAGTTGGATTATGTTGATACATTTATAATTAAGAAAATAAATTTATAAACATTGAAGGAAAAAATCATCATATTTAGATTATTTAGTACAACATTTAACCTGCTGTTGAACTCCATATTCTTTCAAGCATGTGATCAATTTAAAAGTTATCCATATATTATTTTGGGGTAACCGTTTAAAAGGGACAAAAACAAAAAAAATTTGCAAATCTAACCCCTTTTCTTAAAACACAAAAGTAAGGATATTTTTACATCATTTTGACAATTTTACCCTTCTAACCACCATTCAAACTTGGACTTAACCCCCTTCAAGTTTGTTGAAATATAACTTAACGATGGTTGTCCAAAACCAATAGCTATTGTGCCTGTTACAAAACCTAGACTTAACCCCTTCAAGTTTGTTAAAATATAACTTACTTGATGGTTAAGTCTAAGATGTATACAAGTTGTATTTACGAAACCTAAGACTTGACACTCTTCAAGTTTGTTCAAAGGCTAACCGCGATGGTTAAGTCCAACATGTATAGAACATTTGTTAGAAACCTGGACTTGACACCCTTCAAGTTTTTGAAATGTTAACTTAACGATGGTTAAGTTCAACATGTATAAAAGTTGTGCTAGAAACCTGGACTTGACACCCTTCAAGTTTGTTCAAATGCTAACTTAATGATGTTTAAGTCCAACATGTATAGAAAGGGGTTAGATTTGCAATATTTTTTACAATAGAAAGGGGTTAGAAACCTAGACTTGACACCCTTCAAGTTTGTTTAAATGCTAACTTAACGATGGTTAAGTTGAACATGTATAGAAAGGGGTTAGATTTGCAATATTTTTTGGGTTTTAACACATGAAGGGTAATTTGATCTAAAGTAGGATATTTTAAGGTTATAAAAGTAAGGGTTAGTTTGCAAATAACTTTTGTTTTTTATCCTTTTAAACCCGATTCCTATTATTTTTCCGCTTATTCTAGTAAATATTTTAACTTTTAAATTTTAATAGAACAAAAACAGAGAAAATTATTATAGAAAAGACACTTAAATATTATTGAGAGGGTTAAGGTATATAAATATACCTATATAAGGGCAAATGGTAAAGTCTGAGCCAGATAAAGGTAGCCACAAATATTCTCTGTCGCCCCTCAGATGGTGTGCTAGAGACAACACCAATCTTATTACATAAGAAATGAGGCGAGGCCGAGAAAGGGATTTGGTGAGGGCATCTACTTGAGCTGGTCACAGCCGAAGAGACATAAGAAGCACGTAACCCGGGATAATACAAGCTAGGTCATGAACAAAGTGATAATCAATCGCAAGGTGTTTCATGTGAGAATGAAAAACAGGATTAGTAGAGAGATAAGTGGCACCAAGGTTGTCCGAGAATAGAGTAGGCGAGGTATATTTGGAATGAGTTTTGGCCAGTAGTTACTTCATCCATTGTGGTTAGACGGCAACGTGATGGCCGCGATGCTCGACCTCGGTGGAAGCAGAGCAACAATACGTTGCTTTGTATAACATCAAGAGATTGTATTAACACTAAGGAATATGAGAAAAGCACCTATGGAATGCGATCATCACGGGTTACCCGACTGGAAGTCCGCATCAAAGAAATTGTGCTATGTATGAGGAGTGTACGCGAAGTTGGATACCCGAGGATCGTGCCATTAAGATACTTGAAGGCGGCGTTTGATCGTTCCCTAATGGTGTTCGAACGACGCGTGCATAAACTAGGAGAGTTTGTTCATGATAAAGGAAATATCCAGCCAAGACATTCGGAGATGTTGGTGGCCACCAATCACCTGACGGTACATGGTGGCATTGACCGGTACAGTACCATCATTACCCATGGTAAGCGGTGTGGAGATAAGTTTGGAGTCGAGCATGTGATGTTTCTTCAAAATCAATGACATACTTTTGTTGAGATAGTAGAAGGCACGAGGAGGTAGCCAGAACCTCAACTCCACAGAAGTAAGACAGTGGCTCAAGATCCTTAGTGGAGAATTTAGAGTCAAGTTGTCGCATAATAGTGTCAACAAGTGAGGGGTCACTACCTGTAATAATCATATCATCAACATAGACCAGGAAGTAGATAAGTGCAATGTCGTGGGAATAGACAAAGAGAGACAAGTCTACACGGGATGTAACAAAGCTAAGAGAGAGCAAGAAATTGCGTAGCTCTTAGTACCAAGCTTGAGGAGCTTGTTTAAGCCCATAAATAGCCTTGTGTAAATGATAGACATGATGTAGATACTCAGCGTGGCGCATACCTTGCAGTTGTGCCATATAGACCTCCTCGTTGAGATGCATGTTGAGAAAGGTGTTATTAACATCAAGTTGGTGAAGACCCCACTGGCAATGGACCATGATCCAGCCGTAGGAGGGAGAGGCATATGTCTTCTCGAGGGTGGTCCACATAGCCCGAGATGTGGTGGAGGTGGAGGCTGCCGGCGTGGGAGAGATGAGTCCGATAATTGCATTGAGAAGAAATTGATCCTGAGTGAGACAAAGTAAAAAGCCCGGATTTGGGAGGGAGAAGCAACATCAGAAAGAGTTATGTCGTCACGGAGAACCCAGGCTTTGAGCCATTCGATGAACCAAGTAAGTCGTGCAAAATAAGAGATGTTAATTAGCCGTCACACAAAGTAATTCGGTAGTTTGTGAGTTTGAGTGGTGCACGAGCACGCGGCGTTGAGGCGATTAAGTTAGGTGAGTCGGTTCGATCGGGGCCGTGGGGGGTGTCTGAGAGGAGCGCGACGGTAGTGGTGGAAAGAGCGTTGGCCATTGGGAGAATAAGGGCTAACGAAGGAGGGTGGATCATGAAGCGGTAGTGGCGGTGCGCGGAGGCTAGGGTTTGTTGTTAAACATTATACGTCACCTACTTATGAAAGAGACTTAAATATTGAGAGGGTTAAGGTATATAAATATACCAATACAAGGAAAATAAGTAAAAACCAAAGCTTGATAAAGTAACCCTAAATAGAAAGTATACCTTATTAGAGTCCAATCAAAGCCTTGTGAAATTGGAAATTAAAGTAGAGATGTCTTTGCCTGCATAAGAATAACCATAAAATGTTACATCTTTCAAAGATATTTTATGAGGGGGTAAATTTTAAAATAAGAAGATATATAAAAAAATTATTTAATGAAATATAAAGTATTAAACAAAAATTAGATTTCGTGAGAATAGAATATGATTTAAATAATTATGTAGCTATCTTATGATCATTTTGGGGTTGGAGCTGGGGTTGGGGTTGGGCGTATATCAAATGTAACCCACAACCTTTTATTCCAGGATCTCTCTTAATGCAAGCCTTGAAGTATTTCCACCTTTTGGATCGATACTCATTCGGAATGCCAATTGGAGGGAAAATTAACACCGCCGCCAATGCTTCTAAGTTGTTGTTATTGTAGAGATAGCCATTCGCCCGTTTAAATTGATCACCTTGGGATATGCTAAATTCACAATATGGATAAGGATACGTTCTTGTCGTATCATGAAGAGGAACAGAATGGAGGAATAAACCAAATCCCAAGAAGCTGTCATCTTTATACCATTTCTTTGGGAACTCTATACTTACTTCATATCCCTTACTCTGATACATTACCCACTTTAGTAATCTAGTCCTGCCTCTTGGAACAACAGTATAAATTCTCTTGATGCCCATGTACCTTTCTTTTTTTCATCTAAGATTCTACATAAATAAAAGTAGTAGTAGCAGCGTGTAAA
Source organism: Tetrastigma voinierianum (assembly GCA_016808115.1). Taxonomy (NCBI): domain Eukaryota; kingdom Viridiplantae; phylum Streptophyta; class Magnoliopsida; order Vitales; family Vitaceae; genus Tetrastigma; species Tetrastigma voinierianum. Next base: position 13,814 of record JAEQBH010006479.1, read on the forward strand.
TTAATAATCTCATGTGGACCTTGATACAAATTGTAAATTATTTTTTAATTTTCATATAGCGTAGAATTTAATTTTCACGTACCTCGATATAAAATTTGAAGGAGTTAAGGAGAGAAGACCAGAGTATATCTGTCGTTGGATCAGATGACAAATGTTTGAGGCATGGACAATGGTGTGCTTCTATTACTCTTAAGCTTGACGGAAGCTCTGGGATTTCTTCAAGCATTGGGCAATGATTTATGTAAAGGCTTTCCAGCTTAGAAAGTAGAATGATGCCGGTAGGTTTGTGACGAATATGGTTTCCACTCACATCCAAAGATATCAGTGAGGACAGACACCATAAATTACTGGGGATTTCTCCTTCTATCAGATTGCAATCACTTATATCTAGTAATTGTAAGCAACAATGTAGGATTCCCAAGCTGTTAGGAAAGTGCAGGCTTTGGACAATTCACGAAGGCGAAGGCTACTAAAGATGTGTCAAATTACCAATGTTGTCGGAAGAGTCACGGGGTTCTCTGGTGCTCTTCAAAGTCGAAGATCTTTTAGGCGTCCAATTGATGATGACACCTGCATTATTGCACCCATTTCACCCCAACCAGATGTATCAAATGTTCCGACTCCTGATGATCTCCCGATAACCCTCTAGATCTATATTTGAACAACCATTGAGCGGAAGCGATGAGGTCTTCAATTCTAAATGCTACTGGAAGACTCTTCAAGTGTTTGCAGTTATGCAAATACAAGGATTGAGATCGATGGGATGACCTAGTATTGGTAATTCTTTAATGGCAGTCCCACTTATAGAAAGAAAAGATAGGCTCCCCATATTCCTTTGGATCTTAGGGAACTTCTCAATATTTGAGCAACTATCGGCATAAAGAACTTTAAGAGTCTCCAAGCAACCAATGTTATTCGGGAGTTCCTTAATAGCAGTTTTATATAAATCAAGGCTACTCAAGCATTTCATATTTCCTTAGATCTCTGGAAATTTCTCAAATTTTGAACAATTACTCAGAGAAATATTTTGAGAGATTCAAATATCCAAATCTTTGCTTGGGAGTTCCTTAATAGTAGTTTCGCTGGAAATTTCTCAAAGTTTGAGCAATATGAGAGGTTAAGAAATTCAAGAGATTCCAAAATCCAATCTTTGCTTGGGAGTTCTTGATTTGGTCGCTCATATAAGCTTCTCGAAGCACCTCATATTCGCAAAACTATCGAGCGATTTATGGAATTTCAAAATTTGAAACATCGAGGAAATTTGAGAGATGTCAAATTACCAGATGCTACTTGGTACTTCTTTGATTCAGGACTCATTCAAAAAAGCTCCTTGAAAATTTCATATGAGGAAATGCATCAATGAAGCGAATGCAATTTATGAAGACTTGTACAACCCCAATATTAAATCTCTCCAACTTTGGCATACTTGAGAAATTTGGCATTTTGATGAGTTGTTGTGAGTCACTTACATCAACGAACTTCAATTTTTCATGATGCTATAACAAAAAAACAAAAAAAATAATAATTAAAAAATTAGTCAACTTAATTGAAATTACTATAAAAAAACAATAATAACTCAATAATGGTTATACCTTCTTCCCTTTCCAAAGTCTTTTTATATTACTACATGAGTTGATTGCAACAAAGGTTCTCTGTATCAAAGTTCAAAGGCAAAGATTCCAAACCTTCCCAGTGAAGATATCTTAGTTCACAAGGAAATTCAAAGCCTTCGGGGATAGATGTTTTATACTCCTTTCTCATAAGACTATTATAATCGTTACCGCATAATAGACTTTGAGCAACCTAAGTTTCTTCATCTTATCAAAATCTTTTCTTCATTTGGAAAGCACTACTCCCGGTGAACCACCTATTTCTTTTGATTTAGATAAGTCGGACATATAGTTTCGACATTTTCTTCCCTCGAGAAAAAAGATAAAAAGAATAATGGAAAAAAATATAAGAGGCAAACATCTTAACTAATAGTATATATATATATATATATATATATATATATATATATATATATATATATATATATATATAATTTAATATGAAATATATTATTAAATCTGTATTCTTTCAAAAAGGAAAAAGTAAACTATTAAATTTAGTTGGATTCTCACCTTTTTACTCATAAATGCATGATAAATATCATATGGATTCCACAATCTACTCCATTTGATAGGGTCTTTACGATGTTGTTCGTGGATAATTTCCCAACCCATTTGTTGTATTAAATCATGCATATATATTTTGTTATCTGAAAAGTTATGACATTTTGCGTAGAGCTGATGCCACTCTACATAATCCAATATTTTGAAACAAAGTCTCTATCTTCTCCTTTAAAAACAAGCAATGTCTAGGAATATTTGCTTGCTCTATAAATCAACCCACCATAGCTTATTGTGAGCACATCTTGGATTTCTGTCCTAGGTTTGTTCCTTAATTTATACAGTGCTTTCCCACATTCGCGTTGGCTTGCCACGTAGAGGAGAGAGAGAGAGAGAGAGAGAGAGAGGGGAGGGGTAGGAGTGTCAAGCGGAGAAGACCTTGACAATAACGTATTACATCATCCCGAGAATTTTATAATCTTCTTACGGAAGATTTTGTTGAAAGCATATAGACTAAGAGCTTGAGAACATCTTGAGAATTTAATTCTTCAATCTCACATAGGTCATCAACTTTATCAACAAATGTTGATCTCTAGTTGTTATCAAGGCCTTGCTTCCTCTCCCCAGACCAATGATGTTTCAGTAGATACTCAAATTGTTTTAAGTCATCATATTATCATAAAAAAAAAAGAGCCTTTTGAAGCGAGAGTATTTTGTTTTACATGGGCTCCTTGACTATGTGCTTATATAATGCTTTTCTCTATTTTATCATAAAGAAATTGATTTTGTAAATCATGTAGCCCTCTATCTTTGTAGATCTCTTTAACATTTTCCAAGAAAGCTGATACAATCAAATTCAAGATCAATTTGATTATATATAGCTTTGAAAAATAGTTGTCTTTTCAATTCCACCAACTCCCCAAATCCCAACTATTCAGACATCATCATTTGACTGAATTTTCAATTTCAATGACAATTCTCTTAAATAGGAATCCATTCCGACTAAATTCTCTCCAACATATAAGCATTTATAATTAAATATCTTGAAAATGTGGGTAGTGATTTCCTTGATATACTTCAATTCGTACCTAGCATTATGAAGTATATGAGAGAGTACATGGTAAGTCAAAAAATGAGCACTGCTAATAAGAACCAGGTTGATTTGGCTAAAATTTAAATCATCGTATGATGTATGCATGACAATTAAAAGAAAATTCAATCCAAGACATAAAATGTAATTATTTATGTTGAATGTAAACATATGTAGTCATCTCATAAATTTGAGATTGAGTGTTCACATCATTAGAAGAAAATTTTTTGTGCTTTTTTATCATTCATGTCTAATCCCATATCTGATAGGGGGAAAGTTCCTGGCACTATATAAGTATGGACTCCTTTCAACCTAATAGATGAGTTTTAAAGCCGTCAAGGCTCTTTGGCCCCAAAATGAACAATATCTACAATATTGGGCCGGGTTGTTACAATTCATTGGTGTGTTTTCTAATGATTCCATCATAGAACTCTAATTATTGTAAACTTATATATCTAATGATCCCATAGAAGCCTAAATGTTACACACTTAATGTTGGATTATTTAAGTTAACTTCTACAATTTAATTATTGCATAATAAGACCTAACCACTAGAAGTAATTTTAGCTTTGATGAATTGGTAACACTTGGTTCAAGCTCTCATGTCAAGGCTACTTTGTCCAACCTTCTAAACCATGTCTTTTTATTGACGTAGGGCGTTAAATCAAATCAACCAAAATCCTTATTTCGGTTGTTTTGAGATATTATCTTTATTTTTTGGGATATTATTTTTATTTCCATTATTGTTTTTGGAGTATTATTTTCTTTTCTATTATTGTTTTGGGTATTATTTTATTTTCTATTATTGTTTTGGGATATTATTTTATTTCCTATTATACCTAAATTATGCCTAAGGTATAAATTGATGTTTTAGAGTTTGTTTTAGGGATTTTTATCACTTTTATCAATTTATCATAAAATTCAAAGCTTTTATTTTACTTCTCTGGATTGAGAATTGGTCTCTAGATTGAGGCGTGTTATCCTTGTTGATCAATCATGCTACACGTTGCATTAGGTGGTATAAAAGCGGGTTTCTCCCAATCGATGGCTAATACTAGTGCTAGTGATGGAAACCAATCCCAAGACGGTAATCTGGGATTGCAAGCTATTTGGAGGTTGATTAAATGAGCAGCAACAATCAATCCAAAATTTAACTCAATAGTTGGAAACAATATAAGCACAATTACTGGCGTTATTGAGTATTGATGAACAAGGGTGTAGGAATGATGATGATGAACAAGGCGCAAGAATTGGCCACAACTAGATCTACTTTTAGTCGTTCAAGCCATACATATATCAAGAAGGCCCGGTCGCAGATTTGATGACGCCGGATGAGGAGGCCGACTTGGGTGAATTTACAAATCCACATGGTAGACAAAGAGGTGGAAGATAATGGCAACCAAACTACAGAGGAGACAACGAATACAAACTAAAGGTAGATATCCCTAACTTCAGGTGATCTTAATATGGAGGGGTTTTTGGATTGGTTGACTGAAGTAGACAAGTTCTTTGACTATACCGAGTTGCCCGAGGATAGGAAGGTTAAATTTGTTGCTTATAGGTTAAAAAGGGGAGCATCAGTATGGTGGGACAGATTGAGGGAGATGAGGATGAGAGAGGGGTGTGGTCCGATTCAAACATGGCATAGAATGAAACAATTATTACCAGGTAGATTTTTACCTCCAATAGACTATGAACAATATATTTTTTATGCTTATCCGAGAGATGTACACGAGGTACTTGAGTGGCAGAAAGAAAGAATGTATTGCTGAATTTTTTAGATTGATTGAGAGGAATCAATTATCAGAAGTTGAGAACCAATAGGAGGTGAGATATTTAAGTGGGTTGAAGTAGACTATTAGAGATAAAATTGGGGTGCATATGGTTTCGAATACGAAGTAAAAATTTAGTTTGTGAAAGTTGAGTTGCATTCTTGACAAACTCATGGTACTAATTATAGAAGATATGAAGAGTAGACAATAAGGCTCCAAGTGACAGGAAAAACCCCCTCGAGTAGCGTCAATGTGGAAATTTTGATATTGGGTGTAGGAAAGGGGAAAAGTGTAGCAGTGGATGAAGGTAAGGGTAATACTTTTATGCTTGCTAAAAACAATAACCCTTATGCAAGGCCTTTTGGTGTTAAGTGCTACAGATGTGGAGAGGTTGGACATTGTTCCCATGAATGTCCTAAACAGAAGGCAGTGAATGTAGTGGAGAAGGATGATGATGTTGTAGAGAATGAGATGTGCGGACCTGATGGGGATGATGATTATGAGGAATATGAGTAGGAAGAGTACACTTGTGTGGTGAGAAAGCTCATGTTATCTCTGAAGTGCGGTGATGAGACCCAACGCCATAAGCTCTTTTGCACTAGGTGTACTGTGCAAGGGAGTTTGTGTGATCTTATTATTGATAGTGGGAATCAGGAGAACATAATAAGTAAAGATGTTGTGGAGGGAAGGAACTTTCTAAATTTTATGCATGACCCATGTTCACTTCACAGGCAAGTGTAAAGGGAGGCAGGAGGGTGCATTTGATGGCTATGAAGGAGAGGTAGAAAGTAGACTATTAGTTGTGGCTCCAATTCGGTGGTGTAGACTTTGTTAAAGGAGTTTGACATTGAATCTTGAAGATTTACCTGCAAAGACCTCTATGCGTAACATACAACACCATATAGATTTGATTCCGAGTGCGCTATAACCTAATCAGCCTCATTATAGGATGAGTCCCAAGGAGAATGAAATCTTAAGGGAGAAGGTAGAAGAGTTGTTAAGCAAGGGGCATATCCAGGCTAGCATGAGCTCATGTGCGGTTCTAGCTTTGTTGACGCCTAAGAAATATGGGAGTTGACGGATGTGTGTAAACAGTAGGGCGATCAACAAAATTACTATTGGATACAGATTTCCTATTCCAAGGTTGGATGATATGCTTGATCGAGTTAGTGGCTGATTGTGTTTAGATAGATTGACTTGAGGGCGGCTATCATCATATCGAATTTGTCGGGTGATAGTGGAAAAAACATTCAAGGCCGAGGGATGGACCGTGCGAATAGTTAGTCATGCCTTTTGGGCTAAACGATTCTCCTAGTATATGCGGATTATGAATCGGGTACTACAACGCCTCATGGCCAAATTTATAGTTGTTTATTTAATGATGTTGATTCATAGTAAGTCGAAGGAGGGGCATGTTGGACACCTTAGGGAAGTGTTTAAGGTGTTGAGGGAAAATAAATTATATGCAAATTTGAAAAAAAAAAAGTGTTTTCATGGCAAATAGTTTTCTATTTCATGGCTATGTCGTGAGTGGCGAAGGAATTAAAGTAGATGAGGAGAAAGTGAAGGCTATTAGGAATGTCCTACCCCGAGAATGTCGGTGATGTAAAGACTTCCATGGGTTAGCAACCTTTATAGGAGGTTCATTAAACATTTTCGATAGCATTGCTTTTTATTACTAAGTGCGAAGAAATGGAGGTTCCATTGGGGGCAGGAGTAAGAGAGTAGTTTTGCTTTGATTAAAGAAAGTTAAGGCGCAACACCTGTCTTGACATTACCATATTTTGAGGATTATTTGTGGTGAGTGTGATGATAGTGGGCCAATTTATGGAACATTTTGCAGAGCACCCAAATCCAAGGGTCTTGTTGACAATGTCAGTCAACCCTCACGAATATTGTGAACTCACCGGGTAACCCGGTATCAAATCAACGCATCGCATTTCTCAGCAGGATTGTAACCTGGCTTGAGACCAAGTATTAACCTGCATACCCTTCCAGGCATAGGCAATCATTTCCATATAAAATACACTAGACTATCTCACAAACAGTCTATGCAGGTTTGATTACAACTCTTTTATTGTCATAAGTGTGCTCAAAATAAAATACATTTATCAAAGCCACATCAGCCTTCAAAATGTGGCTGAAGGGCGCCGTTCTCGTAATGTACACCTACACTGAAGGGTCCAGACGGGGTGAGCAAGACTAGTAGAGTAAGCTCTATGAGGGTTTACTCGCCCCTAAAGTCTTTATAATGCCTGTGTTCACACAATAATACTGCTTTGCATTCCAAGTAAAACATGCAAGTCCATACCTGAAATTCTACATGCTATGAATGAGATGTGACTCATCATGCCCATGTCCCGAGTCCTCATCGACTCCCTCACACATGCATATTCCAAATGTGAAAACTTGTCATTTGTGTTTCACCCAATGACCCTTTTTCCAAAACAAAATCTTTTTATTTTATAAAACAAAACCCATTGGATATACCTCCAATGTCCATTTGATTTAATCAAATCCCGTGTGTTTATGCATTTGTATTTGAATTTTCGGGTTCTCAGAGGATGTCGCGCCTTACCCAGCTTTTGGACTTAAGTGGTTGCATCACGAACCCGATCAGGTTTTCACACTCGAGGGGTATCTATCTCTTCTTCTATGCCCAGCACCATTATTTTCATGTTATGCAACCATGAGACTCATTTTGGACGTTGTCCCATTGCCGCTAAACTCACCACCCACGTTCACGAGAATGATGAATGACTATAGCCATGCACACACAGGCTAGATCCCAGTGCATATGCAGTAAATCTTGATACATCTATCTCATATTCCATGTACAATGAACACTACATGGGAACAATTTATAAACCGTACTTCATGCCAAGTACCATGGATGATATATCGAAACATATAATTTACTTCTATTCATGCCTAATACCATCTTAACACACATATATAAACATATTTAACGCCATTCAACATGTTATTTAATTTCGGCAATAACACAAAAATAAATAAATAAAAATATGATCCACAAACTGGCCATTCTAGGCCCATATACTCGACCTTGAAATAATCTCGACTCAGTCTAGAAATTTCATCTTTTGTTCCATTTATTTATTTATTTATTTTAAACTTTCAAGACTGTCATTAACGACTATAAATTCAGCCATTAATCAGTCCTAAAACTATACCCAAAAATCGTTCCGAAAAACAGTTCACAACAAAAATCCTTGCATTTCTAGCCATCCCGGAACCAAAACCGGCCCAGATACTGACCTTCAAAACCCAGTCCTGGACTGTCAGAAAAACAGTCCTAATGTCCGAAAATTCAGTCCCGTGTTTGGGTTGAACCACACGACCATTTACGGCTCTTAAATAAAGAGGAACCAGTATAGGAGAAAACCCCTACGCCTCTTTTGGGACCAGATGAAGTGCCGGATGCTGGGTCCCCACGCGTAGCCCTCATTGCGTGGATCAACTTTAGTTCTTGGAATCTCGAGCTCCGACCATTGGAACACTAGGAAAATCTTCTCTTTCCCCCTCTCCCTTTTCCTTTTTCTCTCCCATGCACTGTTTTTTTTTTTTTTCCTTCTCTTTTATTTTTCTTTCTTTCCTTTTTCTTTTCTTCCTCCTTTTCTTTTCTCCTCCTCCTCCACCAAATTGGTTCTCTACGAAGTTGGTCTTCCTCTTCCCTTAGGATATCTCTCTCTCTCTCATTATTGACTTGACACATGGGCTAAGATGAGCCATGTGTTTTAATCCCATAAATCAAGTGCCATGTGTCACATGGACACATTAACTAAGTTTCATTTGCTACACCACATGGCTATCAGGCCATGTGTCCATCTCCTAAGGTGCCATGTGGCATCCACATGGTCATGACATGTGGCACCACTCCATGTGTCACTCGACACAGTGCAAAAACTTTAAATTAAATTTTGTCTCGAATCATTGAAATTCAACTGGGTAACTAGATTTTGCGAGACAAATTTAACGGTGAAGTCCGTTTAGTCATCAGAGATCTAGAAAAATTCTAGGTTTTCCACCTGCACTATTGCGGCAAATTACCGTTTTGCCATTTTTCAGAAAAATTGAATTTTTTTCGGGTTTTACATTCTCCCCTCCCCCCCCTTAACAAAATTTTGTCCCCGAAATTCACACACACATACACATTTAAACCACATGCATATGCAACAGTCATTTTGATATCAAATGACTAAGAAAACGCACCTCCATCCTCAAACAAGAACGATAACTGGCACGTATTGTGTCCTCGCGTTCCCATGTTGCCTCTTCCACTCCGCGGTGCTGCTATAACACTTTTATCAACCTCACAATTTTGCCTCGCAACACCTAGTCCTGGCTATCCATGATACGCATTGGCCCTCCTCGAAGGTCCAATCCGCATCAATAACCGGCTAATACAATCCACTACATGAGTTGGATCTGGAGTGTACTTCCGGAGCATGGAGACATGGAATACCTCATTGACACCCAATAAAATTGGCGGTAATGCCAACCGATACGCGACTATGCCCACCCTCTCAAGTATCTTGAAGGGCCTTATAAACCTCGGCGATAGCTTTCCCTTCCCGGAACGACCACTCCTCTCTTGGAAATACCTTGAAGATGTGATGCTTTACCTTAAACTCTAGAATTCGGCGTGAAATGCATCGGCATAGTTCTTCTGCCGACTCTGAGCCGTGAGAAGACGCTTTCGTATCAAATCCACCTTCTCAGAGGTGTCTCTAATAAAATCCTGACCCTTGATGGATCTCTCTCCCACCTCCATCCAACAAATCGGAGACTGACACGGCCTCCCATATAATGTCTCATAGGGTGCCATGCTATGCTTGCACGATGGTTGTTGTTGTAGAAGCGAAGGAAACTCTACGAGAACCGTCTCTCAGCCCTTAAGATCCAAAGACACATGCTTTCTTGACATGTCCTCTAAAACCTGTATAGTCCTCTTCAACTGGCCATCTGTCTGTGGATGAAAAGCACTACTCATCATCATTTGTGTTCCCGTAGCTCTCACGGAAACTCTTCAGTGAGCCATAAACTGCAGGATCCCGGTCGAACACTGGGAAGCGGCACTCCCATCTTCAACCGGACAATCTCTCAAAATTATAACCTGTAGAATTCCTCCAGTATGAAGGTCATCCGCACGCCCAGAAAATGTGTCGACTTAGTGAGTCGGTCCACTATCACCCACACCGCATCACTCTTTTGCGATGTCCGTGGCAAGTAAGTCACAAAATCCATCGTGATATGTTCCCACTTCCACTCTGCTACCCCCAAGGGCTGGAGTAGCCCTATTGGCCTCTAGTGCTTTCGGCCTTTACCTGTGACATGAGACATCGTCGAACAAAGTTCCCTAACGTGTCTCTTCATCCCGCTCGATTATCTTTGTGAAAAAGATCATGGGTACATCTTCGTGCCACCTAGTGCCATAGCAAATCGAAGACAATGGAACTCCACCGATGATCTTCTCTCTGGATCTATCAAATTTGAGACCACAACCCCGTCCCCTATACCAAAGACTACCATATGTGTGAATGGCCCAGCCTCGTCACTTGCACATTGTGTGCAGGTCCTTTGATGAACATCTGCACGTCATGCCCTTGGGACTCAATCACTCTACTCAGTAGGGAAGGTGTGGTCGCTAAACTCCCTAAGACACACTAAGCTTGATCTAAATGCGCAGCCCAAGCGTACTACAACCTCGAGCATACGCTACTCGGGGAAGTTACACTAGCGGTACTCCGTGACTTTCGGTGAGCCGCGTCGGCCACCACATTTTCCTTACTAAGATGGTAATGCAAAGTGAAGTCATAATCCTCCAGATACTCCATCCATCTGCGTTGCCTCATGTTGAGGTCCCGTTGTGTAAAGATATACTTCAAACTTTTGTGGTCTAAAAACACCTCGAACTGCTCACCATATAGGTAGTGGCGCTAAATCTTCAAGGCGAAGACTATGGCCGCCAACTCCATGTCATGTGTGGGGTAATTCGGCACTGATTCTTTAGTAGGGACCATAAGCTACTACTCTCCGATGCGCATCAAAAGCGCATCTCAATTTGCCTTCTAGGCATGTAATGCTTGTGTACCTTTATGCCCTTTCCCTGGGCAGCTATCGAAGAGGGTGTAGTAAGCCTCCTTTTCAATTCCTGGAATGCCTTCTCACACAAGTCATTCCACTCGAATTTGACCACCTTTCGAGTCAATCTCGTCATAGGTGCAGCTAATCGGGAGAAGTACTCAATGAATCTCCTATAATACCCTGCCAGTCCTAAGAAACTGTGTATCTCAAAGACTGACTTCGACCTCTCCCAACTCATAAGCGCCTCGGCACTTCTCAGGGTCCTTAATACACTTGAATGACATTACATGTCCCAAGAATCTCACCTCAGTAAGCCAAAACTCACACTTATTTCACTTGGCGTACAATTGATGTTCTCTGAGGGCCTGGAGAACAATCCTCAAGTGATCCTCATGCTCTTCCTCAGACTAGGAGTAGATCAAAATATCGTCCACAAAGACTACGACGAACTAATCTAAGTAGGGTTGGAATACCATATGCATGAGATCCATGAATGTCGCTGGAGCATTTGTCAAGCCAAATGGCATCACTGTGAACTCGAAATGCCCATACCGTGTCCTAAATGATGTCTTAGGGATATCTGCCTCCCTAACTCTCAACTGATGATAACCGGTGCGAAGGTCTATCTTGAATTAGACTCGTGCTCCTCTCAGTTGATCAAACAAATCATCAATCATCGGTAAAGGATACGATTCTTGATCGTAGCCTTTGTTCAGCGTCGATGAGCGTCAATGCGAGTCGAAGGGGTCTTGTCCTTCTTCTTAGCAAACAGAACCAGAGTGCTTTGGGTGAAGTGCTTTCGATCTAATGAAACCCTTGTCCACTTGACTCGTATGCGGACCTTGGTTCTGCGGCTTCAGCCGGCGCCATCTTATGCGGAGTCATAGAAATGGGTGACGTACCAGGATGTAACTCAATACAGAAGTCTACATCCCTCTGCGGAGGTAATCCCGGTAGCTCATTCAGAAAAACATCCTCATACTCGAAAACTACCCGAGGTAGATCCAAATTATGTCTCACCTTGTCCTCACAGGAGTAAGGGTGGCTAGCTGACCATGTTGCCAGAGTGCCATACAGAGTCACACATGGTATGGGGTAAAGCATCATGCTTGTCCCCTTGAAATGTAACACGAATACCATCTTATGTGTAGGCGGTAACCCTCCTACGGTCATAATCAATGACGACTCGGTGTGCCATCAACCAGTCCATCCTAAGGATGACATCAAACTATAACATGTCCCTGACCCTCAAGTCCATAGTGAGAAGAATCCCAAAGATCTCTAACTCACAATCCCGACACATCAAATCAACTCTCACCCTAGTCCCTAGGGGAGAACTCACATATAACGACTTTTCCAAGGTCTCAACCTCTAAGCCAATTCTTTCCTTAGTGGTGGATAATGCCAAACACTAGTAATTATCAGTTCCTGAACTATCATGTTCATTTATTTTCCAAACCCCTAAGGTTATGTTCTCTAACCCTAGTGTTCATCCTTTACTATATACATCTGTCATGCATATATTTCACTTAATTTGTAACACGACAGTAGGCATGTTATAACACAAAACATAACACCCCATGTAGTTGTGACACCCCAAATCCCGGGGGTCCCGTCACTACAACAAAATTGGTTTTATCTAACGTTTGACTTATGTCGTAATAGGCAAAAAAAATACCACTTTAACTTTATACCAACATTTTTACAAAACATCGCTTATATGTTGCCTAAACCGTAATAAAGCTTTGATTACACAGCATCAAAAAGAAGCAAATGTCGGTATATGTACTTTGTGGCGTATCATACGACATTTGAAGTGTTAAATCCTTTCAATTATGTGTTGTAATACATAGTTGTTACGACATGTTATTACATCACTTAAATATACTATTTCGATACTTCCAAGTGTCACCATATCAGTTTATTATGATAGACCTTAAGACATTTTTAAGTGTTGTTAAATCCAAGTCATTACGAAATTAATGTGTCATAATACATCGCTATAATGACATGATGTTGTGTTGCTTAAGTATAATGCTACGACACTTCCAAATGTCGTCGTATTAGTTTATTATGATATGACTTCTAACATTTTTAAGTGTTGTGACATCCATTCAGTTACAACATTATTATGCGTCATTGTATACTGTGATGGTGACATTTGGTAGTGTTGTTTGAACATAATGTTTCGATACTTTTAGTTGTCACCATTCTTCAGTCTTTACGATGTTACTATTGACATTTGTAAGTGTTGCTAAAACAACTCGAATTACAGCATTACGTGTCATAATATATATATCTCTTTGCGACATGTGGTTCTGCGTCGTTCAAGTATAATGTTTACGATGCCAAATGTTGTCATATATGTTATTACGATGAGTACTACTTATGTTTTTTAAATTCGATAAAACAAGCTTTCCAATTCTGACGTTAATATATGTTTGTAATACATTTACTCTGATGATATTTTATTGTGTAGTTTAAGCATAATGTTTTGATGCCTGGTGTCGGGATATCGGTTTATTATGATATTATTACCGACGTTTGTGATACTCACAAGTGTCGTTATGACAATTTGTCATAAACAATTGTATTAGACATTTAAAAATGTCATTATTCATCATCATTTTTTACGCATATAATTTTCATTTTTATCATTATTATTAATCTCTTTACCTCGTCTAGTAATTAATATATGTATACCATAAGATATTTATATTAACTGAAATAGAGAAATTGTCAATAAAATATGCATACTTGTAGAAATAAGAGTGTTAATAAGACATTTAAATTTATCAATAAAAAAAGTTTATATAACGATATAAATTAAAAAATAAAACAATGCTATGCCATTAAATAATATCAAAAGGCATTATGCGCATGCACAATCAACACATAAGTCAAATATCTAAATAAAATAAAAATAAAATATTAAACTATATAAATTAAATTAAGCAAAGTATTTCTTGAATCGCCCGACTTCTTGAGTTTGTAGCACCATCACGCCTAGTAACAATATCTGCGGTATTTTTTTTTTTTTACGAGTCGTCAAAATTGCAACTGGAATTTTGGCTCCTTGTTGGGCTCATTTCATACATTTTTCACTAGCCTCTTTCTCAAGCATTTTGGGGTGATTTTGAAACTCCATTCGCCACGACACGGCCAGTTTTTATGCGGAATTTGGGACTTTAGAAATTGCATCTTCTTTAAAAGACTATAGCCTCATTAAACCCGGAAGTTTCACCTTTTCTTCATCGACCAGTTAAAAGTTGTTCAATTTTCCTCCAAAATGAATTCAGTCCTAAATACCTACAAATATCAACTAGAATTTAGAATTATTTCAAAATAACCAAAGAGTAAGAAAAATAAATTTACTAAAGTTCTTCTTGATTAGAAGATACATGCGATCCATGCTATGCTTGTGATACTTCAAAAAAGATCTTTATTCGGTTAGTCGATGCCCATTTTTCTTATTTGTAGTAAACACAAAATTAATCATCACTTCAATTCAATTACAAATAAATAAATAACATTTCAAATCAGGATAGTAGGGAAAGAAAATAAAATTCTTTTATAGTAAAAATTAATACCTGCCTTGACCCTTCGAGCATATGAAAATAGTCCCAGTATGTGGCATTTTCGTATCTGCAGACCTTAATATCCTTACCCCTTCAGTTTATTCTATTATAGCACAAATAATAAAATGGTTATATCTAATAAAATAGTGAGAACATGCTTCTTACTGAAATTAATTTCTGATTAATAGAATAAAAGAACATGCTTTTGTAACAAACTTACCGTGCTTCTGAGTTGAAACAATATACCTTTTGTTGCTTTGAATATAAAAGACCTTAGAACTATTAATAAAAGTGCCTCCAAAAAATTCGAAAGAATATGAAAGATGCAAAAAATTATATATATAATAGGGGTGGCAATTCGTGTCGATGAGTCGTGTTTATGTCGTATACGGATCGTGTCAACATTCGTCAACCCAAACCCGACACAAATAATAAATGTGTCAACATTCGCTAACCCAAACCCAACCCATTTATTATTCGTGTTAGGCAGGTCAACACGAATATGACCCAATTAATTTGATTATTTAAAATAATAAGAATTATAATTAATCAATCATGCATGTTTAACACAAATAACTTATTAAATTTAACATGTTTTATTAATTTTATTTTATGTAACACCGAATCGGGGAAAGGTGTACGATTACGTCTGTAGGGGTGTATAAAAGAGTATAAAGTATGCATTGTAGTATTTTAGGAGATGAAATTATGAAATTATAATTTAGTAAACCGAATTTGTAGTATTAAAGAGAGTACAATTGTCATTTAACAAAAAAGATTATAGCAAAAATCTGGTAAGTGTAGAGATGGGCTGTAGTAGGAATTTCAAAAGTTACAGTGTAATATTAAAGGGTGAGGACTAAATTCACACAATTAAAGGCCAAAGTTTAGCATATGAATGTGGGAGACAAACAAAATAATTCATTTTGGTCTCCATAAGGCTAGGGTTCACGGTTTTGAGGAGGAGAGGAGAGAGCCAAGAGGAGGAAGAGAAGGAAGAAGAAGGATGAGGAGGAGTCCAAAGATCAAGGTATGTTGTCTTAGAATCAAATATATTTTGGATTCTTGCAGGCGCTAGTAAGGAGATAGATGCTCCTTTAGTGCAGGTTGTGTGCAAAAGAGATCCATAAACCTTTGAATTATTTAAGTTATAGAGTAAAACCCCAATTGGGAGAAAAAATAGACATGGAATCATCAAATTGTGTGGTTTGAAAAAGAATTAGGCGGACTTTAGGTTGAGTTCTTGGATTTTCCACCTAGGGTTTGAGGTTTGAGGTTCCATAGCACCAATTCAAGTGTTGTGGAGTTGTTTTTAGATGAGTTCCATGTAAATTCTTGGTATATGAATTATAGAAGTTGTATGATGTTAATTGGTAGCAAAAGTGGCAAAAGCAAATCCGGGCAAAATTTCGGAAGGTGTACCGGTACATGTACAGGGGTGTACCGGTACACCCCACTGAAACCAGTATCTGGGAGTACATGTTCGGTGTACGGTACACCTCCCTATTTTGACCAGTTTTCGTATTTTAACCATAACTTGCTCATTTCTTAACCGATTTGAGTGATTCAAGTGGCTACTTAAACTAGACTTAAAAGGAGAACGACTAAGAAATGAAATCAATCAAATTTGATCCTAAGTGGCCTAAAAATTCATAAAGTGTTGGACCATGTCTGAGCCAAATTCTGGTTCCAGCTTTGGACATAGAGTAGTCGGTTGTTTCGGACGTAACTTGAGTTTCGGTGCTTCGAATTGGGTGATTCAAGTTGGAATATAACCCTTAGCACCTTAGATTTAAAAGAGTACAAAGAGATAGTGACTAAGTATAAGGAGTAAGTTAAGTTATGCGATTACATAGGCGATTAATTTGTCGTCGTATTCGGTTGAGTGTGTAGGTTAAAAAGTAAAGGCGGGGAAAAGTGTGGAACTATGCTCTCAAGTTTAGCAAGCAAAGAGGTGAGTGTTCTAAACTCATTTTCCAAATACTAGTGTATTATATATATATAAACTGTTTTACACTGGTATTTCATGGTTTTGATTACCAAAACCATTTTTAAACAAGCAATGAATTTAGAAAGCAAGTAATGGTTGGATGCATCCAATCATACCTTTAGTTGAAAGCAAGCAAATGGTTTTGATTTAAACCATAATTTGAAAAGTAAGCAATGGTTTTGATTTAAACCATAAATTAACTAAACAAATGGTGGGTTTGATTTGAAGCCATAATTGAAAAGCAAGTAAATGGTTTCGATTTAAACCATATTTGAAAATAAGCAAATGGTTTTGATTTAAGCCATGATGGAAATGAAAGTAAATGGTTTGAATTATTAAACCATTTTCAAGAAAACAAGCAATGGTTTTAAATTGTAATACCATTTTCAAACAGCCAGCCAAAAGAATAATTGCGAAAACAGGCCTTACGTGCTAGCTAGACTTTTGGTGACACGTATTGGAGCATGGAGCTCTAACTAAATTATGGTGATGGCGACACGAGGTCAATTCCACCATATTTACCGGAAAAAGGTGATGCGGACAAAGGTCCTTCCACCGGCACGGTTGAGCCGCAGTTCCGTGTTAAGCAAATTCTGATAAGCGAAATAGGCCTCCGAGTGGTTTTATGCTTTATGAGCATGATATCGATTTGAAAAATATTATTGGTTCCCCGTCCTTGAGCTTAGGAGAGTTTTAAAGCAAGCGGTTGAGCCAGGCTCCGTTTATTTTCAAAGCTTATGCGGTTGAGCCCCGAGGAGCTCCGTTTTATGAAAAAGTTTTGATAAACTTTTAAAGCGAAGGTTTGTGAAAGGTTTTAAGAAACTTTTCAAGCAAGATAAAGCAAGCAAGAAAGAGAAAATTTGAGAAGTGTTATAAAACTTCTAAGCAAGCTAAGCTTAATAAGAGTTTTACAAGCCTTTAAAGAAAAGCGAAAGCAAAAAGCGAAGCAAATCTGAAAACAAGCAAAGCAAAGAAAAGTTTTAGAAAGCTTTTAAAGCAACAATAAAATAAAGCTTATGGAAAATGTTGTAAAGAGTTTTACATTTTGAGATGTTTTCGGAGAAAAGCAAAACATTTTATGAAAGCATACACTCAGCTGACTCGTTTAGCTCATTATTTTTCCTATTTTAAAATTTTTATAAGGAGGTTTAAGCAAGCGTACGACCTTATGAGGTTCTAGTTATTAAGTGCTTGGTGGGGATTTACGTAGGTGGGTTGGCTGCGTCGCCATTTGGAAGGGGGTGGGGTGTGTTCGGGTGGTGTGTGTATCGAGCATAAGTATTGGCGCCATGCATATTTCAAACTTAGAGTACATACATATGAAGTAATTCAAAGTATTAAATAGTTGATTTTGGATAATTACAACACTATGTCAGGAAGAGGACGTAGAGGTCTTCCTAGGAGAGTTATTCAATGATTAATACGGCGTCTGAAATGCACGAGAGAAATGAGCACGTAGTAGGTTCCACCACCGCCTCTATGAATCAGCCTCCGGCGACGGTGGTGGACCATACAGACCTTGGGAGGCTGAGTGCGGGATTATTTATGGGCGGAGCAAATTGTACAGTTACGGATAGTAGCCATAGCGACCATCAACGGTCATGACCTCCCGCCGCCTAGAGGTTATGGATGAGCAGGAGGTCGATAGAGGGTGCGGCGGGCGCCAAGCCATATGGCGTAGAGTGGTGATCCGAAGCGACTTTAGTTATGGCGGCCAGAGTCGATAAGTTTATGGAGTTAGCAGAGCACGGATGAGCAAGAGTCTTGTTTTCCGGTTTTGATGGAAGAGCAGGGGCTAAGGTGGTGGGGATGCCGTAGAGAGGGAGGTATCTGATGGCATAACATGGGACCAATTCAACAAGAGTTCAGATAAGGTTCTTTCCTCGAAGTCATAAGGATTCAAAAATTGAGGAGTTCTTCCAAGTTCGGCAGAAGAACATGTCGGTGTCGAGAAGCAGTGCACTTATCGGGACCTCTGACACGGATCGAGTGCACTTATCGGTCAGTTCCTCGAGCAGTTGGGGACTTAGTTGAGGCCGCTCGAGAGTTGAACAAAGCACCACGGCTATGTATGTCGAGGTAAGGCGGGGAAGGCGGAGTAAGAGGAGTGCACCGAGGCACGTCCGACAAAGCTCGGGACGATGAAAGAAAAGCAAGAGCGGAGGTTATAGGACCGGGGGTGCGGGTCGAGAGCTATCTCTGGTCGGGGATCAATGGGGCCCCGGTTGCTAGCCGGTGGTAGATTGGAGCACCAAAGAATGTGTCGGAGGTCGGGAGCTTCCTTGGTTTAGCAGTTACTATAGAAATTTGTTGAGGGTTCACGAGATAAGCGACCCAACCAAGGCGACAAGGAAGATCTCCGAGTATGATTGGGTAGACGCCTATCAAAAGAGTTTCGAGGAGTTGAAGAATAGATTGACTTCAGCTCCAGTTCTAGCTTTACCTAATGGGAGAGATGGATTTGTGGTTTATAGTGATGCTTGAGCCAAGGCCCAGTTTGTGTTTGATCACGAAAATGATAGGGTGATTGCATATGCCTCACAGGCGGCTAAAGAAGCATGAGGAGAATTCCCGACCTGACTTAGAGCTAACCTTGATCGTGTTGCCCTAAAGATATGGAGACATTATTTATATGGTGTTCCTTGTAGGATCTTCCTGGATCATAAAAGTTTTCACCCAAAAGAGTTAAACCCGAGTAAAAGAAGATGGCTTGAGAAGCTGAGATTTACATAATCACTTACCGTACTATCGAAAGACCCATCCAGAGTGCAAGCTAATGTCAGAGAAGATGCCTCGAGTAGCGACTGTGAGAGTTCTTTCGTCTCACACGAGATCGTTATTTTCCACTATCGTGGATCCGAGGTTTTACAGGATATTGAAAGGAGATCCGTGAGCCTTGTTAAATACGCTTCATGGTAGATCACTCTAGTGGATCATTCTAATATGGTAACTCATTAGATCTAAGAAATGATTAAAATCTCAAAGAAGGGATAAGGTTGAGCTGAAGTTTCGGGACAGAGATGATGGCAATGATAGTTGAAAGCGACAGAGAATGTGTGTGCCGCAGCATGGCGAACCGAAGAGAGACATTATGGAAGAAGCACATCTATCCGTGTGTATGCTATGCATCCGTGCAAGATCAAGACGTGATTGCGTAACTTT
Organism: Tetrastigma voinierianum; assembly: GCA_016808115.1. Lineage (NCBI taxonomy): Eukaryota > Viridiplantae > Streptophyta > Magnoliopsida > Vitales > Vitaceae > Tetrastigma > Tetrastigma voinierianum. The sequence continues at coordinate 33,625 of JAEQBH010006479.1, forward strand.
GAAAGAACATTATCGTGAATGGGATGAAGAAAGAGATCGCAGTTTCAGGCTTCAACTCACAAATAGGTGAAGGCAGAAAGCATCAAAGGCCCGCTGGAAGATATACATTCCCTATTCCACTCGTGGAAATGGGAATGCATGGTATTTTGATGTGTCTTCCACGACCTCAGGCAACATGATGCGAAGAGGTATTAGTTGATCGTTGACAAGTCCCGCAATTTTCTACCAGCTTAATGTTGAAGATCTCTTTAGAAAAGTCGCCCAATTGTATGTAGATGAGATAAGACTTCATGGTTCCAAAGTGTCAATAGTGTCTGATCGAGACCCCAGTTCACATCCAAAAGCTCATTTGGGCCTGTAAACAACGTTAAGTACTCGCTTACACTTTAGCATAGCATTTCATCCTCGCATCGATGGTCGCCAGAGAGGACTATTCGTGACAAGTAAAGGATATGCCGAGAGTCAGGTGATGGAAACTAAAGGAAGTCGGGATACTCACTTAGCACTAATGGAGTTCTACACAACAATAGCCATCAGGCAAGCATGACATGGCCCCATTCAAGAATCGGTATGGTAGGAAATGTAGAACTCCAGTGTGTTGGGATGAGGTTGGTGAAAGAAGACTAGTAAGCCCCCAACTAGTACAACCACTCTAAAGAAAGTGAAAATTGTCTGTGGATAACTTGAAGATAAAGAAGAGATGTATTTAAAAGTTATGCGACAACCACGAGACTTGCAATTCGAGATAAGTGATCAAGTCTTTTTGAAGATTTCACCTTGGAAAGGTGTGTTGAGATTTGGGAAACGAGGCAAGCTTAGTCCGAGATATATTGGACCTTATGAAATTATGAGCAAAGTGGGACCAATAGCTTACAAGTTGAAGTTACCCCCAGAGTTATCAAGGATTCATGTTACATTCCATGTATCAATGTTGAGGAAATACATCCCAAACTTTCACATGTATTGAGAGAGCAACCAAGGTGGGCTTAAAGAGAATTGACTTATGAAGAGATACACCGTGCAGATTGTAGATCGTACATTTACGGGGTGGTTAGAAACAAAGTGATCCCATTAGTTGTGCACTATGGAAGAATCACGCTTATGGAGACAGCTCTACTGGGAGCCAGAGGTCAGATGCCATCAAGACTTCTCACTTATTTTCCTGATGAGGTATTTTTCCTTCTTTCTTTTGAGTTTAGTTTATTCATTTCGAGGACGAAAATGTTCCTAAGGAGGAGGATTTTGCAACACCCGGTCTCCGGGAGAGTACAAAGATACGACATCGTAGGTGTATAAGAGTACCAAGTGTCACATCGTAGTATTTTTGAGATGAAATTATGAAATGATAATTTGTAAACTTTAATTTGTGGTATTAAAAGAAGGGTACAATTGTCATTTAGCAAAAGATTATGAAAAGCAAAATCATTAAGTGTGATTTATTAGTAGGAATTTCAAAAGTTACAATTGTAATATTAAAGAGATGAGGACTAAATTCATAATTAAGGCAAAGCTGAGAGGTGAATGGGAGACAAACAAAATAATTTGGCCTTCGTCTCCATATGTTAGGGTTCACGCTTTGAGGAGGAAAGGAGAGAGCCAAGGAAGGGTAAATATAGGATAAGAAGAAGGATGAGGAGGAGTCCAAAGATCAAGGTATGCTTGCCTTGTAGAATCAAATATATTTTGACTTAGGCCTTGGTAAGGAGAATGATGCTCCTTTGGTCTAGTTGTGTGCAAAGATCATAGAACTTTGAATTGTCGCTATGAGAGTAAAACCCCAATTGGGAGAAAATAGACATGGAATCATCAAATTGTGGTTTGAAAGAATTGTATCTGAAGAAGTTCTGGATTTTTCACCTAGGGTTTTGAGGTTTGAGGTTCCATAGCACCAATTCAAGTGTTGTGGAGTTGTTTTTAGATGAATTCCATAAATTTTATATATGAATTATAGAAGCAAGGATGTTAATTGGTAGCAAAAAGTGGCAAAAAGAAGCAAATTCAAAATTTCGAAGGTGTACTGGCATACAGGGTGTACCGGTACACCCTGCACTGTGAGGCCAAAGTGTACTGCACATGTTCGGGTGTACCTAAGATCTCGCTCGGCTTCCTATTTCGAATTAGTTTTCAGATTTTGTAACGATAATTTCGGCTTCATTTCTTAACCGATTCGAGAAAGGATTCAAGTGGCTACTTAAACTAGACTTAAAGGAGAACCAAACCTAAAGAAATAGGAATCGTCACCCTGATCCTAAGTGGCCTAAAATCTTTACTTCCAAAGTGGGGCTATGTACAAGCCAATTCTGGTTCCAGCTTGGACAAGAGTAGTCCGGTTGTTTCGACGTGAATTTGAGTTTCTATGTTCGAATCGTGATTCCAGTTGAATAGGAAACCCTTAGTAATTGGGATTTAAAAGAGAGTATGCGAGATAGTGATCAAGTATAAGGAGTAAGTTGCTAAGGCGTATTGCATAGGCGATTAATTTGTCGTCGTATTCGGCTGAGTGTGTAGGTTAAAAGTAAAGGCGGGAAAGTGTGGAACTCGCGCTTCTCAAGTTTAGCGGAGTGTTCAAAATCACTTTTCAAATACTAATGTATTATATATATAAACCTGCTTTACATCGGTATTTCATGGTTTGATTATAAACCATTTAAGAAGCAAGCAATGAGTTTAGAAAGCAAGAATGGTTTGATGCATCCAATCATACCTTTTAGTCAAAGCAAGCAAATGGTTTTGAATTAAACCATAATTTGAAAAGCAAGCAACAAATGATTTAAACAAATGAAAAAGCAAATAATGATTTTAAACTATAATGAAATGTGTTTTTTCGCTAGTATTTCTCATTAAACATACTGAAAGCAACATTTTATCTCTGTCATGATGAATGAAAAATTATTTGAATACAAACAGTTCGCAGCAAGCAATGGTTTTAAATTGTAAAACCATTTTTCAAGCAAGAAGCAAAAGAATAGAATACAAACAAGCTCATTGCTAAAGCCAGACTTTTCGTGACACGTATTGGAGCATGGAGCCTAACTAAATTATGGTGATGGCTAATAATTTGAGGTCAATTCCACCATATTTACCGAAAAAGGTGATGCGAACAGCGTCCTTCCACCGCACGTTGAGTTACGTTCGTGTTCACTAGGGTACAATAAGCAAAATAGGCTTCCGAAGGGTTGATGCTTTATGAGCATGATATACGCTTTTTGAAAATCACCTATCGTTCCGACGCCTGTGCTTCCGAGAGTTTTAAAGCAAACGGTTTGTGTTCGCACCTGCTAGATTTCAAATGATCACGAGCTAAGCTCCCGTGGATTTTAAAGCAAACCACATTCGTGCTCCCGCTTTATTTTCAAAGATGCAAGCCGAGCCCAGTTCAAGGAAAGTTTTGAAACTTTTAAAGCAAAGGTTTGTGAAAGGTTTTAAGAAACTTTTCAAGCAAGATAAAGTGTAAGAAAGAGAATTAAGGGTTATAAAACTTCTAAGCAAGCAAGCAATAAGAGTTTTACAAGCTTTAAAGAAAAGCAAACAAAGCAAGCAGCAAGCAAAGAAAAAGTTTTAGAAATCCTTCTTTAAAGCAAGCAAAGCAAAATAAAGCTTCTCGAAAATATTTGTAAAAGAGAGTTTTACATTTTGAGATGTTTTCCTTAAAGTAAAACATTTTATGAAAGTATACACTCACCGAGCTCGTTTAGCTCATTATTTTCATTTTGAAAAACTATTCTTCTGTGCATGTGCACGCAAGACTGAGCACAATAGGATTTCTCCGACATTTGTGTACAAGTGCTAAATTAAGAATATTATGTAAGAAAAGACTTTGAATATGTATAATGGAACTTATGTATGTATAGTTTTGTGAGAATGTGTTGGTGTGTTGGTTGCCATATTTGGATATAGTAAATTGGATGTATATGTGATTTGGAATTAGATCTATGTGCAACTGGCCATACGGGCCGGTTTTCCGCTGCTAAGATTTTACCAAATCCTAAACTCGAAAAATAAAAAATTTTTATAGAGGTTTAAGAAGCAATACGCTTCGCTTCAGGAGTTTCTAGTCGTTAGAGGTAACGGCCGGGATTTCGTGGAGTACAAAGACGTCGCCGCCGGAAGGGGTGGGTGGCTTCAATTTAAATTATTAGAACTATACCACAATCCATGTTTAACACAAATAACATATTAAATAGGTTAATTAATTAATATAATAATTAAACGGGTTAATTCGGGTCAATTCATGTTAGTGTGTCAGCCACAAATATAACCCATTTATTAAACATAAGTATGTCACACGACGACCCAAACATGATTATACTCAACCCATACCCCGCAAAACCGTGTCGGGTTCGTGTCGCGGTTCACGCTTTGCGCCAAATTTTGCCAACCCTATGTTTCTACAAGTTTTCAGGAGAACAGCCACTAATAATCGAGAACTTATTATTTACATCCCACATATGAATTAAAAAATAATTGAGGAATAGAATAATAAAGAGCATATGTAGACATGTTTCGCGCATTCGAAGAAGAACAAAATAAAAAAATTAAATACACCGAGAACTTACTATTTGCACTCTCATGGTGCATCTTCATGATCTGGACACAAGTCATGAGAATTTCATTAGATTCACGCAGAACTCCTTCTTAAGGAGCTTGTGGAAGATGTCGAATCATTGTCTTTGTTTTTAATCCTCTTCAACATTCAGAAAAATCATATAATCATAGTGTTTAGAAAACAATAATTTTTGATCTAATACGACATAAAAAATTAAAACAAACAGAAATCAAACCTTGTGAATTGCGATGAGAAAATACAAAATATTGAGGAATAACAAACTCTGCCTGATGCTTAAGAAGTCGAACTATAGCCATATTATAATTTTAATAAATGTAAAATCTTGGGATGGAGGGGAGGAAAAAGGAAAATTTTGGCCAAATTTTTTTGAGTGAAAAGAACGGCTAATCTTTTCTTTGAGGCAAAAATCACTAATTTCTAGGGATGCACATTCAGCAAAACGGTGATTATGATAGTACAACAACTTTGAAAAATATATTATTTCATTATATAAAAAACTATGACAATATTTACCAACTCCTTTTTTTAATATTTTCAAATTGGTCATGATGTCACGATTCTTATTAAACCTATAGCTCTTATAATCAAAACCCATGGCAAGAATCCGCACTGTTTAACGCTTAATTTGGGAGGATACTCCATCACCACCAAATCACCCTTCTTCCGTGGATTTGCATAAAGGAGTCCAACCGCGGGAGTTCATGTTGACGACGCAAGCTCGGTTTTAACGACCGAGGATGGGAGATTAAGGTATGCTGCTTTGCATACATCTAAACTCGTACTCAGATATTTTACGTGACTACAAAGCCAAATATCTAGGAAATTTCTTAGCTATTTGAAGAAATTATGTCACTAAAATAGAATAGCAACGGATTTACGACTTGAAATAACTCTAGTTAAAGTGTTTGTCGCAAAAATTAATTAGAAAATTTTTCCATAGCTATTTATTAACCACGAAAATTCCCTTGTACTAATTATATTTTCGCTACTCTTGGTCGTAAATTCGAGGACTGTTAATATTTTTTCTTAATCGAATAGCGATTTAGTGCCTTCAGCAAATTAAGAAGGCTAGGAAAATTCCGCTACCATTTTTTGTCTAATTTTTAGAGAATAGTTATGGAATTGTCTTTAGATAATTCTAGCTAGGACAATTCCGTCACTATACTTGTCTAATTTAAAGAAATAGTTACGGAATTAAGTCCTCAGCTTACTTAGCTAGGAACAATTTCGTCACTATTCTTTGCTCGAATTTTGAAGAAATAGTTACTTGAATCGTCCTCGCCTAAATTGCCAGTGACACCTGTCACTATTCTCGTCCACCCCTTGGAGAATAATTATAGAAAATTGTCCCTAGCTAATTTAGCTGGGGTGACATTGCCAATTATTCTTTGTCGAATTTTAAGGAAATAGCGACGGAATTGTCCCTAGCTAATTTAGCTAGGGACAATTCTGTCACTATTCTTGTCTAATTTTAAGGAAATAGCTACGAAATTGTCCCTAGCTATGGAATGATCCCTAGCTATTGTTGTAGTTATTTTCTTACAATTGAATGAAAATAGTGACAGAATATCCCATAGTTGTGCAAGATTGGGAATGAGTCTCGTGAGAGGCCTCCATTTCCGTAAAATAAAAAAAAATATACATAAATTTCATATATAAGAAAGCAAAGAGAGCATAAATTGGCACATAAATATTTTGCATAAGATCCTATTACGTGAAGAAGAACCAAAGTAGTCCCATTCAAGAAGATCGAGAGTCCGAAGTGTAAAAGTCCATACATGGGGTTGAAGGAAGCCATCGATCCTCAACCAAGCCACTTATATCAATTCCGCCTCGTGTAAGTGAAACCTAGACAACAATAAGAAGTGAGACAGCGGATTTAAAGGTTATATTTGACATCAATGATGCTTGAATTTTTCCAAAATAAGAAAAATAAAAATAAAAAAGAAAAGAAAACTGTTATGCATGGAAGATGGAAAAGATAAGCAACCAGCAGATGACATAGGTTTTCTTCTTAATTTAAGAAAAAATTGAATGGAAGTAAAAACTCAAAAGATGCGGCCAGCAGGCAATATCCTGAGAAAACCAAACACCGAACCCACTAAAATCTTTATCGATGACCAACCAAAGAACTAACAACTGAAGAACTAGTAGGCAGTTTCAGCCTTCCCCTAATATATTAAGAAATGAAGACTTGTTTTGTGAAAATTCATGCTATTTCTATTCCATCATAAGACCGTAATTATGCACATTGTCCTCTAAAATCCCAACCCTTCCATGATATTCCAAAGACAATAAAAACAATATTAAAATTATTAAATGTATGATTTAAGATAAAAACAAAGAAAATTCGCATGATTTTTAGGTTTTTTTCTTTTGGATAGATGAAACATGAACATGATTTTATTTACTTTTGATAGATAAGAACATTTAAGGAAATCAATATAATTGGCTATGATTTTCTTTCAAAGATAGAAGAGCAAGACTCACAAGGCGCATCACATAAAGGTAAAAGGGTAGAATGGCAATTTTTCCAGACTTACCTTTCTAAACTCTCATGAAATTGGAAGTGCTGAAAAGCGCCACACTTAGGGACCTATTTGCTCTAAGAAACAGAGGCAATGTGGCAAAATCTTCATAATTCATCTATGCATAGGAATGTATATTAGCATCACAACAAAATTAAAAGAACTTATAATAAGTTTATAAATTATGCAAGACACATTAAAAATATTGGGAAAAAGCACAATCTATATTACACTCGCTAAGTTGCCCCATTGGTAATTCGAAATAGGAAACGCTTTGTGTTTACATATCCTAAAATGGATAATTTTTGGGAAATAGTAAAATAACATTTTTGATGATTAAAACGAGCATGGCCATTGTTTCCAATTTCAAAAACAAGATGACCTCCAAAGAAACCATTTCCGCTTCTACTATCAATTAACTCTAACTTTGTGAAGGAATTTGACTACTTGTCGTTAAAATTTAGTTTTTTTTTTTTTAATAGGAAAAGAACATTTGGCTTAAAAGCACCCACCAAATGGCAGTACTAATAAAAGTATACACTATGATATAAGGCGCCAAAGGCGAAGAAACATCTAAGAAATAATCCAAAATTCTCAACTAACATAAGTATTTATACCCACAACCAAAATAATTCATAATCCACATTTTTTGAGCCCCCAATAATTGTTAGTGATTAATAATTCCCACCCCTTCCAACGGCGGTGTGCCACCACTCCATAGAAATCCCCAACCGCTACCCCAATCCACTAGAAACTCCTCGTGAAGCGGTCGCATTGCTTGCTTAAACCTCGATAAAATTTTTCTTTTATTTATAACTTAGGATTTGCTAAAATCTTGAAGAAATGAAAACTTCGCAAAGATGAGATACCAGATATAGTATAATTCCAAACTCGTGATACATCCAATTTATAATTATATCCAACATGGCAAATCAAAGATCCCAACACATTTTCACAAAACTAATCTATGCACATACATATGTTCCATTTTACATATTCAAAGTCTTTTCCTTACATAATATTCTTAATTACAGCACTTGTACAATGTCAGGACAAATCCTATTGTGTTCCAGCCGCCTTGTGCACCACAGACTGAAAATAGTTTTTAAATAGAAAATAATGAGCTAAACGAGCCTGAGGTGCTTTGCAAATGTTTCGCTTCCGAAAAACATCTCAAAGTGTAAACTCTATTTTACAAATATTTTCCGTGTTACTTGCTTTGCTTGCTTTAAAATTTTCTAAAACTTTTCTTTGCTTGCTTGCTTTTAGATTTGCTTTTTTAAAAGTTTATAAACTTTAATACTTGCTTGCTCGTTTGCTTTACTTTTCTTTAAAAGCTTATAAAATTTTTTATTGCTTGTTTGCTTAGAAGTTTATAAAACTTCAATTTCTTGCTTGAAAAGTTTCTTAAAACCTTTCACAAACCTTTGCTTTAAAAGTTTCTCAAAACTTTTTCATAAAAACGGGAGCCTGGGCTCAACCGCATGCTTTGAAAATAAACGGAGCATGGCTCAACCGTTTGCTTTAAAATCATACGGGAAATTTGGTCAACCACGCTTTGAGACTCCAAACGGGTTCGGGCTCAACCGTTTGCTTTAAAACTCCACGGAAGCCTGGGCAACCGTGAACCAATGGTTGATTTTTCAAAACTGTATATCATGCTTATAAAACATCAACCACTGGAGGCCTATTTTTGCTTGATGTACCCTAGTGAACACTGAGCCCTCGTGCATCGACCGCGCGGAAGGACCCGTGGTCCGCATCACCTTTTCTCCGGTGTGAATATGGTGGAATTGACCTCGTGTCGCCATCACCATAATTTAGTTAGAGCTCATAACCTTATATAATCAGCGCACGCGCTACTCGCCTCCTTTAAATGCATGATGGGCGTCCTAAGTCGACTGTGCAAAACTACAATGCATGTATGAGATCTTAATCTCACTGCGGTAACGCATTTTAATAATTCCTCCTGATCATTTGCTTGCTTAGAACTAAGGGAAGGCCTGCTGCAAATATTCTTTGCTTGCTTGCTTCGTTGCTTGCTTTCTTGAAAATGGTTTAATTATCAAACAATTTGCTGGTTTGTTTATTGCTTCAAAATGCTTAGTTATTCAAACCATATGCTTACTTGCTTGCTTGCTTGAAAATGGTTTTACAATTTAAAACCAATGCTTGCTTTTCAAAATGGTTTAACTCAAAACCAATAGCTTGCTTTCTAATTCATCATTTGTTTCTCGAAAATGGGTTTACAATCAAAACTATAGCTACCAAAAGATAAAACAATATAATACACATAATTAGTATTTCCTGGAAAATGAGTTTGTAATCACTCACCTCTTCGTTTGCTAAACTTGAGCACACGCTTCCATTAATTTTCCCGCCTTTGCTTTTATCCTACACTAACCAAATAATTTACTCTAATAAATGACCTACCTAGTAACGTATAATTTTAACACATACTCCTAGATTCTAGTCACGCTCAACGAATATCACCGAGGCGGCGAGGTACACTACGCTGCTCGAGTTCAATCTTATCTCGCCAACCCCATCTTAATCATTTAATAAGGTTCCTAAACTATTGGTGTACGACTGGGCTTAATTTACAAATAAAAAATACAGTGATTTCAGAGCTTAAAATACATATGTATCAGACACCCCTGAACTCCTGCATTCCTGGCATATGTTGTATTCCTCGTTGGCATGTACCTACATGTTGACTGGGAAAATGTACACTCGTATACCGCATACCCTTCTTCGAAATTTTAAGGCTCCATATTTGCTTCTTCGCTACCACACCATTTCACTTCATACAACTTCTATAATTCCACCACCTCAAGAATTATCATGGAATTCATCTCAAACAACTTCACAACTCTTGAATTGGTGGTTTGAAACTCCATACCACAAAACCCTAGGTGAAAAATCCAAGAACTCAACCTGTGTCCCACCACCTCTTTTAGAAACCATAATTTGATGATTCCATGTTTATTTTCTCCCAATTGGGGTTTTACTCTCATAACCCCAACAATTCAAAGGTTTATGTGATCTTTGTACAAAACCTAGACCAAAGGAGCAACTAATCTCCACACCAAAACCCTAGGAATCCAAAATACACTTGATTCTAAGACCAACATACCTTGATCTTTTTCTTCTCCTCCTCCTTCTTCTTCCTTCTCTTCCTCTCTTCAGTGAGTTCTCTTCTCCTCTCCAAACGTGCGAGCTTTAACTAAAGGAGACCAAAATATGATTGGCTTGTTTTTCCCATTTTTATATTTTCCACTTTCCTTAATTGCAATTTAATCTTCATCTCTTTAATATTGCAATCAGAATTTATTTTATTTCTATTATGGCCCATCTCTACTTGTTTATGACTTATATGTCCTTTATGGTCAATTTAACCCTGTTTTAATACCATAATTCCTGTTCCATAAATCACATTTTTACTTTAGTCTCCAAAAATTAAGATCGTGGACACTTGGTACTTTTATACACCCCTACAAGATTGCGTAATCGAGACTCTCTCGGATTCGGGCGTTACGCTTAGTAATATTAATTGATGAAATACAATTTGATTATAATACAATTAAATGGTATGGATGATCGGGCAACGTGTATACATATTATATGGTAGTTTCCGAAGATCCCAACCCGATTAACCTCATGAACCCGAGGGACCTCCTAAGACTCCAACCTGACATAGAAACTTTTCCTTAAACCATAAATTAAAACTGTGGAGTTTAACCCTTACAATTCTTCACATATCTTTTAAAAATAATGCGGAAGCCGGCGCTAAAAAAATTTCTTTTTCTTTCTTTCCCCCAACACTTAGATTTTTTTTCTAAAATCGGCCGAGTTTCCTCCTGCTTTTTTCGACTTTCCCAAATTTACAAAACCTGATGAAAACATTTAAAACACTTAAACTTCAATTCATCAATCTTCTATATTAGGACTCCTCGTCCACAACCCAATCAAACACAATATACATATATATACATTTATTTCTTTCAAATCATCAAAACATTTAAACCTTCTTCAATTCCATATAATTTATTTCAAACATGACAAAATATTCACATATACAATATGCAAATTATTTTCAACAGCCTACATGCGCTGCCTCCTCGATATAGCTCGACTCACTCCGCACGTGAGTGGTACTCTAACATGCACCCGTCTCAGTCCTGGAAATATTTGTTGAAACATAGGAAAAAGAGTGAGCTAAACGAGCCTGAGTGTACATTTTCTATTTATATAACATTTTCAAGACATATCAAAATAATATATACTTATACAATTAAAATCCATTTATACATTAAACATTTATGCCTTAAACTTTTCTTTTCCATAAATACTTATACCATTAAATTCAGTTTATGCTTTAAACATTTATACCTTAAACTTTCTTTCATTAAATATTTCTATGCATTTAAAATCCATTTTGGTGCTTTACAATCTTGAGGTTTTAATCTTTCCATAAATACTTATGCATTTAAAATCCATTTATGCTTTTGAAGATTTACGCCTTAAACTTTCTTTCTTTCTTTATTTCTTCTTTCATTCTTTTACAACCTAGAATGCCAAACACACCGAACAAAGCTTTCCGGCACGACGGTGAGGGACAACATCTACCATAACCATCACGCAAGGAGAAACCCACGCTTGCATAGGTTCCAAATATGCATTCTATCACGTAAAAGGATATTACCTCTAGACACCTATTTCCCTCGGCTAAGAACCTATAACTTTACCCTCTTAATCCTTACACGCTAAAGTACTCTACCGATATCGTCATAACAAGCCATAGTTTAGGAAAATCCATCAAGAAACATTTCTTCAAAATACATTTATAAATACATTTAAATCCTTTACTTTATCATTAAAACACATACGCATAATTTTTAAACATTTTTAAACTTATAATACCTTAACATATGTGCATACATATTTAATACACATATAAATATATGCATTGATGATAAAACAATGCAATATAAAATATTTCCATATGCCTTAACATTTACATAAAAATTTACATTAAACTTTCAGTTTAACATTAAAACCATTCACTTTAAAACTAAATTCTCAAGATTATTTTCACTACAGCCACCGCTCACCCGCTTGCTTCCTGCTGAGCCCTGCCCCCATCTGATGTCCTTTTCACCTTTTCCAAGAAAAATCACAATTACACATTAACCATTTAATCCACCATAAACACTCATTCCTATATTCTTATTCCTAGGAATCTATTTTACTTAGGAATTGGAATCAATCCTAATCGGATCATCCAAACTAAAGTTATGGCATTTTCATGCCAACTAGTCATTTTACCGATTTTTCTAGTGACAGTTTGTGTTACTCATTTTTCCGAGGTCTTGACTTCATATTTTGACACATGTCCTTATACTCATTTAAAGCTAAGGTGCTAAGGGTTCTATTCCAATTGAATCACCCAATTGAGCACCCCCAAAACTCACTTTACGTCCAAATAACCGCTAATCTATGTTCAAACTGAACCAGAATTTGGCTTGCACATGGTCCTACTTCTTTGAGTAAATTTTTAGCTCTGGATCAGAATTTATGATACTCTTCTTCTTCAGTTTTGTTCTCCTTCAAGTCTATTTTACGTAGCCACTTAAATCACTCAAATTGGATCAAAATTGAGCAAGTTATGGCCAAAATACCAAAACTGGTCAAAACTGAAAACAGGACATTTCCTGTACCGAGACTGCTGCCCAAAAATTGACCAAAATGTGTTTCTCTCTTCCATTTTTTTCTTCACTCTAAACACTTAAATCTGATGCATTATACCCATTTCTGCCATAACACACACAATTCACTACTAAACCCTAACCCTACTCACTTGATTTTGTCAAAACCCTAACCTAAACCATGGCTTTCAATTGATATTAAATTCAGCACCATTAAACCTTAAATACCATCAATTTAACATCCATAATGTGAATTCAACACATTAAACATGGAAAACATCAAAACCCTAACTTTCCCAACCATGAAAACTACTTGTTTCTTGTTTCTTGGCTCCTCTCCTGATTACCACTTGAAGATCACTTGAAAGCTTGAAATGAGAGAAAAATCACATCTCTACACCTTTCGTCTTCACTTCTTCTCATTTCCTCTCTCCTTTCTTTCCTTTTTCTTCCTCTCCTTTCCTACGGGTTCCCTAACTTTTTGAGAGACCAACAACTATTTTGTTTGTCTCCCCATTTAAATATTCTAACTTTCCTTAATTTCAATTTGTCCTCCATTTCTTTTATATTGCCAATCAACTTATTTTATTGCATTTGAGCCCATGAACCTCATTAGTCAATTCTAATGAGTCACAAAAACCCTAACTTAGCCCTTAAGAGTCTGCTTTTGATTGGCCTCTATAAGAAAATATTCCCATTTTATCGATTTTTCTCGTGGCCACCTTATACTCTGCTTATACTTATTAATGCTGCATGATTTACATTGCTCTAAACTTCACCACTATGAAATATTTTAATTAAATCCTTCATATTGGATTCTGTGCTTTGAAATCACCGAAATCGGATTTAAAATCATTAAAATCGTAATCCTGACAATAGCGTATTATTACCCAATTGATGCCTCGAACACTGAACTATCCAAACGGACTGCTTTCACTTTATTTCGCTGCTACTTACGATTTATTCCAGACCTTTTCGTATTTTCGCCAATTCTCCGAAAATTTCAAATAAGAGTTCCAAATTTCAACCGAAATCACTATTCACTTAAATCTCCCATTATCTTCTAAATACCAAAGTCATAGAACCCAAATTTTCTTTAAAACCTTTTCAGAACCCCTCCATCCTGGATAAAATAAGAAAAAAATCACTATTCAAAGTACCTGCTGTACTCTTTTAAAATTTTCACTTCATGCCCAAATGATGTCCGTAGCGTTCTAAATTTAATCCACCTCGCTTCTGCAACACAGATCTCAAATCGCTTCACTTTAATCTCACTTATAACATTCAATAAGGTCGGGTTTTACAAATCACCCTCTATGTAAATCTCGCCCTCGAAATTTAAATTCTCATGTCGCTCTCTCTACCGTGGATTCATCCACAACACCTTTACTAAAGGAATCACTTTGTCGGTAAAGAACTAATCATTTCATCAACAATTTGAACTGGCCTTTCTTCATACGGCCAAATCTTCTTTCAATTCAACTGTTGATCTCTTAACACATGTGAAGGATCTGCCATATACTTTCAAAGCATAGAAATGGGGCCATATGTCATGTATTCCCCGCCAATTCAGTGGCAACCTCAACCAAGACGCTACCTCTCCAATTATTTTCATAATTTCATAAAGTCCCACAGAGGAGGACTTAACTCCCTTTCTTTCCGAATATAAACACCCTTTCCTGTGGTGATATCCTCATAAATACCCCATCCCCACCTAAAATTCCAAATCTCTCCTCAAGACAACATAACTTTTTTCCGCTGAATCTGAGCTGATCTTACACCTATCACCCATAACTTAACATTATCTCGTTGTAGCCTGAACAATTTATGAACCTAAAATTTCTCTCTCCTTCCTCATCCCAACATAAATGGAGTCCATACTCTTCCAGGCATCATAAGGCTACTTCTAATGTTTGCGATGATAACTATTATCAGAGGGAAAACTCCATTAATGGTAAATGTCTTTCCTAACTTCCTTTAAACTCTAACACACAAGCCTTGAGCACAACTTCCAATGTCTCAGAGTGGTTCTTCACTGGCCCGTGAAGTCGCACAACCCTTTTATATACAACTCACCCAACCCTCTCAACTAAGTCACTATTTTCCAGGCAGGTAGGAAATCGACCGATTTCCTCACTAATCTATCCACAATCACTCATACCGCCATAACCACTCCCTAGCGGAAATAAAAAATCCATCATGATTCTCTCCCATTTCCACCGAGAGGATCGGAAGAGACTATAAGAACTCCTGCAAATCTTTGATGCTCAACCTTAACTTTTTGACAAATGAGACATTTAGAAATAAATTCGTAACATCTTTCTTACAGTTCTCCACCTTTAGTATTCCCTCAGGTATGATACATTTTAGTGTTTCGATGCATCGCCTATGTAGTTATGAGCCTCCATAATTCTATTTCTTTAATCTTCCCACATCTAGTACACATAACCTGGTGGACCTATCACTACTATACCACATGCGCCCGCACTAAAAACTTTTTAACCGCCTGCACTACTTTCCCTTTTCAATTTAATCAAGGATCGTATCTTGAGTCTATAGCTCCTTTACCTGTCTATTAGTACGTGACTAATATCTCGCTAATTCTAGCCTCACCTAAAGACCCCAATTCCATAAATCTAGGAGTGTACACAACCTTTAGTGAGATATGGAACCCGTAGGCTTCCCTACTAAGAGCATCAGCTACCACATTAGCCTTTCCCGGATGGTACTCAATAGTACCCATAATCCTTAATGAGTTCAACCCATTCCTCTGTCTCATATTTAACTTTTCTATGTGAATAAATATTACATGTTCTTGTGATTTGTAAAAATTTTACATGCAACTCCATATCAAGAATGCCCATATAATGTAGAGCAAAGATCAAGGAACAACTAAACTCTAGTTATGTCTCGGGAGACTTCGCTTATGCTTTTTCAATTGCCTTAAATCATATGCTATCACATTTCATGTTGCATTAACTCACTTTCTAAGCTCGCCTAGAAGCATCACAATATACTCAGATATCCTTCGCTCGACTAATTGTAAGAACCAGGCTAAGGTCAAATCTTAGTTCATCGAATCTTTTCTCGACATGTCTCTACCATACAAACTTTTCATCTTCCTTGTCAATTTAGTCAGTTGATCCGCTAACTTTGAAAACTTTAACAACCTTCCGATAATACCCTCGCTTTAACCTAGAAAAAACTTCAGATTCGTCACACTGTAGGTGGTTTTCGGGCTTCACAATTTTCTCAATCTGAGATCAATGTAAACCCCTTCACTCGAAATCATGCCTTAGAAAGGCAACACCGTCTAAACTTAACTAGAATTTACTAAGCTTGGCATACTAAGTAAAATAGAATTTACTTAGACGCTCCCTCATGATCTTTCATTACCGCTTAAATAGATTAAAATGTCATCAATGAATACTATAACAAACTCGATCTAAATAAGGTCAAAAGATCCTATTCATAGATCCAGAAAAGCGCTTGAATATAAGTTAGTTAGTCCAACTAGCATGACTAAAAACTCATAATGCTCTATACCGTGAAAGCCAAAGTTGTCATAGAACATCCTTCACCTAATCTTTAATTGATGGTAACCTCCTGAGCTTTAATCCATTTTCAAAATACCCTCGCTTCTCCCTGTGAATTTGATCAAAAGATCATCAATCTGCGGTAAATGGGTGTTGATTGTATTTTCACTTTATTCAACTCTCAATCAATATACAATCTAAACTTTCATCATTTTTTTTTTTTTTTTTTTATATACCTAGAAGATCCTCTCGAAATACATCCGAAATTATTTGACTATCGATTTATCTTCCATTCGACTACCATTATCCCTCACCTCAATAGCATGTTTAGGCACTTTGAATATGTTCCTCTCAAAGTATTTACTAGCCCACATAACTGTCATATTATTGGTGGTAGTATTTTCCGTAACCCACATAAAAACAACCTCCGTCTTCCTTGGCTTATAGAACCTAACTCTTTCCTATAACAATCCTTTGTAAAGAGATGTTCAGATAGTAACCATGCCTAAGAGTAACATCAAAGTCATGGATATCTAATAATATCAAGTCCCACAAAACTCCTAGCCTCCAACAATCACCTGCTGTAACAATCAACTTTTCCATACTTTTCCTAGGGGTGGCAAAATCCCACTGCTACATTCATCATTATGTCTTCAATTCTCCTACTTTCTTTCAACAATTACGGCTAACAATTCACTTTAATGTCATTGATTCACTTAAACTAAATTAAACCGCATGCATTTTCACTTAACCATCTCATTACCCTCTAGCCACGACCATGCCTTTCGTGGATCTCCTATACCGTCATAATTTCGCTCTAATTTCCTTACCCTCTCTAATGGACACCGGTCGGCTCACTGGGCCGATTAAATGTTGTGGCTAACATCCGAGCCATCTTCTCTAAAGGTATCCGTCTTCTTACAACTCCCAGAGGCGTGGGCGGCCCCATGCATCAAGTGGTGGAGGAACATACGTGCACTACAAACATGTTCCTCAAAGGGTGGTACTTACCGCCTGTGGAGCTCTCCCCGCTGGTGGTCGGCCTCGACGACGATTTTTCTCTGTGAATTAAAATTAATATACAGGTAATGGAGAGAAGGATTTTAAATCACATAAATTAAATTTTTTTTTTATGAAATCTTAAAAGAAAACATTAAAACAATCATATAAAAATAAAATTCTCAAATCTTTTATAACATTTTCAAAACCTCGCCTCGATACCATGTTAAGGATCCCAACCTGCATTAACCTCATGAACCCGAGGGGACCTCCAAGTAATCTAACTGATATAGAAACTTTTCCTTAAAAACCATAAATTAAAACTGATAAACCCTTTTACAATTCACATATCTTTAAAAATAATGCTAAGCCAAGTGCTAAAAATTTCTTTTTCTTTTTCTTTTCCAACACTTAGATTTTTTCGTAAAATCGCAGTTTCTCCGTTTTTCGGACTTTCCCAAATTCTACATAAAACCCGATGAAAAACATTTAAAACACTTCTAAACTTCAATTCATCATCTTCCATATTAGACTTCATTCACAACCCAATCAAACACAATATACATATATATACATTTATTTCTTCAAATCATCAAAACATTTTAAACCTTCTTCAATTCCATGCATAATTTTATCAAAACATGACAAAATATTCACATATACAATATGCAAATTCATTTTCAATGTACTTCACATCGCCTCCTCATACCCGACTCACCGTGACAGAGGGTACCTACCTGATGTATTCGCCTCAGTCCCCAAAATATTTGTTGGAAACATAGAAAAGAGTGAGCTAAACGAGCCTGAGTGTACATTTTCATTTATATAACATTTTCGCATATTATCAAAATAAATACATACTTATACAATTAAAATCCATTTATACATTAAAGATTATGTTTAAACTTTCTTTCCATAAATACTTATACCATTAAAATCAGTTTATGCTTTAAACATTTATACCTTTTTTAAACTTTCTTCTAATAAATACTTATGCATTTAAATCCATTTATGCTTTAAGAATTTATGCCTTAACTTTCTTTCCTTCCATAAATACTTACATTTAAACCATTTATGCTTAAGCATTTATGCCTAAACTTTCTTTCTTTATTTCTTCTTTCATTCTTTTGATGGAACCTGTGTGGGAATAAACACACTAATAGCTCGGCACGACGGCAGGGATAAGCCACATTCCAGCCATAACCACTACGTCGCAGAAACTCACGCTTGCATAGGTTCCGCCATAGTACTTTATCACGTAAGGATATTACTCTAGACACCTATTTCCTCCTCGCTTAGTAACCTATAACTTTTACCCTTAATCCTTACACGCTTTAAAGTACTTCGGCCGATATCGCCATAATGTACCATAGGCTTGGTAACCATCGCAAAAACATTTTCAAAATACATTTATAAATACATTTAAATCCTTACTTTATCATTAAAACACATATGCATACTTTAAACATTTTTAAACTTTCTTTTCATAATACCTAACATATGCATACATATTTAATACACATATAAATATATGCATCGATGCAAAGAGCAAACAATGCAATATAAAACATTTCCATATGCCTTAACATTTACATAAAATTTACATTAAACTTTCTTCAGTTTAACATTAAAACCATTCACTTTTAAAACTAAATTCCTCAAAATATCATTTTCACTGGCCAACACCGCCTACACCCGCTGCTTCCCGTTGAGTTCCTGCCCCGTCCGATAGTCCTTTCACCTTTCCAAGAAAATCACAATTACACATTAAACCATTTAATCCACTATAAACACTATTCCTATATTCTTATTCCTCTAGGAATCTATTTTCCATTTCTAGAATTGGAAATCAATCCAATCGGATCATCCAAATTCAAAGTTATGGCATTTTCATGCCAACTAGTCATTTTACCGATTTTTCTAGTGACAGTTTGTATTACTCATTTTTCCGAGGTCTTGACTTCATATTTTGACAATATGTCCTTATACTCCATTTAAAGCCAAGGTGCTAAGGGTTCTATTCCAATTGAATCACCCACCGGAGCACCGAAACTCACTCTTACGTCCAAATAACCGGCTAATCTATGTTCAAAACTGAACCAGAATTTGGCTTGCACATGGTCCTGTTTCTGAGTAAATTTTTAGGCCACTTCGATCAGAATTTGGCGATACTCTTCTTCTTCAGTTTTGTTCTCCTTCAAGTCTATTTTACGTAGCCACTTAAATCACCAAATTGGATCAAAATTGAGCAAAGTTATGGGCCAAAATACCAAAACTGGTCAAAACTGAAAACAGGACATTTCCTGTACCGAGACTGCTGCCCAAAATTTGACCAAAATGTGTTTCTCTTCCATTTTTTCTTTCACTCTAAACACTTAAATCTGATGCATTATACCCATTTCAACATAACACACACAATTCACTATCAAACCCTAACCCTTACTCACTTGATTTTGTCAAAACCCTAACCTAAACCATGGCTTTCTCAATTGATATTAAATTCAGCACCATTAAACCTTAAATACCATCAATTTAACATCCATACCAGAATTTAAGACATTAAACATGGAAAACATCAAACCCTAACTTTCCCACTATGAAAACTTACTTGTTTCTTGAGTTTCTTTGGCTCCTCTCCTTGATTACCAATTTCTTGAAGATCACTTGAAAGCTTGAATGAGGAGAAAAATCACATCTCATACCTTTGCCCTTCACTTTCTTTTTCTTCTTGCTTCTCTCCTTTCTCTCCTTCTTTCTTTCTCTCTTTTCTTCCCTCCCTTCTCTCCTACGGGGTTCCTTAACTTTTGAGAGACCAAAATGAATTATTTTGTTTGTCTCCCCATTTAAATATTCTAACTTTCCTTTAATTTCAATTTGGTCCCCATTTCTTTATATTGCCAATCAACTTATTTTATTGCATTTGAGCCCATTTAACCTCATTGGTCAATTCTAATGAGTCACAAACCCTAATCTAGCCTCTTAAGAAATGTTTTGATTGGCCTTCATAAGAAAATATCTCCATTTTACTCGATTTTTCTCAAGCCACCTCATACCGCTTTTTATACCGATTAAATGTCAAAATATTCTATGGTCGCTCTAAACTAAATTGACTATGAAATATTTTAATTAAATCCTTCACATTGGATTCCGTGCTTTGAAATCACTGAATCGATGAAATCACAAAACTCCAGAATCCTGACAATAGCGACATTACCCGAATTACGTCAATCACCTCGAAACTATCCAAACGGACTCGTTTCACTTTATTTCGCCGTTAGTCTTTATGATTTATTCCTGCACTTTCGTATTTTCAGCCAGCACTTCCGAAAAATTTCACAGCTCCAAATTTCGCCTCGAAATCACTATTCACTTAAATCTCCCATTATCTCTAAATACGCTCAAAGTCATAGTGAACTGAAATTTTCTTAAAATCCCAGAACCCTCCATCCGATAAAAATAAGAAAAAATCACTTGCCCATATTAGGGCACCTGTTACAATTTTCGAAAATTTTCACTTCATGCCCAAATGATGTCCGTAGCTGCCTCTAAATTTAATCCACTCGCTTCTATCATTAGACCTCAAATCATTCAATAACTACTATTATAACACCTTAATAAGGTCAGGGGTTTTGGCGCTTTCTTTCCCAAATACAAAATTCTGCTAGTGATTATAAAATTGTCTATAATTTGATGATACATGCCAAGAATCAAAGGCATAAAAGATTAATAGAAAGACTACTCCATAAAAAGGAAATAATAAGGTCAATCACCAAATAAAATATTGTACAACAAAACCATGTTTGAATCAATAAATTAACCGATAATTACATAACTCGCCTATCGATACCAAAAAATACTAAAAATATGGAGTGATCTTTAAGGTAAAAATGAATCGTAGAATCACAACTCCAGTTGAAATATTGAAGAAAAGCTAGATTTGTGTAAAAAAGTTAATAATATTTGACACCGCAGAAGTAGATCGGAATAGAAGCTAAGACCTTTTCAAAGATAAAGGCATCATCAATCACACAATTTTCTTAAGCAAACCCACATCGTGATCGAGATCATCAGCATTTAATAAAAGATCATATTGTTTCGCATTAAAGGAATATACAACTCACCGATATCACTTAAACCAAATTAAACTAATGAGTAATGACCAATAATCAAATGATCACCAAAACTGGCAACCGTATTGATGCTTACATTAACAAGTGACAGGAAATTTTGAAGTTATATCATTGGGTAGGTCAAAATGACACAAACTAGGAAGAGAGTTTAAACCAAAGCATATTACAAAATGATTAAGCAATTAAAAGTGATATAAATCAGAAAAATATGGATTTAATGTAATATTATACCTTAAAACGAAACTTTGCCGCCTCGACCCCGGTGATCGATGGACCTTCTTCGTGTTTCTAGAAAAGGAAAACAAGAATAATGATAGGTTTTGAAGAAGAATAAGGAGCAAAAAAGGAAAAATTATCAAGAGAAATAGTTAAGGTCCAATTTCTCTCATATCACCAATGCAAAGTACGTTTAAAAGTCAATAACTGGATGTACTAATAGTGGGATTCAAACCATGGCTAATCCGCATAAGAAGTTCTCATATTTAATCATGCCCTATACCAATGGTAATGCGCCTTTAGTTCAAGTTTCATGGGACAACGAACCCTCACCTTTATACAAGCTAATCATGCTAACATTATTCTTTTGTTGCTTCTTAAAGATATCGCAAGATCCTTTGCTTCAAGTCACAAGAAGAACAAGAATATACTTAAATGAAATGTAAGTAAGAGCAATGAAAAGCAAAGTAACATAAAACTTTATCCAAGTCATCAAACCAAGAAGATGCAAAAGACTCTTCTTCCTGAATAATGGAACTCAATTAGACCACACTGTAGTCATGAAAGAGGGGTTTATCATGAGAGATAAACGCCTAATGCTCATAAGTAAGAGGTGAGCAACAAGGTTATAGCCACTGCTGCTCAACAAGTGAGATTCATGTAGCCAAAGTCCTTGATTCACATGGTGTGACAAATAATAAGTAACCACAAAACTCTTAAATCTAAAATATATATACCTTATCCACAATAGCATATATGAATGAGTGCAAAGTTCAGAAACAACAACCTTCACAAGAGATTACCGGAGGGAATTGTATCAGATCGACAATGGCTACCAAGTTATCCTCCCCATAATAGGAAAGAAACAAAAAGAAAATTTTACTTTTGTGTCACTTCTAGTTTTGCTTATTAACAAATGAAAACTCAAATCACAACCAAAAAACCCTAATATTCAAATTCTATTTCTACTAGTTTTCCTACATTTCCTATCAACCAAACTTAAAAGTTCTAATGCACATCAAAATTATTTTACTTTACAATTAACGTTCCAAATTCCAAAATTATATCTGTCCAAATTATTCAACACCAACAATACTTATGGTCCAATGATTTAATTCCCATTAGTTTAAAAATGAATAATCGAATAATTTTCAAGTAAGCAACAAACAATTAGGTATTAATCACGCATTATTAAAAATCAAAGAAGATACGCGACCACCAAGACTTCGGATCCGGAAAAGTGATCGGATCCTCGATGAACCGCGCAAGGTTCGACCCACATCATCGGTCACGCGATTTTCCGCAGCCCGAAGCCAGGCCTTCGCCATCGCTGACCCATCGTATATGACCAGTCACTATTCTTCAAAACCGAATCACCTCTTGACGAGTCTTGTTGTATTTAGCCTCGCATACGACACTCCGCTAGGGAAACCCGTAGAACCGCAGACATGAATGATTAAAACCTTGTGAACTATCTCTCATCCACGGATTCACTTTGACGATCCGATTCAAACATAACATTTTCTCGCCAGCATTCGAAGAGTAAAAGTTCGAGTAAATTGTAAATACAAAGATGATATTTTTAAATATCAAGGTTGTCCCCATGTTTTTAGAAAATATCTTCTTCTTCTTCTCTTCTTTATCATTTTTAATGCTTTACTCAAGCTATATACATTAGCAATTTTGTTCTGCCAATTTTATTCCAAATGACTCGAACC
The DNA here is from genome assembly GCA_016808115.1 of Tetrastigma voinierianum. Classification (NCBI taxonomy): domain Eukaryota; kingdom Viridiplantae; phylum Streptophyta; class Magnoliopsida; order Vitales; family Vitaceae; genus Tetrastigma; species Tetrastigma voinierianum. The sequence goes on from JAEQBH010006479.1 coordinate 57,027, forward strand.
CTAAAACCCCTCCCTAGTTGTACCAAAACACTTAGGTGTTATTTACTTTAATGTCACAAATAGCTTTCAAGATTAAGTCATTTATTTTTTTTAAAATTACCACTTATTGTCAAATTTTAAAAGTTTCAATAGAAAAAGTGAAAATATTTGTCTTTTTCTATTAAGAAAAAGTCATTTTCCACAAAAATAAGAAAAACTCAATCATTGCCCAACAAGAAGAAGAGCTAGTAATATACACTACTAGGGATGACAACTGAGGATTTAAATCTGAGGTCCATCCTGACCGGCCAGTTATTTTTATCAATTCTCAAACTTAGTTCCTACTTTAAAAATTAAATAGGGCTAAAATAAGATTAGAGAAAATTCATAAACTCATCCTGCTTACATTTATATTTTGGTTTTATTTTTAAATTTTAATTTTTTTATATTTTGTTTTTTTTTATTATATTAAAATTAATATTTTTTCATAAAAAAATTAAAAATAATGAATTTTTATAAATTATTTTTTAAAAACATTATAATAATTATTATTATTATAAGAAGTATAAAAAATAAAATAATAAAAACACAAAATATAATTCCAAGGGGCTTATTATTACGTTATTATTTGGATATGGTTTATATTGCTCATCTCTGATCCGCTTATACCTCGAAACAATTTATTTCTTTTCGGGCCAATTTTATTTTAAATAAACTTAGCCCAAGCCATTTCCTGACTTTCGAGACTTTCGTAAAAATCTCATTCCGAGTCACCGCAACTTATCACCTCGGTGAAAAAATCGAAAAATTTCCTATTGCCTCGTAATTCGACGAAATTTTTCTAGGTCACTAGATTTAGCGAGAAGAATTTAACGGCGCAGTCCGTTTCGACATCCAAGATTTAGAGAATTTTCTAGGCTTGCTTGAACCCTTATAGCAATTTATTATTTTTATTAACATTTTGCCATTTTTGAAAATTTCTAATTTTTCGTTTATAGAGAGACACACTGAACTCCGTCTCGACGGAGAATAAAACCCAAACCCGCTAAAATTAAATTAAACATGTGTTACAGAGCGGAGTGGACGGAACTCACTGTCTCAAGAATATCCTCATTGATTATTTACAAAGAACAAACACCATTTACGCTATTATACTATTTAGCATTAAGCCTAAAGTTATATTCAAAGATTAATATTATAGGTGGAGTTTGGTTTTTTTACTTAAATGCCAATATAATTTTTTAGCTTAATGTCGACAGCACTTAAGAGCATTAAGTATTAAGTTGCTTTGTTTTTAACATTAGGCTGTGAGTAGGGATGGCAACCCGGACTCGACATTAGTCTCGTCCCGCCTCGCTCACATAATCAACTCCTACCTTTCTCGCACGCCTATCTCTCTCACTCTCTCATTCCACAAAGCCCGACTTAATCATATAAATTATTTGACAATATAATACAAGTAATTTAATAGGTATTTAAATTAATCTGATATATTTTTAAAAAAATTAACTTAAAGTTAACTTAATATTACTTTTTTGCTCATTAAGACCATTCCCGTTTTTAGTCAAATAAATAATTCACATTTGAACTAATACATTTATGATATTTTTAGTAATGTTTGTTAAATTGCCACAAGTAATGTCACTAACATTGTCTTTATTGCAATATTTTGTCGGAAAATCACCATATGCGTCGCAAAGTCTAGGTCTATAGCTAGCCATTTATAAATGACATTTAAACGTCAGAATGAATTATCGACATATATACAAGTATAGCTAAAAACGTTGGCACAAATATATTTGTAGCTACATTTTGTTTAATTGTGGGTTATATGTCACAAAAACATAGCAATGTTTGTTAAATTGTCGCAAACAATGTCACTAATATTTTTCTATCGCAACATTTTGACAAAAAGTCACGATACACACGTAAAATATAAATCTAAAGTAACATTTTATAAAACATCATTGAAATGTCGCGAACAAATTATCACATATAAATATGTATTGCTGTGCAAACGTTGGCACAAATAAATCCAGCTACAATTTATGTAATTGTTGGTTATATGTCACAAAACATAACAATGCTTCGTTAAAATGTCGCAGAAGATGTCGCTAATATTTGCTCTATCAAGACCATTTGTTAAATTATCGCAAAATGATCAACAAAAGCTGTATTATAACATTTTATGGAATCGCTATAAATATTTATATCGCTGGTTGATGTTTACAAAAAACGCCGCTCTAGTAATGTGGCTATAGACCAAATTTGTTGTAGTGCGTTGACAACCCACAACCCGTGAATACCTTATGAACACTGCACCCGATGTCACATCATCAGATCCCATTGGGATTGTAATTTGAGCAGACATATTAACCCTCATACCCTTCCGCGCATAGACAATCATTTCCATATAAAATACACTAGACTATCTCACAAACAGTCTATGCGAGTTTTATTACAACTCTTTTATAAAAAATATATATACATGTCATAAGTGTGATCAAAATAATATACATTTATCAAAGCCACATCCTGGCTTCCTTCAAAATCACGGCCTCGAATGAGCCCCGTCCTCCGGTGTACCACCTGCACCTGAAAGGGGGTTTCACGACGGAATGAGCAAAGCCCAGTAAAGTAAACTCCTACAAGGGTTACTCCCCACCTAAGTGCACATGCAATGCCGTGTTCACACAATAATACACATATTCCAAGTAAAATATGAAAGTCCATACCTGAAATTCTACATGCTATGAATGAGATGTGACTCATCATGCCCATGTCCCGAAACTCACCGACTTCACACATGCATATGCAAATGTGAAAACTCGGCCATTGGTGTTTCACCCATCGACCTCTTTTTCCAAACAAAATATTTTTGTTTATAAACAAAACGCATTGGATATACTCTCCAATGTTCATTTGATTTAATCAAATCTCCGCGGTGTTTATGCATTTCAGGCCATCGATTTTCAAGTTCTCACCTTAGATGTCGCACTTTCCAACGCTTTGGGACTTTCACCGTCTTGCTAAGGCCCGAACAAGTCCCAAGCTTTTCACCCGAGGGGTATTTCCATCCCTTCTTCCTATGCCCAACACACGATGTTTTTGGCTATGTAACCAAGAGATTTATTCGACGCCGTCCAATTATCGAAGCCACCACCCATTCACCAAGAATGATGAATGACTATAACTATGCACACACACCCGACTCAATGCGATGACTCCGTGTATATGCAATGCAAAATGCCAATGCATGCATCTCATGTTACATGTACAATGAACACAACATGGAACAATTTATAAATCGTACTTTATGCCAAGTACCATAGATAATCGAAAACATATAATTTACATCTATTCATGCTAATATATATAACACTCATATATCAACATATTTACAACACATTCAACATGTTATTTAATTTCCGCAATAAATAATAAAGAAAAAACTCCGTCCACACAAACTACAGCGATTCTGTACCATAAATCCCGCCATACTCGACCTTGAAATAATTCGCACTCGTCCAAAAATTTCAGCTGCTCCATTTTACTTATTTATTTATTGGCTTTCAACATTCAAGATTATCATTAATCCATTATAATTCGCCTATTAAGACGTCCTAAACTCGGCCAGAGCCCGAAAAAAATGGGTCACAACAAAATTCTTGCATTTCCAATCGTCCCAACCAAATCTACCGATACTAACCTTCAAAACCTAGCCCCGATCGTCTAAAATACCTAATGTCCAAAATTCACCCGTGGTCACGAACCATACGACCATTTACGACTCTTAAATAAAGAGGAACCAGATAGGAGAAAACCCTTACCTCTTGGAGGTTCAACTAAAAATTTGATTGCAGACTACGCGTAGCCTCGTCAAGGTGGATAACTTTAAATTCGAACTATCTAGCCCGACCGTCGAAACACCCGAAAATCTTCTCTTTCCCTCTCTCCATTTTTCTTTTCTCCGCCACGCACCTGCTTTTTTTTTCCCTTCTCTTTTCTTTTTCCTTATTTCCTTTCTTTTCTTTTCTCCTTTCTTTTTCTCCTTCCTCCACCAAATTGGTTCTCTAACAATTTGGTCTTCCTTCCTTAAGATATTTCCTCTCCCTCTCATTATTAACTTGACACATGGGCTAGTGATGAGCCATGTGTTTTAATCCCAAAAATCATGCCATGTCACATGGACACGTGAACTAAAGTGCTTGGTTACATCACATGGCTATCATGCCATGTGTCCATCTTCTAAGGTGCCATGTAGCACCACTCCATGACAACCCGACACCCGGTGCCTTGAAAAAATGCAAATTCTCGACCGTTCCTGACCGACGAAATCACAAAGTTACTAGGATTTTGTGAGATGAATTCAACTGGTGAAGTCCATTTCATCCCGAGATCTATAAAAATTTCAAGTTTTCCACTAAAATTATTACTTAAAAAATTACCGTTTTGCCCTTTTCATAAATATTGAATTTCCTGTTTTACAAGGAACTTAAGAGAAGAGGCCGATAGCTTTCTTTAGTGAAAATTTGTACGAAGCAAGGCATAAATGGGCTACCTATGACAAAGAATTTAATGTTGTTGTGAGGGCTTTGAAAACTTAGGAGCATTATCTCATAGCCAAGGATTTCATTCTCTATACTAATCACTGTGCTTTGAAGTAACTTATACACATAAACAAATTAGAAGTGATATGCATGCTAGATGGTCATCTTACATAGAGAAATTCCCTTATAAGCTTGTCCATAAATCAGACAATGTAAATAGCAGGCGAATGAATTAAGTAGACGAAAGGGTTTAATGAGAACTCTTGAAGTTTAGAGAGATAGTAGTTTTGAGACATTAACGGAATTGTATGCAAATGATAATTACTTCAAAAAGGTTTGGGCTTAAACAGCCTTGTGATGATTTTTATATACATGATGGGTTTCTCATGAAGAGTGGAAAGCTTTGCCTTCCTCGCACTTTTCTTCGTGAGAAGGTAATTAGAGACTTGCATGGTGGTGGTTTAACGAGTCATCTTAGAAGAGATAGAACCATTGAAACCATGAAGGATAGGTACTATTGGCCTAGATTGAGAAGGGATGTGACTACTATTGTGTCGAGGTGCTATGTATGTCAAAGGGTGAAGGGTTAGACTCAAAACACGGGGTTATACATGCTAATACCCGTTCCTGATGCTATATGGGAGGATCTTTCTATGGACTTCGTGTTTGGTTTGCTTCGAACTCAACAAGGTATGAATACTATTTTGTTGTGGTTGACAGGTTTTCTAAGATGACGCATTTCTTGCCTTGTAAGAAGATTGCAAATGCATCTTCTACAACCAAACTATTCTTTACGGAGGTTGTGAGGTGTCATGGAGTGCCAAAAACTATTACATCTGATCTTGACACTAAGTTCCTTACCACTTTCGATGACTCTTTTTGAGGCTATTTGACGGCCATTGAACTTCAATAAAAACACATCCACAGCATTAGATTTCCGTAGACAGAGGTTGTTAATAGGACTTTGGGTAGTCTTATTCGAAGTATTTGCATGGATATACCAAAGTAATGTGGATTTTTCCACAAAAGACAAGTGGAGTTTGCCTATAACAACGTCGTTCATAGTGCAACAGGTAGATCCCTGTTTTCCATTGTATACATGAAGTGTCCTAATCATCGTTTAGATTTGGTGAAGCTTCAAAAAGTCTCGAGTCTTAGTGTAGCAGTTGATGATTTGGCAAAGTAAGTTCAAGAGGTGCAAGCAAATGTCAAGAACAAGTTAGAGAATGTTAATGCAAAATACAAGATAGAGGCAGACAAACATAGTCATTTGATGTTGGTGATAAGGTGATGGTTTTCATTAGCAAAGCTCGAATGCAAGGTGGCCATAGAAAGCTTAAACAAAAAAGGTATGGACCATACCAAATTGTTAAGAAGATCAACAACAATGGTTATGTGGTTGACTTACCATGTTTGATGGGAATTTCAAAGACCTTCAATGTTACTGATCTTACTTTGTTCTAGCCATACATGAATCTTGGATATCCAGAAAGTAACTTGAGGACAAGTTTTTCACAAGTGGAGGTGACTGATGCAGAGTGTTAAATCAAGTCAACCAAAATCTTTATTTTTATTGTTTTGAGATATTATCTTTATTTTTTGGGATATTATTTTTATTTCCCATTATTGTTTTGGGAGTATTATTATCTTTCCTATTAATGTTTTAAGTATTATTTTCTTTCATATTATTGTTTTGAGATATTATTTCATTTCCTATTATACCCAAATTATACGTAGGGTATAAATAGATGTTTTAGAGTTTGTTTTAAGAACTTTTATTACTTTTATCAATATATTAGAAAATTCAAAGCTTTTGCTTTACTTTGTTCTCTGAATTGAGAATTGGTCTTTGGATTGAGACGTGTTATTCTTGTTGATCAATCATGTATTGAATAATCGCGCTACACATTGCGTCATTTATTCTCCATTTCTGTTTTATTTTCTTATTTTAATGTCTTTGAGCAAGGAGACCTTTTTTTTTTTCATATTCTGTGAATGCATTGGCTTTTATTTGGGACCTTGTTCATATATTTGTTAGTTTTTTAAATTAAGTTGCCATTATTAAACGCATAAAGGATAATGTGAATTGATTACGTTGTTCTAAGATATGTCATTTAGGATATGTAAATATGATTAATGATTATACTAAAACGAATTGTGAAACCCAAAGTAGAAGTGGACATTCAATTTCCTATATATATATATATATATATATATATATATATATATATATATATATATTTCACGTCTAAATTAATTTAATGAAAATTTGTGTTATATTTTATTTCAAAACTTGAAATTCACTTTAACAAATGACTCTCAAATCAATTTAAATAAGAGTTGGTGATTAATTACTGAAAAATTGCCAATAAATTTTGTTCAAATTGAAATAATCCATGGTAATCGACATCTCTTCAACACAAATTAGAGAAATTTACAACAATATCAACAAAAAACATATGTTTTCAATAAAAATAACATAGCGGATGAATAATTATATCGCAAAAGTTTAAATTTAGAATTTATGTTTGTTATTTGATGCATGTAAAAATAAGTTGTTTACTTTAATGGATCGATAAAATCTTAAGAATGGTGATCACTATTTTTTCAATTTATTGATGAAATGTTTTTTAAATAATTAATTTTTTTATTCTATTCACTTTGCATATCACATTATAGTATTCTAGTTTTTACAAGATTCGGACCTGGAACCTTCATTTCCAACCCGTTTACCACTTGAGTCAGGCCTTAATGGCTTTAAATGAATTTCTTTAAAATGTTAAATTTATGACTATTTATTTTTTTTATACAAGTATCGTTATAAAGTTAAAATGGTAAGGAACATAATACTACATGTAAATGTAATGAAAAGTTATTAGTTTTCAAAAAAAGAAATACTCATAAATGAAAGCTACTCATAATTAACAAAAGCTAAAAATTAAGTTAATATTTAACACAATTCCCACTTCTATATGCTATCCGTAAATATCGCTCGCTCTCGTACCAAGACCTCTCTCCATCTCTCTACTTTGTTCTTCCAATTTTTTTCATGGTTGTTGAATGCTTCTCCAAAGCTCCCTGTTTGTTTATGGACATCCGTTTGATCCACATGGTAGAAAACCCAAGAAGATTACTGCTCTGCATTCTCCCGTCTGCACCCATGATCTGCAGTCTCTAAACACCACCTTGAATCAGCATAATTTTGAGAGAAAACAACGATGGAAGATCTTGATTTTTCAACAGCTTTGAGAAGCTTGGGTTGGATCTCTTCTCCTTTGGAAAGTCGATCATCTCTGAAAGTTGTAATGCCTCTTCAACTAATTTCTTAGAAATAAATATACAACTTCAAATTGAAAATGAAAAAGAACATAGAGATTACATCACATGATGTTTTGCACATCATTTACTTTAACCAATACATTTGAGCTACAAGAAACATTGTTGCCATACTTTTCCCATAAATGCTCAATTAATGCATTTCGAAGTACATAATAAGCTTCTTTATCATTAATTTGTTTATGACGAGCAAGAAACGATTGAAATTGTTATGTTTTATCTACTTATCATATCAACATTCAGAATAAACATCACATTAAAATCATAATGATGGTAATTTTAATGAATATGACGGTGGAAATTATGGAGGTGATATACTCCCCTATTAGTTTTTAGATTGTAATTTTATCATTTGGTTAATATAATTTTATTATGTAGTTTTTATTAATATTGTTTTATTTTCTAATGTAATAAGATGCTCTATAATATAATATTTATTAGTTTAAAGTGTATTTTGTTATTTTTAATATATTTTTATTTATTTAATATAATTTCATATTTACGTTTAAATAAGGATAAAAATATTTCATACATCATATTCCTAAAAATATTCTAGATAAATAAAGATTTGAATAATGAATAGTGATTTGGACTTAAAAATGGAGATTATTTGTTGAAGTTGGAACTCCAGAAAATGGATCCCACCATCTCCAAATATGGAGAAGATGTCAATATGAGATGCCTTTTTTTTTTTTGGTCAGGCCATGAGGAATGGAGTTCTTGACGTATGTATAAAGATTTTAATATTAGAAATGATCCACATAGTCAAACCTAAGCAGTTGCGCTAGGATTTTGTTTAGAGTATGATCCAATAGCTTCTTTCACATATAAAATTCAGAGTCTCCTATTTTTTTGGACATAAATTCAGTGAGGCTGCCTTTAGTTTATCATATATATATATTATCTCTTTCGGTATCTTTTCCATCAGATGACAGAGAGGAACTTACTCATAGAGGACTGATTTATTATTGGTTCAAGACGACAATAATCCTAGGAAATTTTTATCCTTGAGAATAAATACTACTCCTCCTGCCTTTCTCACCTGAACAAACCTATCACGAGAGAAAGATTAAGTATAAAAATTCAGTTCACCCAATTAAACTAATACCATACTACAATTTACAAAATATCACAACTATAAAAGAAAATTCATATAAAATTTTGACAACAAAATCAATTGCCATACTTCTATGTGACAAGATGTTCACCTTTGATTGATCTATATACACATTCCAATGTTTTGCCTTTAAAGTTGGATACATCTAAAATCTGAGTATGGTTTTATCCTTCTAAATTCAATATATAATTTATTTTAAGAACAAGTCACCATAAATGCTCATATATTAGAAAAGAAACCTTTTTACTTGGGATATAGTCACGATTAATAATAAATAGTAAAAATAAAATAATGAAAAGAAAAAAGGAAAATTATGTGATGGGTCCTTATTTCAATTTATTTGAAAAAATAAGATTTAAAAGACCTGAAACCAAGGCAGATTCCCTTATTTCAAAGATATTTGATAAAGATGACAAAGTATTTAATATAGCATGCATTTGAACCTAAAATCATGATACTCCAATACATAAGGTAGTACCCAAGATTTATTGGAAGTTTTACCTAATGGTTGTTAGACTTTTTATCAAATATTTTGTCATTTTAATCAATTATTTTTAACCAATAAACCTAGTACAAATTTTCAAATAAATTGAAATGGAGTAGTTTCCTTACAAATTAGAATTAACTTCTAAAGCATAATCATGACAAGATAAAATAATGGAAGGCAACTTGCGTAGGAAGTGGCAGCCCCTCCATGTCCACGCCATAAATGGTGGGTGAGCCGGTACATGACTAGCAGTAATGCTTGCTTCGCTTCCCCATTCACATTAGTATTGACTCGCAAGTCGATCTCAACTCTCTTTACAAAGATTTCGGGCCTCCTACAAACCCCGTCTAAAATGGCTTCTTCTTCTTCTTCTTCTTCAGCTCCAAACCCTAACCGGAGCTTTGAAGTTTTCTTGAGCTTTAGAGGGGAAGATACCCACTACAGTTTTACGGATCATCTATTTCTTAGTCTGGAAGGGAGGGTACTCACACTTTCAAATATCATGTGAGACCCCGGAAAATCCAGATTTCCTAAGGAAGGATAAAATGGTAATTTCGGTCAAAATCCAAAATTTTTCTAGATCTCGGATGATGAAACGGACTTCACCGTTGGAATCGTCTCGCGAAATCTAGCTACCACGGGTCACTGGTCAATTCCGAGACAATCGGAATTTCACGTTTTTCGAGGCACGTATAGGGATGCATGACACTTGGCACGCTGTGGCCAAGAGCGCCTACGTAAGCCCAGTGCGTATGCAAATAAACTTGAGCTTAAGTGTGGGTCATAGGTGACATGGCATGATGCCATTAGAGGGAAATCTCAAGTGGTCGATAAGATGATAGCGCCAGAATCCTCTCAACCAAATAGAATTCGACACGCGGGTATCGAGAAGATTTTTCTCTGTCCCAATCTTCGACCAAATGGATTGGGAGAGGAAGAGAGAGGGGAAGGAAGAGCAAACGAAAGAGAGAGGGAAAGTGTGGGATTTTTGCAGAGAGAAGGTCTACCTCTCTAGAATCTCCAAGCATCGGACCGGCGAGCCCGACGATAAGAGCAAGTCGTCCCCACTCAGCCGACTACCCGTGGTACCAAGCTGGGGAGCCACAAACCCTAAAGGTAGGGGTTTTTCTCCCACTTGCTTTACTTTGTTTAAGGGCCTTGTAATGATTGATTTGCTGAGGCCTCGATGGTCAGGCTTCGGGTTCCAAAAGATTCGGGACCAACTCGAATAAATCGAGTGGGTTCGGCGCCCGCTGGATCGCTTCAGGTGGATTCAGGTGTGATGTCGTACACAAGCCATGAGAAAATAACATGCTAAGTGTGATTTCAGGGGTGGTCCAAGAGCAACCGTCTGGATTGTGCCTTAGCCCATGTGAGATAAGTTTATGTTATCATGTAAATCGAATAGCATGATTTATGGGAATTAATTTTATTAATATATGCATGAGTGATATATTAGCATGTGTCACTGCCTGTGTGCTATCGCACGTATTTCTAGGTGGGGAGGAACCCAAGTAAATTCACCACTGGCATTGCTCACCCCGTAGGGACTATTTTTTTTTAGGTACCCTAAGACATTTAGACGGACGATCCCGGACCTGGGAGATGGCTGAAACGCCAAGATGGCCTTATCTTGTATTTGCAAATTCTCGGGCTAGAGACCCATTTTATTTTGTAAATTGTAATAAATACAATTGTAAAACAAATTGTAATTAAATCATTTTGTATAAAATATACATTGAAAGTAGGATGTAGGCCCAAGTGGCCATTTTGCACATGTACTGTCTCATGACATGAGACATGTAGATTTCGCGGTCGATTCGGTAGTCAAACTGACACCCCGGTTTTGGGGCGTCACATATCACAGGCTTGAAAGAGGAGAGGAAATCGAACAAGAACTTCTGGGAATCATAGAAGGATCAAGATTTTCCATTATTGTTTTCTCAAAAAGGTATGCTGATTCAAGATGGTGTTTGGATGAGCTTACAAAGATCATGGAGTGCAGAGAAGAAAAGGGTCAAATAGTCCTACCAGTTTTCTACCATATGGATCCTTCTGATGTGTGGAAACAAACAAGAGAGAAGGTGCTAAGATGGAGGGCTGCTGTTAGCCCCTCGACTAGATAACACGAGTCCTGTGCGGCATGAGGGCGCTGCCTTGGCCCCATGGCCCGCCTAAGGGAAAACGAGCAAGGCAAAGTTGGGAAAACATGTGTCCGGAGGCACAAAGCGTGAGCCAAGCACGCACATGAGCGGAAGGCAAGCAAGCAATCCGGTCGGGACGCGCACAGTGGCTGTCACGGCACTCACGGCTTAGAGGGGGCCTGGGGCGTGGCACTTGAGGCAAACGGAATCAGTGGGGCGAATGTCAGCTATTTATGGGCAGAGAGCCTTGGGCGGCAAGCATCCTAATCCGAGTGCAACAAGGATTCCACTGTACCAGAGTCCTATGCAGGAAGGACTCCTAGGCGGGAAGGACTCCCAACCAGGAAGGACTCCTAATCCTAGGCTGAAAGACTCCTAAGCTGGCCGGACTCAAAGGGAAGGTCTCTCAAAGCGGAAGACTCCTAGGCGACAGACTAGGCGGAGGACTCCCGGCCGTGTGGAACGCGTGGCTGTGTATAAGAGTTTCACTACCGCACTTAACGCAAGGATTGTGCCGGGGTTGCCGGATTAAGACTAGAGTTAGAGCAGGGACTCTTAGTCATAATTGTATCAGATCGCTCTCGAGTGACTATATAAAGGGCCTGCGTGCCCACTTGGTTAATTCATTATATTCTGGAGTTGGATCCAAAGAAAAGCATTGAGCCCGAGACGCGGAGCCCTGCGGCGAAATTGTCTTGCATTTTAGTAGCTAATAAAATACGAAGTCGGGGAGAGTGCCCGTAAGCCTTGTGTCTGAGAGACTAGCGAGGCATTGAGAAGGTCGGGCCTAGCTGTTCAGGCGCCGCACACGAGCAAAAAGTAGCGTGGTGACATGCAGTATCGAGCCAAGGATGGCCAACGCGAGGATGACTTCCGCTGATGCGCTCGCGTGAGCAGCAAGGATAGAGGCCGAGGTGGGGCACCCAGTGTCCGTGCTTCGACGCGAGATAGCACAAAGAACCGGAAAGCGAACTCCACCCTTTCAACTCGAGACGCCGATGCCGTCTCCCGCAACTCGACTCACAAAGGTGAATCAATGGAGACCCGAGAGAGAGAGCCGAGGAATCTGGACGGGGTCATTCCATGACCGAATGCGTGCCATTTATCGGAGGAGTTCGGCGGTTTCGGGACGATCTCTGAGGGGGAGATCGTGTCGGCTGCTGAGCGTTGGTGCAGGCACGCCATCTCGCGATCCGCCTGGCGTGCGAGTACCGAACAAGATTCTTGGTGGTGCGCCGGAACGCCAAAGACTCGAGAACTTCCTCGACATGGAGCAATATTTCATCGCCGCCGGTCACAGGTGAACAGTAACGACAACTACTACGATTCGATAGTGATGCAAAACTTGGGCGGCGACTGTAATCAGCCGACGACGCTACCGGGCCGACCAAAGATCGAGTCGAGATCTTTAAAAAGGAACCGAAGATCAGCTTCACCTACCGAACACGCTGATGGCGAGGAATCTCTCCTCAATAAACTGCTGCATTCCGCCTCGCCAGAGATTACAGGAAGGAGTTTAGCTCGTTGATCCTGACATCATGACATGTCCCCGAAGTCACAAGTCGTTTCAACTCATGTCCGATTGTGGATGGGCCTCAAACCGAACCCGAGGAGGCAAGGTGTCCAAGACTCGGCTCACCATGGCAAAGAATGACCACTCATCCGACTACAGAGTGACCTCTTCCTCTACTCCCACCCAAAAGGGAAAGGCCACAAGAATGAGTCGACCTGAGTCAGATGGAGTTCTCCAAGAGGAGGCAAGGGTCGGAAGAAGTCACAGATACGCAGCTAAGTGGGGGAGAGGGCGACTTCCTCACAAACTACCGTGCCATCTGGATAGCCATTCAAGGGATGGCCACATCGAAACAGGATTGCCCAAAGAAGGAGGTGCTCAATGCACCCGTAAATGAAGATCTGGAAGATAGCGAGCGCAGGCCCCCACAAGAGCCAACCCTTCGGGCCAAGGAATGCGATGCTGGCCGAGGCGACTCACGTAGGACTCCGATGTATGTTGAGTTGTCGAACGGAGGGCGTAAAATCGTGGCATCGGTAGACAAAGCAAGCAACCCACAATTTTGTATCAACAAGGAAGTGTTCGTGACTTCTACAAGCTAGCTAAGGATGACAAGCAGTTCGTGTCGTAAATACTAAGCACAAGAGACGCATGGTAATGGCTAAGAACATGGCAATTCAGGATTTCAGATCGAAAGGTACGACAGACTTCCTTAGCGCCCTGACGATTTGATTTTTATATTAGGCAACCATTTCTTCCAAAGAGCCAAGCAGCTTTGTCAGCGCACTTGAATGGGGTCATGATCATGGATGAGAAGCAACCATGCTTCAGGGCCGCATCAAAGAAGTCACAAGAGATCCCCAGGAGAAGACCTTGTCACCCGCAAGTCGAGAAAGGCCTTAGGAAGCGGTGAGCACACATATGTCGCGGCAATGATCGAGATCGGGGCTTCATACAAGTCGAGGTGCCGTGATGCCATACCTACACCGAGGAGATTCACGATGTTACGCCTCCCGAGTCAGCCAAGAAGCCGCCATCGAGAAGGCGCATCTGATCAACGATAGCTCGTGTGGTCGACCTCCCCGCTCGCCCCATCTGGATGAGTCCACCGCAGTCGAGAGTCATGGGGCGCCGATCTGAGTCACGACGCGGTCCGGTCCGTACCTCCAAAGCCGCCACACGGGAGCACCTGTCGCCGTATTGAAGCAAGACTTTCGACGCCTCGATGTGTGTGGATTTGACCCAAGACCGACAAAGTCACGATCAAGAACAAGTATCCGATACCTTCGTCGAGTCGTTTCAACGATTGAGTTAAAGGGCCAGTACTCACCAAGCTAGACTTGAGATCGATATTGGCAAGTGCGCTGCGGGTCAAGGACGAGGCAAAAGACTACATGTGTAACCTGGTGATGGAAGTTTCAATTTTTATGCCTGGCTCGATCATTAATGCCCGCTACATTTTGTAACCTCATGAATGATGTCCCATTCGACTTCCCGGATTCATTCGTGGTGGTATATCGGGATTCATAGTGATCTACAGCCCGACTCTACAAGATCACGTGGTACACCCGAGACGGTGCTCGGCTGTGATCGAGTGCAAACTGGGCCAGATGTCGTAAGAAAGAGAAGCGTGAGCTCTCGTCTCGCATCGAGATCATTTCGGGTCATCTGATTTCAAAGTCCGAGATAAGGATGGATGGTGCGGCGTGGCGCACCAGATTGGCCAACCCCGACCAAGGTGACAGAACTTCGATCGTTCCTCGGCTTAGCAAACTACTACAGGAGATTTATATCAGCTATTCCAAGAGCAGCTTGCCTCACCGACCTTTGAAAAAGAAAGGCAGAGCCAGCCGCCTTCCGTAAGCTCAAAGATGCGATCACCTCGTAGCCGGGTTTCTGGTGACCGCCTCGCCGCTAGAGTTGCCGCTTGAAGTGCACATCTGACAAGGCCGATGTGGCCCTGTGGGGAGGCTCTGCGGCAAGAGGAGCATCCAAAGAGGGCCTCGAGAGCCTGGCGAAATGCAAAGCCGAGGAAAGGTACAAGGTCTATGAGAAAGAGATGATCGCAGCCATTCATTGCCTCGAGACTTGAAGCACCACTGGGCTGGGAACTCGGTTCATAGTAGGATCGATAATGTTAAAGCACACCTTCTTCACAACTCAAGAAGCCATCGCCAAGCAAGCCTGAAGTGGCAAGAGTTCTCGCCGACTTTGATTTTGTGTGGGTGCACGTCGGCCGACACAACCAAGTGGCGGATGCTTTGAGTAGGAAGGAAGTGGTAAGAGTGTGGGATCGTTGAGCCTGGCCGCGACATTTCAAACAACTGAGTTAGACTCGCCGCACAAGACTCAACGACAAGCCGGGTAGAGCAGTGAGAGATGGCACCACGAGGCGATACCGGCTCGAGAATGAGTTGTTGTACCGTGAGGGAAGCTATATGTGCCTTCGAGCGTTGAGACAAGAGTCGGCGAAACACATGACACGAGACGGGCTGGTCACCCAGAGAGGAAAGAACTGCACCGGGCCGCAATTCCGGGCTTTTCATCGCCTAAGATGAAGGAAGACGCAAGCATATGTCAAGACATGCCATGTTTGTCAAGTTGACAAGACCGAAGCGAAGAAGGAAGCTGGGATTGTTACGTACCCTCGTCCATTCGAGAAGCCATGGCAAAGGTGTATCGATGGACTTACCGTTGGTTTCCGAAAGTGTGAGGGCTTCGACGGGCTTTCTCAGGTGGTAGACGTGTGTTCTCCAAGTATCACTGCCTTCATCCCAAATTTCGAGTGAGTGTCCAAATTGAAGAGGCCACGCGATCTTCTTCACAAGAATGTTGTGAAACACTTGGGATGCCCGGCGATATAGTAATGCATCGAGATACGCGGTTTACAAAGTGTGTTTCGGGTTGAGTCGCTCAAGATGCGGGCATTTAATGCAAGTTCTCGACCACGAATCACCTCGTGACCGATGGTCGTATGGAGAGTGAATCAGGTCGGAAGAGTATTCGCGCCACTCGTGACGTTCTCCTCGTAAAAATCAAGTTGAAACTTCTTGTGAGCCGCCTCGCCTTGTCCCACAATCCGCAAATGGGGTTCACCACGTACGAGCCCTTGAGGTAGCAATCAGTCTCCCAGCCACGCACGCCCCCGGGACGACCGTTACGTGAGCAACCCGGGACGAGTGTGAGCCCAAATTACAGACAAGGTTTGCAAAGTCTCGCAAGATTTGCTTGATGAAGCCAGACACCCCAGAGAAGGCAAGTGTGACGCATGAAGAAGTATGACAGAGGCAGAGACCTCGTGAATTTGAGCAAGGGGAGATGGTTCGTTTGAAATTAACTCTCGGTCCGAGAAAAGACTCAGAATGCGCTTCGTAGAGGTTTGATTCCGAAATTTGATGGACCCTTTGAAGTCGGGTGGAAGCCGCATAGGAACGCGGTCTACAAACCGTTTTTACCAGAGGTTGAAGCTTCACCCGACATTCCATGTAAGCTTCAAGCCTTATCACAATGATCCTAGTCCCGATGTAGTGTAGTAAAGCGAACCCGCCTATGGTTAGAGTCGAAGTTCAAGAAAGAGATTGCAAGCATCCCGCAGGAGAAGATGGGGAACCTGAAGAACAAGGGACCGAGTACTGATTCATTGGAAGGACGCCCGCGTGCTGAGGCAAGTCGGAAAAGGTGCTACGCTAAGGGCGCTTCAGTGATCGATCCTTGAGCGTGCCAGCTCACCCAGGACGTTAATACCGCCAGCGGGGAGGGCTCATAGCTCCCCACCAGATAACACGAGTCCGCGCGCATGAGGCGCCGCCTCGGCCCCATGGCCCAAGGAAAACGCAGAAAGGCAAAGTTGGGAAAAATGTGTCCGGAGGCACAAAGCGTGAGCCAAGCACGCACATGAGTGGAAGGCAAGCAAGTAATCCGGGCCGACGCGCACAAAGGGTCGCCACGCGACTTCACGCCTGGTAGGGGGCTCCGGGCGTGGTAATTTCGAGGCAAACGGAATCGCGGGGCGAAGGCCGCGATTTATGGGCAAGTGAGCCTCGCGGTAAGCATCCTAATCCGAGTAAATATGATTCCTACACCCCAAGGAGTCCTACGCAGAAGGACTCCAGGCGGGCAGGACTCCCCGGGCGAAGCGACTTAATCCTAAAGTGAAAGACTCCTGCTGGGTCGACTCAGCGGAAGGCCCTCAAAGTGAAGACTCTAGGCGGACAGACTTAGCGACGACTTGCATGGGAGGACTCCCCGCTTCGCGGGTGGAATCATGGTCATGGTATAGGAGTTCACCACGTGGACTCCTAATGCGAAGTGATCAGGTCAAGTCATCGGATCGAAGATCTATTAGAGTAGGACTCTAGCTCATAATTGTATCGTGGATTGCCCTGAGCATCCTATATAAAGGGCCTGCGTGCCCACTTGGTTTAATTCATTATATTCCTCGAGTTGATCCAAAGAAAGTACTGAGCCCGAGATGTGGGAGCTCAGGCGTAAATTGTCTTCAGATTTTAGTAGCTAATAAAATACGAGTCAGGGGAGAGTGCCCGTAAGCCTTGTGTCTCGAGAGACTAGAGCGAGGCATTGAGAAGGTCAGTTTAGCGCGGTTCCCTAGGCGCCGCACACGAGCGCAAAAAAGTAGGCGTGTGACAAATTCCGCTCATGGCCAAGCAAACCAATATAGAGGTCGTATGATCAAGGATAATGAGTAATTTCAACCCTTGTAGACTCGACTTTATTAATTTATGAGCATCCGAATTTGGAATTCTTAAATTTGCTACTGGGGCTTAGTCACCACTCATTTAGAGCTTTGAAAAAGAGTAGGTTGGTGTTTGGTTTCAAAATTACTAAGGAAATAAAAATATAGTAAGAAAATGATTTTTCTTATATTTAGTTGTCCAATGAAAATATTAAAGAAAATAAAATATAAATAAAATTATTTGGAAACTTATTTTTAATTATTTGATCTTTATATTGATGAACTAAAATAAATAAAATTGGTTTGTGCTGTTAAATATAAATAATATATTAGGATTTAACTCTATTTTCATTCTATTTTTCATATACTTTCCTCTCTACTTTCTTTCTTTACATTTTTTTTTCTCTAAATTCTTCGAGAACCAAACTGTATGTTCAGTTCTGTATTAGCTAATAGTATGTTTGAAATGTGTTGTCCTTGCATTAAAAGTATGCTTATATGCAAAGATTTTGGACTCACAGGTGCTCTCTCATCGTATAAAACTTGCTCATTGTAAGAATTTTCATACATTTCCCCATGCCATCTGTGGTTTTATCTCCCCTTTTCTAGTGTTGAACAAATCTCTCCTTCCTTGTTTTGCAAAGTTATCTATGATCATTTTGAGCTCTAATTCACCTTTTCTTCTGGGCATTTCGGGTTTGCGATAAAGTGTGCTTTCGTGATTACTTATGCATTTTCTATATCTTAGAAGGTAGACACATTGACCTTGTTGTTCACATTATGTGTAAATGGATTAGTATATTGGTTTTCTAGCTAATCAAGTTAATTGGTCTAATTTGACAATATATAGCTTCTGTTTGAATATAATGCTTAATTTTTTTTATCAACTAACGAACACTAGAAAATTTCTTGTCATCGCATTCATTTCCCTTTTGGAAAATGAGGATATGATCACAATTGGACAAAGGGAATGCAAGACAAATAGACTTGAAAGTGAATCAGTGAAATTTATTAGCGTGTTAAAATAAACAAGGAAATAGTGTCATGACCATTGGAATAGTAATAAGTACTACAATTAAATTTGGGTTAAGAAGAAGAAAACTCTACTAGATTAGGAAGCTTCAATCGCCACCGCCAGCGCATTTGGCACATCATCATCTGGGTAATACTATTCCCAGATATTAACTTTAGTATATAACCTTTCAAACATTGAATAGCAAAGCTAACACGCTTCATACATTATCTCTCTCCTTTTACCTGCTTCCTTTCTCATTTATGCTTCATACTACATTATCAAATGGTACTTAGATATGTAATTTAATAAACACTCACTTTCTTTATGCCCATGATTTAGTTGTAGATAAAAGTTAAATATATGAAATTTACTTCATATTTATCATCTTTATCAATCTCACTATTATCACCACATGTTTTTGTGTTTTAAGATCGTAGGCATGCACTCGTGCCTCTGATCACAAACATCATCCCAAACATCAGAACTCCACTTACTGAGATACATATTAAGATCAATGTCAAAGAACCAGCACTGACAAAATTGATGGTTTGATATCATCGTGATCTTGTTAATTTATTATCATGAGTTTGGCAAAACCGACTACTATAAATGATCTTTATGTCACTTTAATATGATATTCTTCAAGACGTCAAAACTGATCCAAGATCTGAACTGATTCATTAATACTGAACTTTGATATTCAATAATACTAAGAACTGGAATTGGTGTCGTCATACGCGATGATGGCGACAAGTCACGATCAATCGCAGCAAATTCACTTATACTGATGATGCATCTGGTGTCCATCGGTCACTGATTTATGCCATTTATTCAACATAAATGATCGCTGATACAATAAGATGCACTGATTATAATGTCGCCACCATCCTATAAATGCATGCTACACTACTGATCAATCACACGATATATCATCATCCTCATTGAAAACCACAAAATGTGCTAAAGAAGATTATGTAAACTTCTCAAACCGATGGTAAATTATGCTCAAGACCATCCTTTAGCCCTTAAAGTTCTGGGTTATTCTCTTTGTGGCAAGACAATAGATGAATGGAAAATTGAACTAGATAAATTGAAAAAAATCCCTAAGAAGGAAATTTAGAGTATGCTTTGATGGGCTTGATATTTTTGAAAAGAGGTTTTTCTAGACATTGCTTGTTTTTTTAAAGACAGATTTTGTGTTGAGAATATTAGATAGCTGCAATTTATATGCAACATATGGCATATCAGTTCTTCATAATAGGTGCCTAATAACTATTGTAGACGAGAAGATACAAATGCATGACTTGATATAACAAATGGGTTGGACAATTGTTCGTGAAGAATGTCCTAAGGACCCAAGCAAATAGAGTAGATTGTGGGATCCAAATGATATTGATAATGCATTTTCAGCAAAGAAGGTGAGAGTTAAATGCGTTAGTTACTTAGTCACTTACGACGCATTTTCAAATTCACTAATCATTGCTTCCTATTCTTATTCTGTTTTCAGATGAAAAATAATTAAACCATATCTCTAGACTTGTCTATATCAAAAGAAATGCACCACTTCAGAAGTGTTCGCAAGACAAAATATATATTTGCCAAGATGAAGAAATCCTAGGTTGCCTAAAGTCTATTACAACGATCATCATAGTCTGGCAAGAAAGAAGGATAAAATTCATCTATTGATAGACTTTGAGTTTCCGCCGAATTTAAGATATCTATTGGAGTTTTTGCCTTCAAATTTTCATGGAAAGAACCTTGTCGCAATTAACTTGAAGTTGAGCAACATAAAAGAACTTTGGGAAGGAGATAAGGTATAATCATTGTTTAATTGTTTTTTTTTCTTTCTATTAATTTTCAAGTTCATGCAAGTTTCTAATTAAAAAAATGCATATATATGTCTTGAAAACTTGAAGTTCATTGATCTAAGTGACTCAAAACAACTCATGAAAATTCTAAAATTATCAAGCATGCCAAATTTAGAGAGACTGAATCTTGGAGGTTGCAGAAGTTTTTATGAATTTCATTCATCCGTTGATGCATTTCCTAAGATGGAATTACTTAAGGTGCTTAATTTTAGTGGGAGTAGAATCAAAGAACTCCAGCAATATTTCGGGGTTCCGACGCTCCTCAAAATTTTGATCTATCATATTGTTTACGCTTGAGAAATTCCTGGAAGTATCTTTCATGGTTATGAATCATTTAAGGAACTTTTTAATTTATCCGAGAAAGGTATTAGAGAACTTCCAAACAACATCGATCTTTGGAATCCTCAAACTCTCGAACTCTCAAATTGTTCAAACTTTGAGATATTTCCAGAGTTACATGGGAAAATGAAATGCTTAAAGAATCTTTCTTTAGAACTCCTATTAAGGAACTCCCGAAAATTATTGGGTCCTTGGGAGCTCTTGAATTTCACTCTCTCATGAATTGCTCAAACTTGGAGAAGCTTCCTGAGTTCCAAGGGATTATGATAGAGGCTCGCTTTATCTTTATGCAAGTGGGACTCAGTTATTAAAGAATACAAGCTCAATACATCATCTCACACCTACTTGAGTGACCTTTTGTCGAAAATTGTGTTATTAAAGAATTACCCACCAATAGGTCATCTCACGTGGATTTACATACCTTCGTGGTAGCAATGCTATTAAAGAATTCGCTTCAATAGGCTTCGTCTCACTCAGCTTCAACTATTAAATTTACAAGGCTGTACAAATTTGAGTAGTCTTCCAAGCAGCATTTATAAGTTGAACACCTTAAAATCTTGTTGTCTTAGTGATTGTTCAAATCTTGAGGATTTTTCGAGTTCATGAGGATACGAACATTTAGAATACCTTTATTTAGATGGTCGAGTATGAAAGAGTTGCCATCATCAATTAAACATCTAAAAGGTCTTTAGTTGTTGTCATTAAGCAATTGTAGAAACCTTGAGACTCTTCCAACCAGCATTGGTCATTTGACACAACTTCTTACTCTTTCTCTTCCTAACTGTCCAAAGCTCTATAAATTGCCCGACAATCCGAGAAGCCTCAAGTGTTGCTTAGAAGAACTAGAATATATAAGCATGTAATCATGAAGGAGCAATCCCTATGATTTATGGTGTTTTTCTTTTGCATTTCATTAAATATGAGTGAAAACAATATTCGTTGCATACCTATTGGCATCATTCAACTTTCTCAGCTTGAAAACCCTTCTTATGAATCACCCCAATGCTTCAAGAAATTCAAGCTTCCATCAAGTCTAAGAAGGATAAGCACATGGTCATTCATGCCCGAAAAACATTATCAAGTGATCCAAACACATTTACTTGGTCATACTCTTCAATCGCCTCAAATCACAAATTCAAAGTATGAATATTACTTATGACACTTACCCTTAAAAATGTTTTTGAATGCATGAAATTTACCTTACATACCACTTTTTTGCAGGATTTTGTAAAGAAAACTTTTTTCAGATACAGAAACGATCTCCTTCGTGTGAGCTATGAAACCAATATTGTTATTCCAGGAAGTTGTGGAATACCTGAATGTGTCAAGAGTATTGACATGAAATAAGAGTAGAGCTTCCAAAGAATTGGTCCAAGATAACAACTGGGATTTGCTTTATTCTTCCATCATGTCTCTGATGATGCGATATAAACAAGACAATATATGATTCTACTCATCTGAGTGATTCTTTTTCACATTTTTGTATTCCACAACTTCGATTTGGGATATCCCATGGTGATCAATTTGAACACATGAAAACTATCTGGTTTGAACCGAAATGTAAACCATACTCGGTTAATGGTTTAGGCTATGGAAATTTTACCACATCATCTCTGGATCCAGCATTGAGGGTGGTTTGGTTTTCCTCAAACTACATTACAAGAAAGTATAGATCCAATGGGTGAAACAGTTTAAGGCTCACTTTGTTGGTCACTGGCTAAAAAGGCAAATTTTTCAAAGTGGAATGTTGTGGGATTCATCTCATATATCATGATGATGCTCAAGATAATCATCAAGAGAGTCATCAGCTATTCAATGTCAAAAGAAGCAATCAAGATACAGAGATCACCCATAATATAAAAAATCAAGACAAGTCTAGTTTCCAACTCCCTCATCAAGTACATCTTCTCTCTTTTTCAGTAACTTAATGTTAAAATATTTATTAGAATTAGTGGAAAAAAAGTATCCAAGCAACTTGTAAAATTGTTATATGTTTGGGAGGTCAACGTGGTATTAGATATATTCAAGTCGTCGACCTCTTTTTTCACAAAACTATGTTATGTGTCCTCATTTCAATTTATTAGAAATTATGACCAAAAGATTCAAACTAAGATAAGGGCAAGATTTAAAATATCATGATAGAGAGAAAATATTTGATAAAAGTCCAATAAACTAGATAAATCTTCATAAAACCTGATACTACCGTATGTGTTAGACATGATTTCGTACCTTAGGTTTGTTAAACTTTTTATCAAATATTTTGTCATCTTTATCAAATATTTTTATATTTAAGGGACCTGACATTGGTTTTAGGTCTTTTGATCATATTTTTTTTCCCAATATATTGAATGGGATCCATAACATAATTTTCCCTATTTGTAAAATTACTTAAAATAAATTTATGTGTTGTTATTATGTTTCTATTTCCTTTAGAAAATCCATTTGATGTCGAACTTTTAACTAGATAATAAAGAGATAATTACACTCCTAACCATAGAATACACTAATCTGGTGGATGATTAAACTAAGGCTTCGTGTTGGGAAAAATCGCGAGATCAACCTTGGCAAAATAACAACTAGAACGTAAAAATAAACTAGGGAAAATAAAAGACACAAGGATTTATGTGGAAAACTCATTTACCAAAGAAAAACTCCTTTATCGGAGAAAAACCATGGACCAACCAAGAAAAAATCGACTATGTAATAAATTGTTTTATGTTCTCAAAAACAAGGAGAGCAAGGAAAACATAAAGAACATGTTTGGTTCCCAGTTTTTATTTGTTTTGAAAAAATACAGAGAACGTAGAAAACACCAAATTCAGATAACAATCATAGTTTTTAGAAAACTGTTTGGTTCCTGTTTTTGAAAATTGTTCTTGAGAACACGTTTTGAAAACACAAAGAAACCATTTTGGTGTTTTTTGAAAATTGTTCTCGTCAATTGGATTTAGTGTTTTTGTGTTCTTTGTGATTGTTTAGAACAAAAAATGGGAATCGAACATGTTTTCCCTATTTTCTCGTTTCTCCTTGCTGAGAACAAAATAGTTTGTAAAAAACAAGAACCAAACAACCCAAATATTCCTTGTGTTTGTATGCTTCAGAGCTCAATTTCTAAAGTCAAACAAAGAAGTTATTAACATATACTCGCAGACATTATGCCTCGCCATGTGGTAGAACGCCTAATGTTTCAAAAGGCAGACATGTGAGTGGAGGCGTGCCTCGCATTCGGGAGTCTCGCAGGACAGTTACTATATTGTAATCCAAAGTGTTTAGTTGTAAAAACAATAACAATTTCGTAGAACACCAAATGGTGTGTTCTTTGTGTTTTCAAAACTTTTATCAAGAACAAGCCAAAAAAGTAACCAAACAAGCTCATAACATTTTGCTTTTCACTACAAGCAATGTTCAAAAGTATCCACATGCCTAACTCAATAAGTAAAGCGCTCAACATTTAAAGACATGCGACATAGGGAAGGAAAGGGTCGAGTCCTAAGAGGGACAATTTAATGCGAATAACTTTAAAAAAAATAATGTTCAAAAGTTAGTAAGAGAATAAGAATGTGAAAAGTAATGAGTAGGTGGGAACAAAGGAGTAACTTTGTTTTTCAGATTGTACTCAGAAAGTGCAGCCCCGACATTATCTTTTTACTTTATTCCTTCACTAGAACAATTGGTTGTCAACCATTATTGAAGACTCTTATAGACTTTCCTTAGTTTAAAGTGGAAGTGATAGCTTGAGTCACATTAGCCCCATCGGGTCGCCAACCACCTTACCTGATTGCCATTGCCAATCAAAGAACTTTGCTACCCTAATTGCTTCGTGACGATACAAAGAGAAAATTCAGCTTTAGTGCCAGTATGTAATCATTTTATTATTATTTTCCATTAATTACAATAAATTTTTTAACTCCATTGATTCAAAATGACAGAGGACCTTACTCATAGAAGATTTGATTTATTATTGGTTCAAGATGAAAAAAAAAAAAAGAAAACTTAGGCTTTTTTTTTTTTTTTGGAGAATATAAAATCTCACAAGTTTAATCACATTAACAAATAAAATTTTTTGCATAAAGGCCTCTGAGTTTATATGTAACTCTAATTTTTCCTCTGAATTTTTTCGAACCATTCGTGTCCCTGACTTTATGTGTAACCCATCCATGCCCCCCGTCAATACCAACTCATTACTGACAACTATTATTAAAACGAAGCCAACATGGATGCCACCTAGCTAACTACTTTTTGGAACCAACCTTTTAACCCAAAATAAAAATCAATTTTTCCTTAATTTTTCCCGAAATTGAGATCTAAATGAAAAAGGGTTCTTCTCAACCCTAATCCTCTTCTAATTTCATCTCCACATACTCTTCACTGCCCACATCAATTTAGAAATCAAATTGGACTTAGATTGATTCCTTTTCTCGCCTCGAATTCCCATAATCTAACACCAAAATCAAGTTCTTCTCTGAACGTATGATCGTTTTTCTCAGCTCGAAGTACACTTCTTCTTTATATATTTATATGTAGCAGCAATTGCAGAAGCTGTGCTCAAAAGGGTCGTGAAGAACCAATTTATTAGAATCAGTAAGGTGTTTGTTGAAGTTGCTAGGAACTGGAAAATGAGCTTTTCATCAACAAAAGCCATTGAAGAGGGAGCTCAAGGAACTATATCTCAACAAGGCTCTCCTAAATTCAAGTAAGGCAAATAATTAAGTTCATACACATTCAATACATTTTGTACAAAATGGGGAAGAAAACATAGCCCTTAATAAAGAATTTTGCAAAATCAGGGCCTTATGGATATTGATATCAAACATTTGGAAACTCTAGAACATCCTTTGAAGCAATCATTTCCAATGATTTGATACCATTTTCTTGAAGAAAAAAAAGTATTCAAGAAAAACAATTTATATTAAAACGTGAATCAGGGAAAAATCACGAGGAGAGGAGGAGAAATTCACTTTTCCAATATATGTACAAATATTAGAGTTTTTGATATTAGGGGCAAACCTACTAAAACCTATATTTCATCTAATTCCATCTAAGACAGGAAGAATTATGGTTATAGGTGATGGTGGTCTTGTTAACATGGCTAACATGCCACATTCACCACCTCTAAGGACATGGAGGGATAGATCATGTTTGGGAAAGAAGCCAACTTTTGAAGTTATAAGGAATTTGGAAGGGACTCCATCAATTGATTCACCACCCAAATGAAGATTTTAGGAATATAACTTTGCTATTGAGAAGTTATACTTTTTGTAAGTTGTTTTGATTGTAAAAATGTACACATCAGCTATACATATGTTGTTTTGGTTGTTTTGGTCATTTTTTGTAAGCTAGAAATGTAAACAATAGCTTCATTTACAAATAATCATTTTGATTGAAAAGAACACAATTTTGGTTGATGTATATGACAAGCTTATTGTTCATTGTTTGAAATGCATTTTTATTTGGTCATTTTGGTTGTAAAGAACATGACCTCGGGTCATGTATATGGCATGCAATATTTAGTTAAACAATAGCCTTATTTTCATTCTTGCGATGCCTTTTTTGTAAACAAAACATGTAACTCGTCAAAAATTGACATTGAATTTGTCTAGTCCCATATCAATACACGTAATAGCATACATTCAAAATGTAATCAAGCATACATTGAACTCAACTTGACACCAATTAAATCAACTTCAACTCGAGACAACATACAACTCAAAAATACTCCCCAACTATCACATTAACTCAACTAGGCTCAACTATTCATCTCTTAACTATAACAATAACAAAGTTAAAATTTCCTACAAAAATACCGCAATACAAATAATTTTCCACAAACTAAATCGATCATGTCCACACGACGACCCTTCATATCCTTGATTTCCTCTTACAACTGCATGTTCTCCCTGATCAAGTTGTTGATCACCACTCGCTCTCGACACAATTCAGATCACGCCATAGAAAGAACTAACACCAAGCTATCCTACGACAAGAATACATCATAATCAATGAACATTATATTACACTAATAAATTAACAAAAATACAAAATGGGAAACACTTTATCAATTAGATTAATGCAAAAATTTGGGGTTTGATTTAAATCAAATTAGGAAGAACAAATTATAGGTTTGATTTCAACTGCTGCAAATCCCGAGTCCTCAATCACATCGATCGCATTACCTGGGAGGTTTGTAAAAATGGCGGTTAAGGAGAAAACTATGCATAGAATATTTATTCACTCGACCTCCAATATCCAAATCCGAGACACGCCTCAAAAACATTAACCCTCAACAAGGAGAATTTGTCTCGATAAGGAAAAGAGATTTTATCACCAAAATCATGAGATTATCTTTCCAAAATCAAGGAGAATTGTCTTGATAAGGAAAGAGAGACTTATCACCAAAATTATGAGATTATCTTTCGAAATCAAAGACAAATTCGAATATAAAGAGGGACTCTTACTGAGGGAAATGAATGCAATCTAACTGTCTCATCCTCCTTCTTCCTTCCATATTGTCGACTTAACATCTGGAATACCGGTCCACCCAGCCTGAGTCATTCCTCAGTGTTCACAGGTCATGCCGCTTAGCTCTGAGATCGAATGGAACCAAGTACCACACCTCGTGAAACTGCGGGAACACGAAAGCAAAAGTCTCGCTTACTACGCAAGGGCTGGCTTCAATGGATCGTCAACAGCCCTTCGCCCCTCGAACTTTTCATTCCTCCCACCTCTCGACTATCCGGCGCGCCCAATGTTAAACAACCTGATAGTCCAATCGCCAAAAGATCAATTCCTCCATTAGCATCAGGACATGGAGAGAAAGCAAGAGGAACAAGCAAGAAAGGGGAAGGAGTTGCAAAGTCATGTTGATCGCCATAGCGTGAGAATGACACTCGGCCATAATCAGATTCCGAGTCGTGGACGCCCTAAATCTTTGTGGGGTCCTGGCTGGACCACCACAACCCGATGAATACCGTGAATGTCGAAAACCCAACATTTCACGTAAAAATCTGCACTCCCTTTATAATGGAGCTCTACCCAAAATACAACACCTGAATAACCCGTCCTAATATACACAATGACCACAAGGGTCTCATATACAACTATACCCGAAAGTAAAAATGACCTCTCGGGGTTCCTCGTGATTATACTCACAACATATATAAACCCATATATAATCCATCACATGAGCAAAACTTGCCACTTCTGGCCCCCTTAAACAATACCTATGAAACATACCAACTATATATCATGGGGCTACAAGTGAGTTAATGGTCTACTCTTATACAACACATATATTAAAATCTCTAAAATTCCAATACATGTAAAACCACCAGCCACATGCCTAGCTTTCTTCTAAAACCCAAAATTCTAGGATCGAGCCGTCCCTCGCACGCTCCCCGTATCGTAGTAAAATAGTATCCCCGACAGGTGAGCTAATGCTCAAGAGTGGAATCACCCTGCTGGCCACTTCCTCACCTAAGTGCAATGCAAATGTCTAAAATAAACACATTCAAGCAAATGCATGATCCTACTCAATGCTCCAATCCACTATCCCACCCAGTCCTCACTGCCCCATACCAAGCCTCATATGAGAATTATTATGTTTATTTGTGGACAACCCTGGCGTGGAGACACCGTCAGCTCGACGATCGATATTTTTAAGATGGACTCACCTCCGATAATTTTCCTTCCATCACTTTAATAACCTCCGAACCATTTTCTCTAGACTCACCTCATGCGCTCACTCCTATCATCCTAGGGTGCCCCCAGTGCATATGGAATGCATGATGCCAATTCCATTTCAATTCTATAACACATGCAAATATATATTCACATAATTTAAATCACACAATCATGTCATGTAATTTCACATTTCATACACCAAAAATTAGCTCACTTGGGCTAATTATCAAACATGAGCAATTCACTTAAATTACTCGACCAAACATATTATTTCACAAAATTATTTTGTGAACACTATTCTGGAATAGTGAAACCCTACATTATTCAACATCAATCACCTGGCTCACTTAGTTGAACCCGACTTCACTACCATTTCCGCCCATACAAACCAATACATGATTTAAAGCATAATTCATCACACAATAACCAAACAGTCCGTGGATCAGCAAACTCAAAAATTTGAACAATTTGGCCCCAAGATTTCATGATCACCAAACCACACCACTACTACAACTCAAACATTAACAGAGTACTTAAATAAAGAATAAACCCAAGTAGGGAGAAACCTTACCTCATGGTTTTTCTAAACTCTCACTCCCGTGCCCATCACAGAGCTCCTCTCAAATAAGAAAAATTTTCTCCTTTTGCCCCAAACTTCGACTATTTGATTTGTCTAAACTTAGAGAGTATTGTTTATTCTCTCCTAAAACAGAATTTTGAAACCTACTCAGAATTCTTTTCGCTTCTTTTCACGCTTTTTCTGTTTAAAGGTAAGACACACTGCATACCTATTATTTTTAATTTCATTTAAAACAAATTCCAAAATGACCATTCATTCCTTCTTTTCCCGCTTGACATTCTGCACTTATTCGGCCATCCATTTCATACTTCACTCATGCCACTTTCGCACATGAGTACGTGTTATATATGACTTTCAGTATCGGTAACGTTTTACTAAGACCAAACGATGCCTTGAAAAACGTGTAAATTCGACCGTTCTTCTAATTCGATCAATTCAATGCTAGCTAGATTTCACAGACGATTCCAACGGTGAAATCCATTTCATCATCCAAGATCCAGAGAATAGTTCTAAAATTTTAACCGAATTACAATTTCAGAATCGAAATTATGATTTTGCCCTTTTCCGTAAATTGAATTTCTGCCCTTACAAATTATGATCCCGAATAGGTATTATCAATAAAGGTTTCTTTAAAGCATTCTTCAATTCGCAATAGCTCAAATTTCAGTTATCCGCATATGACTGATATCGCGTCGGCACTTAAAGTCCGTGATAAGGTCGATATCCTAATGCACTATAAAAGTCTAGGTATGGTTGCTACTCATTCTGACTCACAAAAGTCCGTGATATGCTAATATTCCCACCGGCACTATAAAACTGTGCATGGTTGCTACCTTGTTGACACTCACAAAAGCCCAGATATGGTTGTCATTCCCATTGCATTTTAAAAAGTCCACATGGTTGTCAGTCCTATTGCCATTTTAAAAATCCGAGTATGGTCACACCCCACCGACATTTAAAAACCCAAATATGGTTGTTGTCCCGCTTTCAAAAAAAGTCCGCATGGTTGTTGTCCCGCTGCATTTTAAAAAAAAAAAAGTCTGAGATATGGTTGTCAGTCTCCGTCGGGCATTTAAAAAAACCAGATATAATGATATCCCACCACCTGATAAAAACCGCATGCTACCTTGTCGACACTTTAAAAGACCGTATGAAGCTCCCAAACAAACTGACACTTTCTTAAAGACTAGACTATGGCTCTAAGCCTGCTGCCACTTATTAAAGACCAGATGTGGCTCCTAATTGTCGACACTTTCAAAGTCCGCACGAGGCTCTCACTCCACTGCACTTTAAAAAGACCAGATTGCATTTTAAGCCCGTGGCACCCTCTGTAAAGTCCGTATGAGGCCCCACCCCACGACACTTTCTTAAGACCAGACTGTGGCTCTAAGCCTACTGGCACTTATCAAAGACCAGATATGGCTCCTAGCCTGTTGGCACTTTCAAAGTCCAAATGAGGCTCCCAATCTACCGGGCACTTTTAAAGACCGTGACGCGGGGTTTTAAGATGCCGGCATTTATCAAAGTCCAAATGTGCCTATAATAAATTACTGCATCTCTCAAAGTCTAAATAAGTAGTTCTCAACCTGGGCTGACACTCTTAAAGACCGCATCGTACTTTAAGCTCTACTGGCACTTATCAAAGACCGATGTGGCTCCTTGGGCCTATTAGCATCTTCAGTCCCGATGAGGTTCCCAAATCTGCATAGTATTTCAAAAGACCGACGTGGCTCAGCACATGCCTCTGCATTTATCAAAATCCAGATGTGGCCACTAGCCTGCTGGCACTTTCAAAGTCTAGATATATTCAACCTACCGACACTTTACTGCACTGCACGTGGCTCTTAGCCTACCGGTATTTATCAAAGTCCGTATACATTGCACTGCTTGACACTTTCAAAGTCCAGATGAGGCTCCCACCCGGCTGGTACTTTCAAAAGGTCAGACTTGTGGCTCTGGTTCGTCGGCCCTTTCTAAAGGCAAGAATCGGTGGCTCTAAGCCTTACTAAACACTCTAAAGGCCGATTGCGGGTCTAAACTCTGTGCACTTTCAAAAGCACGAACTCGCTCTAAGCCCATGGCACTTTCAAAGTCCAAATTGCGGGCTCTTAGCCCGTCGACACATGTTTGGAACATACAATGGCTCTCACCGTGAACTACGCATGTCCAAAATGGTGCTCACGATCGCCCATGTGCAAACCTCGCTATGATGCTCCTCGACATCCATCGCTTTAATGGTCATGAGACCGAGGGTTAAATTTAGGGTCTGCAAAGAGCCTCCGTGAATGGCGGCTGCACTGCACCGTTTGACCTCTTTTGGCCAACTACGCATCCACACCCGAAAAATCTAGCCGGTTAGACATATCATTCCTCTCCCCTACGGCCACCAGAGGATTAGGTCCACCCAATCCTCAAAGCCTTCTAGTCCCGTGCCGGCAGCCTTGATCTGTCCAACCCTCTTTGGCTTCTTTCTCTTCACCGCTTAGGGGGTAGGTTGTAGGTCTTATTCCCTTAAAGGTGACTTATTGGGCCGAACAAAGCTAACCAAGGCCCCTTCTGATCTCAGGCTGAGACTTTAACCCACCTCGCTGGGAAGAGCTACCCGAGATTCACTTCAAAGACCAAGAAGAACAAAATGTTCACCCTAACAACCTCTCCTGAGTGAAAGGCATTTCCGGGGATAACAGGGGCTATGTAAGGAAAGGGACTAGCTGGAGCCTAACTTCTGCAAGTTCTTCACTAACAAGAAGAGCTCGCTGCATCCCTCTTAGTGATATCGGCAACCATGTTGAGAAACGCATGGTTCCCACGCGCTAGATTCAAACACACGTTCAATGCACCCATTAATTCTCCCATCCTTCCAACTTTTCCACTCAAGGTTTGTGGCATCGATTTCCCCGATCGAAGAAGCACCAACCTTCACTCTGGGAAAAGGAGGGCATTAGAAAACATACCTTTAGGCCTAGACCCACTACTAAACAGGCCCAAGACAGATCAGTTCACGTCAGCCCAGATCATGAAGCTTTTCATTGAGTTACTGATAGTGCCCAAAAAGTAATTTTGAACCCTATTCAGATAGGTTTGCAAGCTACAAGCACTAATCATATCAATTAAGCCAATTGATGTGTGTGTCCATTTAGTTCCACTAATATCAAGCTGAGCTTGTTTTTTGGTTATTTTGCAGGTTTTGAGTACTCTACTATTTAGTTCAAGTCCGACGAAAGATATGTACCGAATGTCGAGGAATCATGGTATTTTTACCATCAAATATCAAAATTCAAGGTGGGAATTGAAGGCAACCGATGAAGAAGAAGTGCAAAGAGGATGCAAGGATGCAAAGTGGCAAGTGCATAGAATTTCATGATATTTGAGATTTTATGTAGATTACAAATTTAATCAGAACAAAATTTCGTTAATCCCAGCACTGTGGGGCTCGCCAGTTAATACCTTGCCAGCCAAATTCAATCACAGCGAAATTCACCATTTTCGTCCCTCACAGGTTATGAAATTCTTCATGTATGCCAGCCAAATTTCATACAGCTTAAAATCACATTGGGCCCTCGCGGAAGTTTGTGTAATCGATCCCAAACGAACTCTGCGCTTTGGTGTATTACCACCTTGTCCCTTGTATGAGCCAATATTTTAGATTTCTGTGATTACACTTTAGTGATCAGCATAAACTCATCATTTCCAGAACCTAAGGCAATTTTGAGCAACTTTTGCATTTAATACATTCTCACACTACTTTAGGTGGTTTCATTCGCTTCTCTTCTCTCCTTTCTTTCATTTTCTGAAATGCCAAACACCCCTTGAGGATGACAACTCAAGGATTTGCCAAGCCCCTCATAGCCTTGGAAGAGAAGGCTGCTACTGGCTGGGGCCGTCAGCAGGTCTGCTTCAATGTTACAGTACATTTATGGTCCCCAACTTTCTAATCTATGTTTTAATGCCATTTAATGTCACTGCTTTAATAACATTTTACACAGCTGAGGTACAAGGCATACTTATTGATAGATGCACCGATATTCTTAGATGGCCTTTACGAGCCACCGAAAATGAGGCTTTGAGTGCAGCTTCAAACTCGAAGGGGTCAGAACGTGAATAATACTCAGGACTCAAATGAGGGTTCTGTGTTAGGTTTTATAGTTAAACAAAGATCCATTTTTGGTTTGACTGATAGCCATTTGTCTTAATGCGAGGATATAACCCGAGACAATTTTAACACCCCCATGTTATCAAGCTAGTGACCCAAGCCTTCAAGGTTACCATTTCACTCTATTAGTTACATAATAACAAATAACATACAACCCCCACTGCTGAACAAAACTAAATCTAAAGAAAGCCTCACCATTTCCAAACAGACCGATGCAAATCATTCATAGGATGAAAACCCACCCCGTGTTCGACCCTAGATCAAGCATGATGCAGAGTCAATTTGCTCATAGCAGGGGAGGGGAATTAAGACAAATATTGTTGATTCAATCACCCTACCGTGGCACAAATCAAATGGCGTCATGTCGGATGTTAAACCGTTGATGAGTTGAAGTAATTGTAATCCCCATTACAAGTGTAGCACCTTGTAATCTCTTTCGAATTTCTCGTTATCAGAATCGCAAGTTTTCACTACTGGCAGCTTACTCTATTTTTTGTTTTTCTTGGCGCGCTTTTATCAAGCAACATTAACCCTTTTGCTAGTTTGTTTGTGCCTTGTTGTGTCTTATTTTGTGTACCATGTGTTTATGCAAAGATCGGGACATGGAGCACGTAGATCACAAAGAGTGAGTGCACTCGCTTGAACAGTTGTGGAAGTCATGTACACAAGGAAAATACGGATCCTCTACCAAGAACAGCAGTGCCAGCCGGCACCCCAAAGAATCCAACAAATTATTGTGTCATCAGGACTATATACACCTCCTAGGGTTGCTCCTCCTCATCATACCCCGAAGATGCGGCGAAGGAGACCCCATCTAAAAGGCCCCCGGTCCCACTTTTCATAGATGAGAATGAAAATCCATATTCACACATATGGATTGGAGGAGAGATGCACTACCTTCAAGGAAGGTATAATCACATGACTTGCTCGCTAAAAGCATTTCCCGACACTCAAGGACAAAGCCGCATCGGTCAACTCACCGAGGCCGAACGATTAGGAAGTCAAGGCATCTTCGTCGAATTTTGAAGAAATCTTTCAATGCCACAAGACCAATGCTTGAAGATAAGATCTACACTTTCTGCGCACAATCGAGAAATTCTACCAATGTCGAGAGATTCATGGAGACCATCAAAGGTTTGGCCCACATCATGGTTTCACACCTCGGATAGTGAATCATTTCTATAATGGTATGTCCCCCGCCATGAAACTGGGTAGAAACCATATGTGGAGGATTGAGCAAAACCCTGATGAGGCCATGGATTTCTTTGAGTTATGTGGCTGAAACTTCCAAGGGTCGGGACACCAAACCCGAGAGAGGTGGAGAAAACGTAGGCCTCAAAGACACCAAAGGGTGGATTTTACACTTTCAGAGGACATGGAAATGAAAGCAAAAATCTCAACCCTAGCTAGGAAGGTGGAGGAGTTAGAAGGAAAGAGGCTCCATGAAGTGCAAGCAGTGACTGAAAACACTGCACAGGCCAACTTATTCACCAGTTGTCAATCCACTGCCAATCCAGGAGAACATCATCCAAGTGCCCCTTCAGTGAAGGATTTGATGTCGCACATGCAAATGTAGTCAATACAAGCCACCGCAACCCACGCCCCATATGGTAATACCTACAATTCTAATTGGAAAACCCAACCTATCCCGGAAACCCTGTCCCCGCTCTATGTGCTCCCCAGTGCCAAACAAATGCTTTGTCTCCTCATCTCAACCACACCTATCATCATCCTCCCCGTGAACAAGCCATATTGAACCCGGAGCAATGTGTAGGCAATTTTGTGGAAGAACAAAAGGATCAATGCAATAATTGGCACAGCACATACCGTAGAGAGCACACTCAATGTAATAGATGGGCCTCGAGAGCAATCTTAATCAAAATGTATTAAACCCGCGCATTCAATCACAAAGATCAACATTTTAGAGATATATATAGGAAGGTTCCTTCCCAAACATTCCTAAATTCGAAAGGAGTCCATGAGGTAGGTTCATCCAAAGACTGTGAATGGATGAGGTGAAGGCAATAATCACCTCGAGGAGTGGAAAAGTGAGGTTGGATCACTGAAGGCCTCCAAACCTGGCTGAGGAAACCCAGAAAGGAGAAGAATCGGAGCTTTAACATATTTTCCTGCTGAGGACTCAATGAAGCACCAAATAATTCCATTTCAATGTGCACTAAGAAGCAAGAAGAAGAAAACTGGCATGGTGTATCCTTGAAGTCCTAAGGCAAAGTTAAGGCCAACATACCTCTTTAGACATCATCAAGCAAGTTCCCGCCTACGCAGTTTTTAAAGGATTCTATACAACCATGAAGGGATCATATCGAGAAAAGGCATTTTGACTGAGCAAGTCAAGCATCATCCAAAGCAGAACCTGGGCCAAATACAAGGATCCGTGATCCCCACAATTCCCAAGAACACTCCAGGATCAGATGTACGTTAACCCTAGATTTGGGAGCAAGCAGTAAACCTACCCGCCATACCTGGGTACAAGCAGCTAGGTTCGGGAGAGCTTAAACCCACCAACACTCTATCATCGGGCCGACTACCTGCAAAGATTCCTAAGGGAATAGCTGGAGATGTCTTGGTGGCTGTAGAAAATTACATCCAAAGGGATTTCAGAAGGTTCGATACCGAGCCAATTGCAACGGACCCAATCATGTGCCACCATCCTCGAAGCATCCACTCGGGCACTTCCAATGC
The DNA here is from genome assembly GCA_016808115.1 of Tetrastigma voinierianum. NCBI lineage: Eukaryota > Viridiplantae > Streptophyta > Magnoliopsida > Vitales > Vitaceae > Tetrastigma > Tetrastigma voinierianum. Next base: position 93,184 of record JAEQBH010006479.1, read on the forward strand.
AATCATCAATTGCCGAATGGGGTCACGCAACTTTACATTTGGCAACATGACCTTGGAGTCAGATAGCTTCACTTTGGCAACAAGTACAAATGGTGGAAATCGAAATCAAGTGACTGGCTAGTCTGTTCGCTAGCACGCAGTGGAAGCCGGTGTCCAGGAATTGCGGTAGCCAGCCAAACCGGTGAAGAAGGTGTTTGCATTACAACAAGACACCGCAGGCAATTGCTCGCCTGTAATCAATCCGCGGGAAGAAAATCAACCATGGGAAATCAAACATCAAGGCACAAGCCAAACCATCATAGTGGCTGAGGAGATCCTCCTTGACCTCCTCCATGAGACCAGTGACATTGGGTTGATTTGGTGTCCTCAAAAACCAAATTGCAAATTTCAATAATTTTGCTTTTATTTAATTCTGGTCAATTTCACTTTGGCTATTTTTAGTAAGTTTCCCGATTTGGGTAGGCTTTCCTTTTAAACAATTTGTTTTAATATTATTTTTTTATATTAAAATTTTAGATATATTTTAATCTGATAATTTTTATTTTTAATATTATTATTAATATTTTAATGCTGAAAATTTGATTTGGTGTGTGGGAGGTAGCCTTAAGGCATTTCTTATTAAAGCAAATGTGCTAAATGATCATTGATCATCACGCTTATAAATGAACCAGTGAGGGACTTTGAATTCACTTATATCTTTCCTCCTGCCCACCCGAGCCTCGCGCCCGTTCCGCCGCCCCTATTAATGCTTCCACCGCCGGCACGAGCCGTCGCTAGCTGCCGCCGCTTGGAGCTACACCGCCACCGCCCCCCGCCCGTGCCTCGAGCCATCACTGCACTCGTCACGCTCCCACACACCACCACCACCACCATCAGGTGAAGTAGCCTCAGCTCAAATTTCGGTCGTGCCTCTGTCCCACTCTCCTTACAAAGACGCGCGCCCGTGTCCCGCTTTTCCCGAAATACCGCGCCGCCTCCCCGTGCTGGCAACGACCCTTTAGCAGAGTTCGTTCAAGAATTTCGCAGCTCCCCACTGGTACAAGGTTCCCATCCACTTTGGTCACCCGAGCCCCGCCTGTCCTCTCTCCTACTTACGCCATGGTTCGCACCAGAGGCTGGTCCCGCCAGCCCTGGGTCGATTCAAGACTTCGAGAGGAGTGAGCAGCCCGAAGTTCCGCCTCCAAAGACCCGAGCCGCCCTCGAGGTGGGCCTCCCCGATGAGTCTCGTGGATTCGTGAGGATACCACACCTGACGTGGGAGCCCGGCCCGCCAAGTACATAGGAGATCTGGGGAGGGCCCTAGCCTCCAAGCGGGCCCGCACAGACCGGGGAGTCCTCATCCCCAGCCACATCGCCACTTTCTACGTCAGTTAGAGGGCGCACTTGTCGTCACGCTTATCCCCAAATTTCGAGGATCGTGAGGCCCTGCCCGCCGAGCACCCTATCTCTGGGAATGCAGGCTTCACTCGAGAGATTTTCATAGGAGTCGTGACACGACAGACCAAATACCGATAGTCGACCCTTATCTGGTGGACTCGATGCTATTGATCGCACACTCATTGTCGTTGCTCACGACGCCGAGTGTCACATCCCCTGGGTGGTTTTATTAGCTCTAACATTCTATGACCTTCTGGGGAGTCAATAAGTCCACTTCTGAGCTCGATTCAAGATCAGACGATCGACCAGAGTTCTCGTAGCGGCGATATAGCATCAGATTGGGCTCCACTGTGGCAGCCAACCCGAGGTTATAGTGGATCGGCCCCACCCGACACACAAGGGGCATGGTCCAGCCTGTACCGAGACACCACTCGTCGGACCAAGACGACCCGAGGCAGCTCCCGCCTCATGCTTCTTATTGATCATCCGTCAGATCAGCCTCTTCCTCGCCGCAGCGCACTACGGTCCGAAATGCAGAGGAGCCATCCTCGAGGCTCAGACGGGACCCCGAGGGATTCTGGTCACAATCTTTGAGTCGGGGTGATGACCTCCTACTACACTTCTGAAGATAAGGGTCCATCGGCAGCGGCCCGGCTCAAGGTAGAGTCCACCCTTGCCGATGCCACGACCGGCCGGGAGCCAAACTCCGGAGCACTCGGGCTTCTAGAGCCCTGATCGAGCCGAGGATCGATGCTCCCCAGTCCCGTCGAGAGAGCTACAAGGATGCCTATTTCTTTTCTCCTCCAAAGAATGTGATCAGAGGAGGTACCCGTCGAGGAGGCGAGACTTCATAGAGAGGTAGTCATGTTTCAAGTCCCAGATGGAGGAGCCTAAAGGCCGATATATCCTCCATCTCATCCTCCACCCGGTCACCATAGCCCCGCCGATACTCCCTGCCCATCATATACAGCACAACACTCTCCAAAGTACATTCATGTCAAGCACTGTGGAGCTAGTAGTGTTATGGATGTCAGTTCCGTCATGGCATCTACGACAAAGGCCGATGGATCGCAGGATTGACTCGAGCCGAGACCACTTTCAGCGCACATGCCACGCTCCAGCGATCATGAGTCACCCTGCCTCCCGCATGTTCCTTCGATCATCGAGATGGTCAAAGCAAAGCACTGTGCCATTGAAGAAATTCTCTCTAGACATGCTTTTGGCCACTCAGCAGCTAAAGATTTGATCCACCACCACCACGACTGGTGGTCGCACTGCCTCTAACTTTCCTATCCCTATTACATGCCCAAGGCTTTTACCGATGAAAAGTTAGAGGTAGGAGTGTCTTCTGTTATGTTTTTGTATAGTTTTCAGCATTATCAACTGCCTACTAATTTTGTGTAGGGTTCATGTATTAGCCATAGTAGGCAGTGATACTTTTGTATGTTTAGCTTTGAGATTCATGTATTAACCATTTTGGTTATATTAAAAAAGCTTTACAGTGTTATGTACAGTTTATTACACTTTTGCATATCAATTCCTTTGTGCCTCCAATCGGGTGTGTATCCACTTTGTTTTCTAATTGACAATTGAATTGCTTCAATTGAACAATTGAATTGCTTTTAATTGAACAATTGAATTGCCTTTAATTGGAGAATTGAAACCCTGTTGTTACCTTAATGTTAGAACAATTCCATGCATGATTTAGTTTTTAGTCAATTGAGATGTTGGCGTATTTCAACCTTGAACATTCCCCCTTGAGCTAATTCACACACTGCACACCAGATTGTACCATTAGGCTGTGAAATTATATACCTCTTTTCGCCTTGCAAAGCCGGCCTTAGATCTGTTGATAACTTATAATAGGTTTGTGTTACCCATATTTGAAGACCAATGGTCTTTCCAAAAAAGGAAAAGAAAATCAAAAGAAAAAGAAAAGAAGAAAAGAAAAATAAAAGTCGTGACGCTTTGCTCGGGTCCGAACACTCTGGCCCCGTGGGGTATATGGCAAAAGCCTTTAGTCTCGATGCCCTAAACCTTAATTGGTCGGGAGTCATCGACTTAGTGTTCGCTACACGGTGAATGGGTAGGTTTAGCTTGCCAGGTGCTCACCTAAGTCATCTCGTGAGTCCCAAAGGCCCGTAGCTCAGGGTCAAGGATCCTTTCGGGCTTCGATGCCCTAAACCTTAATCGGGTCGGGAGTCATCTGGACCCCCGCTACACCCGGGACTTCGTGAAGTAGTTTTAAGCATTGTAACTTACAATGAAGTCAAATAGTTATTAAAGATGTGCTTTTCCTATCTAGGCTGTTCAACAAAATTTAGTGCCACATGCAAGTAGCTGTGTCAGTGGTGGAATAATTTTGCAATTTATCGCTCGACCGTTACATTAGGAACCATTAGACTTTGTGGAAATTCAAGCTGAGGAACCATGGACCCGATGTTGACCTAAAACTTGATCTTATATGGTTTCTGTTCTCTCGTGTCGGTTTTCGAACAAGGTATCAATTATTCATTTTAAAGGCATTGCTAATATGTACATACACTTTTTGAACCGTATACACTTTTTGTAAAATCACAGCATGCATGTCCTGATTATTTTAGCATTGCTAAGGGACTAGCAACGTGTCGGTTGGGGGGTGTGATTAGTGCCCAAAAAGTGCAATTTCAACCCTATTCAGATAGGCTTTGCGCTTTTGCGCACTAATCATATCAATTAAGCCAATTGATGCAGGTCCATTTAGTTCCACTAATATCGCTTTCAGAGCTTGTTTTTGGTTATTTCTGTATTCTTTGAGTAATTCTCGGTCATTTAGTTCAAGTCTGACGTAAAGATATGTACCGAATGCCGAGGAATCATGGTATTTTTAGCCATCAAAAATATCAAAATTCAGCAGGAATTGAAGGCAACCGATGAAGAAGAAGTGCAAAGAGGATGCAAGTGGATGCGCGAAGGCAGGAATTTTCGCTATGGTCGGAAAATGCCGCTAGGATTGCAAAATTTCGCAATCATAGCGAAAAATTCCTCAAAGAATCCTAGCTTAATCGGGAAATTTCGCTAGGTCAGCTAAATTCACTATGCCTAGCTGGTAAATTCACCATTTCTCGCTATCTCCTCATATTTTTCACGCTGTTTGGGCCTCAAGAAGCAAATAAATTCCACCCAGAGATAGCCAAATCCCCCACCCCGCCATCTCCGCAGAATCCCGCTGAGGCTACGGTTTTCGCTATGCTAGCGAAATTCCCGCATAGCCAAATTGGTCGGCCCCCGTGAAGTTGCACTGATCCCAAACGACCTGCTGGGTGTATTACCACTATTCCTCAGATGAGCCAATATTTTAGGCTTTCAGATTTTCACACTTAGTAATTTATAAACCCCATCATTTTGTAATCTAACGCACTTTACAACTTTTGCATTTCAATACATTCCCGCAGCTCTTCATTTTTGTGTGGTTTCATTTTGGGCTTCCTCTTCTCTCCTCTTTCTTTCATTTTCAGCTGGAACACCCCTCGAGGATGACAACTAAGGGATGTCAAGCCTCATAGCCTTGAAGAGGAAGGTCATGCAATTGCCGGGTCGCAGTGTGTTCTCATGTTTTGAATGCTGCTGTGTGATGTGTATTTATGGTCCCCAACTTTCTAATCTAGAGTTTAATGCATTTAATGTCATCAGTTTCGTCACATTTCATTATGCAGGCGCATACTTATCGATAGATGCACCGATATTCTTAGATAGCCTCACGAGCCACCTAAATGAGGTTGAGTGCTGGGGTTTCAAACTAGCAATGGAATGCATAATACCTGCGGTGGGACTCAAATAGGAGGGTTCTGTAGTGTTAGCTTATAGTTAAACAAAGATCCCATTTGGCTTTGACTATAGGTCATTTGCCCTAATGCTAGATATAACCCTGAGGGACACTTTAACACCCCCATGTTATCAAGCCAGTGACCCAAGCCTTCAAGGTTACCATTTCACACTCTCATTTAAGCCATTACGTCACTGAACATACAACCCCCACTGCTTTTAACAAAATCCGAAATCCGAACAAAAGCCTCACCCATTTTCCAAACACGCGTAAATCATTCACATAGATGAAAACTCATCCCCGTGTTCGACCCTAGACCGCTATGCAAGTGTCGCAAGAGCTTGACTACTGAAGAGTGGAGAACTAAGGATAAATATCGCTTGGATTCCGAATCACCCTACCGTGGCACGAATCACCTGCCTATCGTATTGAAACCACGCAGAACTATCCGCACTAAGATCTAATCCCGTCTCGGGATCCCGAGTCCCCAAATTACCGTCCCACCGCACAATGTGAGGTTTGTCAAAAATAAGTATGTTCAAGAGAAAACTATGCATAGAATATTTATTCACCACCTAATATATCCAAACCCATATGTCCAAAATATCACCTCATATAGAATGCCCATAAGAAAGCAATATTTATCAAAATCTACAGATTCATCTTTCCAAAATTCAAGATAATGTCTTTTCTGATATGATGAGATAATCAATCTACCGTACCACTGAGATTATTCTTCCTAAAACCAGCGATGTAATCACTGATGCGAACTTCCACAGTGGAAACGCGTAAAGTACCTTAACCATAGACTTCTTCTCATCTTCCTCCATCCAAGATTTAATCATCGGAGAGGCGGCGACGTCACACCACCGTCGGACTTCTTTTGCGTGTCCACATCGGGCCAGATGATGCCCTGAAGTCCCATCATCCGTGTTACAACACTCTGAAAGTTGTAATGCCTCTTCGAATTAACTTAGTATAGAGGTGATCGATGAAATTGTGGCAGGTGTCTTCCCCTCTAAAGCTCAAGAAGACGTTGTGAGTACATCCGAAGTTGGAAACCAATTGAACGCTTGTGGCATACTGCTCTTAAGGCATTAGATAAAGGGGATGGATATACGGGAGGTATCAACCTCGAGTCCTTATAAGAACAAAGTACTACAAAAAATAAAAGCATAGACCAGCAGCAACCATCAAACTTCTATCAAACTTCAAACACTTTTGGTAACTAATACCATTTACTAAATTATGATTATATGTTTCCAAAATGTTAGAAATTAAATCATTTTACTAAAACAGCACAAAATCAATTTAAGGAAAGAAACAAAAGAAGCAATATCTCAATGAGTCGGATATATATATATATACATATATATATATTCCGAGCCCATCTTTATTAGAGCACCCGCTTTCCTTAGGCCTTCCCTCATGGATTTCTTCAAAGACAACATATGACTACTCATTACTCATTAGAAGGAGGAGAGGAGATATTTGACTTTCTGATTCTAACATAAAAATTGCAAAGGAATGAACTCTAACATTTCTCATTTTTTTAAAAATTGTCTTGGGTTATAATTTTTTAATTACTCTAGACTAATGTCTTATCATTTCTATTTAACTAAATTCTAAAGTCTAAACATTTAATAAATCTCATATCAAATTGAAGACATCCCACCTTAAACAATACTTACTAAAATACCAACTACAAAATTACAAAAAAAAAAAAAAAGAAACTCATTTTATTCTAAAGTCTATGAACATTAAATGGTATTTTTAAGATCCATTTAATATCTGTATTTGCCTAATTTTCTTTCTAACAAAAATTTGTTTTACAAAATTTATTTGGTTTATCTATTTATATTTTGATCATGGTACTCCTCTTGTGCCCTGTAACTTACATTGAAAGTTGTAGTTTCAAAATTTTGTATCATATTTTGAAAGAAAATAATTCATTCACTTTCTCACCTTGGAGCAAAACAAGTGCCAAAAATTCATTTCATACAACAAGCAATTCAAGAAACATATCATAACTGATTAAAAAATCAAATAAAATTTTGAGACTATAAAATCAATATCCATAATTCTATGTGAAGTGATATTCACTATGCTGATCTTATGTACACATTTCAGTTCTGGCTTCTAAGTTGGATGTTTCTAAAATCTATATATGGATTTGTCCTTCTAAATTCAATAATTTAATTCAAAGATAACTTAGGATAAGTACTTAGACAATTTGAAAAAGGGATATTTCAGAATAATTAAGAATAGATAATTAATATTAAAGCAAAAAAAAAAAAGAGAAAAAAATTAATGCAGTGTCATTTAAATGATTTGAAAATATCTGATACCACACTCAAATGTACCGAACATATAACAGTAACCAAAGTTATTGATACTTCTTCACTAATTTAATAAAATTTTTTTCAAAAAATAAATTTTTTATAAAATTTATTTAAGGTTACTTATATTTCACTCACATACTCATGTGGCCATAACTTATATATAAAAGTTGTAATTTCTAAAATTTTTGTCTTATATTTTAAAGGAAAATAGTTCATGTACTTTCTCACCATAAAGAAAAACAAGTACCAAAAATCCATATTTTACCTATTCTATAATTTAATTCAAAGATAACTTAGGAAAGTACTTAGACAATTTGCAAACAGATTTTTTTTTTGGAATAATTAATGTCCATCATGTGTAGCTCAATTGGTTACAACATTCACTGCCAAAAAGCCACAAACAAGGGAGGGAGGGGCACCAACTTCCTGAATAACAATATTGGTTCCATGGGACACACAGAGATTTTAGCTTTTGTGTCTAATAGGAAGTTCTCTTTACAAAATCCTACACAAAAGTGACATGTAAATTTCAAGCCTTCATAAAAAAAAAAATCAGAAGTGCCATATGAAAATTCGAACCTAAATTTGTGATTTGGAAGCAATCGAGAAGATATGACTTCCCTTCTACCCGCAGTAGATGTGTTGACTCACTGATAAGACGCGAGTGGGACAATCATGTTTATCCTTCCTAGACTTGATGGAAGCCTCCGAATTTCTTCTCGCTGCGGCGTTGATTCATACAAAGGGTATTCGAGTGAGAAAGAAGAACAATGCCGACAGGTATGCAACAAATATTGTTTTCGCTCACATTTAATGATACCAATGAGAACAAAGACCATAGATCATCGATTGCTCCTTCCATCGACAGAACCACTAGATCGTTCCTTCAAGCAACACTGTGAGGCTTCTCGCATTGTTAGTAATTTGTGGAGCTTTGAACAATTAAAAAGAAGAAGAGTATGAAGACATGTTAAATTCACTAAATGAAGTTTGGAAGAGTCTCATACATTACAATTTCAATTCCAAACCACAAGACCTTCAAATGTTCAATTGATGATGGAAGTTTCAAATACACCCACTCCACTTGAATGTGTGTGGTTGCCATTGCATGTGCACTTAGGCGGGAATAAATAGCCCTTGTAGGAGAATTCCTCTACTCGCATCAAGCCACCCTGTCGTGGGAAAATATTTTCAAGTGCGGCCGGGAGATATATCAGTGATGGAACCCATCCGAGAGCATTGTGGTGAAGAAGAAGGCGATCCCGGCTTATTTCTCGTCTGCACATATGGATAGAATATCCAATTTTGTATATGTAAATGAGAAGTTTTGTAATAAAACTTATTTTCAATTTGAGTTCAAAGATAATGTTTGAAAGTTTTTCCCATATTTTATATTGCTTGTATAATATGTATAGAGGCAATAGTATTGAATTAAATGCAATTGGGAGAGAGCTGAGGTGCAGTGAAAGGGGCCTAAAAAGAGGCTACTCCATGCTTGCAAGTTTTAGGTCGCGGCTGTGGGTTTCTTGGTCGTGGACAGAGTTCTGGTCCCATGTCAGCACAGGGGTTCCCTGTGTCGCAACATGCTCTCGTGTTTTAGCACAGAAACTATCAGTAACATGGCTTCTCTTTCATATACAAGGATCTAGTTTCATCGTGACGCATGTCACGATTGCAGGTTTTCTTGCTACTTACTCAAGAAGGTTACGACAAGAGGTCAGGTGTTGCAACAGAATGGACCAAGGCAAGGAGAAGTTATGTTGTAGAAAAGAATTTTTATGTCGCGATAGAGTTGGCCAGGGTAGGGAGAAATTATGTCACGACAGAGGACTTCTATGTCACGACAAAGCTTGTCACGACAGAGTTTTGACCAAGACCAGAGGGTTTCACACGATAGAATATTTTTAGGTCACACGCAGTTTGGCCAAGAAAAAAGTGGTTTCATTCATGACAAATATTTTGTGGTCACGACAGTGGATCGCCCAGCCAAGGGGCCTTGTGTTGCGACAAAGCACATTCATAGACAAAGCTCACAAAGCCAGGAGTTTTCTTGTCGCGACAAAAATATTTTTATGTCATGATAGAGCTTGGCCATAGCGGGAAGATTTCTCACAATGACAGAGTATTACGCCGATAGAGTGTTTTTAAGGTTTTATTGCAGTTTGGTCAGAGTCAGGAGTTTTTATGTCACGACAGAGTATTATTACGTCGCGACAAAGTTTGGCATAGACAGGAGATTTTAGGTCACGAAAGAGCATTTCTTGTCAAGCACCCAAGGTTCGGGGCAAGGCTAGGAGAGTTTCGTCATGACAAAGGTGGCCTCAGGTTACATCGCAATAGTGCGAGGCCTCATACATGATAGACTATGTCATGCCGCACGACGTGCCTTGGGTGCGCACGACAAAGACGTGAGTGTGACAGACTTGTACAGTGACGAAAAAAAAAAAACCCCAAGATTTGGGGTGTCACACATTGACATCCTCCGATAAACTCCTTTTTTCAGTTTATTAGATAATCTCTCTCGACAAATGCCTTTATTCAAAATCATCGACAGCCTCCAATAAACCACTTTATTCAAAAGCATCGACAAGCTCTCGATAAACCGCTAATCAAAAGTATTTGACAAGCCTCCTATAAAACGCTTATATTCAAAGCCATTGATCAATCTCCGATAAATACTTTATTCAAAAGCATTGATGTGTTTCGATATAAACCGCTCTATTCAAAAGTACTGGATAATTTCGATAAACAGTTTTATTCAAAGCTATGAACAAAATTGAGACTCCGTTGGATGTAGTCCAAAGTACTAAGCTCACCACCCACTCACCAAGAATGATGAATGATTATGACCATGTACACGTGCACCCATTTATGACGTCCCTATTTTACATGAAATGCACATGCAATCTCATGCCTATACCATGCCATATGTGCGATGAGTTATATGGACATTTTGAACCATGCATTATACCATGCATCATTTTAGGGACAACTCTCATATCAATTCAACATACAATTTCCAAATAAATTCACACAATACATGTCAACATACATATACACACATATATTGACATCTACAAGTCATCACCAATTAAGCAATGACTTACATTATACTCTAGGCTTAATTGTGACACCATGTCCACAAATAGCCTACAACCGCTTTCATGCAATGGCCTCGTTTCATACACAAACACATAACAAGCCAAACCTATTAGAACATTACAATTTGACTTCCACAATTTTTCAACCAATGATATCACTCAATTCAGCGCCAAATGATAAACTACAATCATATACCAATCGTGGCAAAAAATCTGACACAAATCATTAAATAGCCTAAGTCAGAGTAGCCCTTCTTAAAACTTAATTCATAACTTGAGTTATCGAGAGTCCCATTCGTGATTCAAAGCCTAACATCAATTCTAGATATAGCTACAATCTCCTTGTTGATACTAGTCCAAATTCTCAAATTTTCCCAACCGAAAATCAGTCCCAAAAATCGACGTTAAGTTTGGCCAAACAAGGCAACCCGTGGCGCCCCGTAACCGAATTGCTAACTCGCTTGCAGAGATCCACTGCGATCTTTAGTGCCTAACATCAAGTTATCGATAGGGATACAATTTACATGAAGGATACTAGTCCAAATTCTCCTTTTTCTGGGGAAATGAAGAAAATCTAGGAAGTCCAGCAGCAAATTTCCAAACCCGAAACCTTTGATTCTTCCAACCCTCGTCAATCCTCGCGAAATCTCGTGTTTCTGCACTCCACACATACCCATTGAGTAGATAAACTTTCATTCTTGGTCCGACGAATTTCGACCGACATAACTCCGTGGATCAAAGAGAGAAGTTTTGATTTTTGATTTCTTTTTTCTCTCCCCACTCTACGATTGTCTTCCCAAAGGTAAAAATCTCCCATTTTCTACCCCAAAACTGATTTTATTTATTTATTTATCATCTAACTTTAATTCTTAAGTTTGAGACACGGCACATCACGCCATGTGTCCATTACTCATTCACCTCCGTTTCTCACCCGAAATAATCATTTCGGGTCCCTGCTCAAGTTCACCTTAATTTAAATGAACTTTACTTTTAGCTATTTCCCTAACTCCCTGACTCATAAAATCTCGCCCCGGGAGTCACTAGACGCTACACTCGAAAATCATGAAAAATCCGATTGTCTTGAATTTGACGAAAATTTTATAGTACCTGCATTTTGCTGACGAATCCAACTACAAGCCTGCTTCATCATTTGAGATCTAGAAAAATTTCCAGGTTTCCCTGAACCATTTCGACAAATTTTACTGATTTTTTCCATTTTTCAAAACATTTAAATTTTTCTCGGGTTTTACATTCTTCCCCCGTTAATAGAATTTCCTCCCCGAAATTCACACACACTAGCACACACAATCACATGCATATGCTACAGAATTGAACAATACTCTTGCCCATAGGCGCGAGAGTAGAAACAGACACTTAAATAACTCGACCCGATCCGCGGCCAAACTGAGGTGTAATGGATGACACGCCCCTGGGTCTCGGTCCCTGGCCAGGAGCTCAGATCCGACTCGGACCCATGCCCTAGCCTCCTGCATGTCTACGAAATAACCTAAGGCCTATACCGCACTCGACCGATATTGGTTCCCGCCCGTGATTGGGTGCGAGAGATAACCGTGGTCTATGCACGTCCCACTCGATGATCGGGACTCCAGGTGTCCCATAACCCTCGGGATCTCGCCCCGCGGGCAATCCCGTCTCATGTGTCCAGCCGGTAGTGATAGTACGTCATTCCGCTCCGCCTAGCTGATGCTCCGACTGGCTCGTCCCGATAACCTCGACCCCGTCCCTCGAAATCCTTGTGAAGCGTAGTCCTCGTTTCTTCCCGAGCTAGAAGAAGTTGATTCTCTATCTTTATCACTAGCACCAGATCACTCGATGCCTATGCATTATCAATCTCTTCTCTATGCACATAGCCGCCCCGACCACGTAGTCCATCTCAAAGAGATATCCCACACCCGCTCTGATGACAATTTCAAACCATCCTCGAATTTCCTCACCTTGGCCATGTCTATGGCCACATAATCATCCACGAAATGGGCTAATTTAGTGAACTTAGCCATGTATTCCAGCACTGTCATCGTTCCTTATTTCAGTTCTAGGAACTCCCGAGCTTTTGTATTACTGAGTAATTAGCCTGAAATACTTGCCCATGAAGAGCTCATGTAACTCTTCCATGTCATCGCCTAAGTTCCATAAGGCTTCACCTAATCCCACCATACTAGGATTCACCTCTAGTCAGGAATGCAATGGCCTTATCCTGCTACATCTGAGGCACTTGAAGGAACTTTGAGATCCCTCTCCTAGTCCAACTAGTAGTGCATGTCCCCCATCTCGTAAAATAATATCCTCGACAGGTGAGCTAATGCTCAAGAGTGGAATCGCTCTAAGGGCTACTCTCCACCTAAGTGCAGTTGAAATGTTCCAAAATAAACATACATTCAAAAAACGCGACGATAATACTCAATTATTCATACGAATTAACTCATCCCGAGTCCTCACCGATTCTCCCACACCTCGCCTAAGCCCCACTTAGCACACTATTTGCACAATGACAACCTTCCGACGTATATAGACTAATCAATGCCTCCGACGATCGATATATTACTGGTTTGTGGACTACCCTCCGATGAATATCAATTTGCCGCCTCCGACGATTGGCTATTTTTAATTGACTACCCTCCGATAATTAATATTTTTAGACAACCCTCCCAACCATTTTCTGTGACTCATCTCATGCACTCACCCCATAGTCCTGTGGTGTCCCAGCTAAGATACAGAAACATGTATGCTTAATTCCAATACAAGCCTAATCACATGCAAATACGTGAAACACGCATTATCCACATAATATCCAATCACACAACATGTCATGTAATTAATCAATTCATACATCAAAATTATCTCACTGGGCTAATGATCAAACACGAGCACCGACCTCGAATCACTCCGACCCGATACACGTTTCACACAAAAATATTTTCAGGAACATCGTTTCGGGAATAGTGAAACCCCTACTACTATTCCCGAAAAATCACAATTCATCTATTCACTTTGTGAACTCAAGATTTCATGCTGGCCTACTCATCCAAACCAATGCATTTTATCGAATACAATATTTCCAAATTTAACAACCTAATCATCCGTGCGCCTCACTACCATTCCAATGGGTGTTCAAAATTCATATCAATTTAAATCTGCCTGGGATCGACCAAACTACCTCATGGCCTCATTCAAACAACATTCGCAGTACTTAAAGAATAATAAAACCCAAGTGTGGAGAAACCCCTACCTCTCTGAGTTTGAGTGGAAACTTCCTAAATTCCTGCAATCTACGAAGCCCTCTCCGCGTAGCCAGCCTCCTCCTTCTTGTCCCGAAGACTCGCCGGGACAATGAATCGCGCGATATTCTGGAGAGAAGGAAGACTCTCTCACTAGAATCACACCATTTTAGCTACTGGACCTCTTTTCTTCCCCTTCACGTTTTTCTCTTTTGTTATTTGAAGAAGACAAACACTATTTAGTGTTTTGTCTTATTATCATTTAAATCAAACTTCAAAATGACCATTATGTCCCTTCTTTTCCCAGTTTTGACATTCAGCACTATCTCGACCGTCCATTTTCATCATTTCTCTACTCATACCACACATGGCACATGAGTACGTGTTATATGTGACTTTCGTCGCAAAGAAAATCGTAGAAAATCGTTTTACGGTATTCGAACCACGATGCCTCGAAAAACGTGTCAACTCCGACCATTCCCTGAATTTAACGAAATTTTATAAAGCAGCTGGGATTTCTCGCAGACGATTCTGTAACTGCACTGCTTCATCATCCGAGATCTAGAGAATAAATTTTGGATTTTTAACCCAAATTACAATTTCGTAACCAAATTACGATTTTGCCCTTTTTCCAGAAATTGGAATTTCTCGGGTCTTACATTCTCCCCTCCTTAAAAGGAATTTCGTCCTGAAATTCTGGACAATCATAATCACTCACATGCATATGCAACGTGCACTCTATTATGCATGTAAACTAGTCATTTAGATGTTAAACACTAAACCACGTACCTTCATCCCTAAACAAGGCTGACAGCGCCCGCATCACGTCCTCGCTGCTCCCACGCTGATTCCTCCACTCCATAGTGCCGCCATAGCACTCCCTACTAGCCTTCACGGCCTTGGCGTCGCAAACCCGACCACGGCTTATCCCAAAAATGCACACCGTCCCTCTTCAGCGTCCCATCTGCGGTCAACCTCAATTGGCCCCAATCCACCACGAAATGGATCTCGACTATACTTCCTGAGCATGAGACGTGAAATTCGTGGACACCCATCATGTCGGGCTGCACGCAACCAGACGCAACAGCTGCCTACCCTCGAGTACCCCTAAAGGCTAATAAATCTCGGGCCGAGTCACCGCGTCGTCGAACCCGACCACTCCCCAGCATCACCTTCAAGAAGACATGGTCTCCCACCTCGAACTCTAGGCCGACGCCGCCCACGCATAGCTTCTACCCGCCTAAGCCGTGAGAAGACGCCGTCGCATCAAGCCCACCTTCTGCAGGTGTCTCTAATCGTATCAGACCAAAGGATGGAGCTCTCTCTCACCCTATCCAACAATAACTGGATCTACACGGCCTCCCATACAATCTCATATGAGTTTTATCAGATACTCGCCTCGATAACTATTGTCAGAAAGAATTCCACCAAGGGCACCTGCTCCCTCTACCCTTAAGACGCAGGACGTATAACATGCCGTGTCCTCTAATACCGCATAATCCACAACGTGTAACCTCACACACAACCCTTACTTTGTGTAAACACTGACCTTCCCAAGGTCACAATCGCTGATAATCCAATGGACCGTCAACCTAGTCCATGTCATGAATGACATCCATATACCGAGCCCTTGCCGGATCAACAACACCCAATGCAATTTCCAAAGGGGTATCCAAATCTCGAGTCACTCGACTCCTTTCACTCAACTCTAAGCTCACGAATAACCCGACCTCGGTGGTTTTCATCTCTGATTAACACAACTCTTCTGGCCACTTCGAGCCTCTCACATTCCCGACCGAAACTATGAGTCTTCATCGATGTAGTCCTAAAAACAAACTCAACCCATACTCACCAAGAGCAGAATGATCTCACTGCTCCCACCCAACTCGATCGCAATGTTACCGCGGCACACGAATGCATTAATGCCATATCAGGACACCTCATCCCGGTCCACCATGAGCGTAATCCTGAGATCACTCACTCATAATCCCGACCTATCGTGTCAACTCACCCTACATCCTAGGGAAGAACATCTATACTGCTTCTCCAAAGGCCTAACCTCCTAAGCCTAAATCCTAGGCCATGTCAGTATGACAACCCTGGGCTAAGGTCCCACCATCGACAGCAACCCAATGGTTGTCAACTCATCCCTAGGTCAAGCCCGACATCAACAACCAATATGCCTACTGCACCCTAAGCACCACGTCTCGTGACGCCCAACCCGGGGGGGGGTCCATTGACTACCCACAACCCGTACGTGAAACATCAGAAATGTCTGGGTGACCCGACATTTCACGAAATCCAGAGTCTCTTTCAGACGGCGAGCTCACCTAAGTACAAACTCGCATATACTTTGTCCCAAACAAAGGCAATATATCCAATATATCCAATATATCCAATCACATGAGTAATAATCGCCACTTGGGCCCACAACTTATACTTCATAATACATACTAACTATGAATCCAACTATATACCAAATAGTTACAAGAGTTACAAGATTTTCACTTTATACAATACATATATTAAAATTACATTTTAATACACGTGATATATCATCAACCAAAGCCACAACCCATTTTCTCTAATCCAATCCCCTTGGGGACGAGCCGTCCCTCGCACGCGCTCCCCTCAGACCAGAAATAATATCCTCGGCTGTAGGTGAGCTAATGCTCACAAGGAATCGCCTCTGCATGGCCGCTTCTCCACCTAAGTGCAATGGCAATGTTCCAAAATAAACATACATTAAGCAAATGCATGATCCTACTGAACAGCTCATATGACTAACTCCATCCCGAAATCCTCACGACTTCCTCACACTCGCCTAAGCCTCAGATGCGAGGTCTATTGTTTTGTTAGTGGACAACCCTCCGATGTATATATATCAATTGGCTGCCTCGACGACATTGATATTTTTAATTTGACTACCCGATAATTAATATTTTTAGACAACCCTCCAAACCATTTTCTTTCTATACCATCTCATGCACTCGCTTCCTATAGGTCCTAGTGGTGTTCCAGTTGCATATGTAATGCATGTATGCCAATTCCAATACGCCTAATCACATGAAAATACAAACATGCACATATCCAATATTAACATCCAATCACACACAATCATGTCATGTAATTAATCAATTCATACATAAAAAATAGCTCACTTTGGCTAATGATCAAACACAAGCAATTCGACTCGAATCACTCGACCATACACGTTTTCTCACAAAAATATATTTTGAGAATCGCTTCTGGAATAGTGAAACCCCTCATTACTATTCCCGAAAAATCACACCATCGGGCCTCACTTGAACTCATTTCACACCCATTCCCTAGCCTAATTTCAATCACTACATGATTTAACATAGAAATATGCTACAATTTCACGCTCTGCTACCGTGGTCACGCTACAATTCATTTTGATTTCAAATTTCATACACTTTGGTTCCAAGGTTTAGATCGATCAAACGCCCTAACGGCCTCAATCGACTCAAACATTCGTAATATACGAAAAGAGGAATAAAAACCCAAGTAGGAGAAACCCCTACCTCTCAGTCAGGAACTCCTAAATCCGGTGACTCCACGCGAAGCCCTCTCCCGCGCAGCAAAGATCCCTTTTGTCCCGAAGACGCCAACTGGCCTGATCCTCACAGATTATAATGTGCTCCTTCTCTCTAAATTCTAATCAAACGCACTGGACCAAATTCTTCCCACGTTTTGGCTCTTTTGTGAGGTTATAGACTTTAATTATTCCTTTTTCGCATTATCCTCATTTAAACAAATCCTAAAATGACCATTATGTCCTTCTTTTCCCGCTGACATTCCAAGACTATCTCGGCTTAATCACCCATTTTCATCATTACTCATGCCACTTATGAAACATGAGTACTTGTCATATGTGACTTTCGTCGCATTGAAAATCATTTTAATGCATCCGAACTTCGATGCCTCGAAAAACGTGTAAATTTCAACTGTCTTGGAATTCGACGAAATTTTACGTGCTAGCTAGATTTCGCGAGGCGATTCCAAAGGTGCAATTCATTTCGTCATCCGAGATCTAGAGAATAAATTACGGATTTTTTAACCGTAAATTACGATTTTGTCCTTTCCCACAATTGGAATTTCTGGGTTTTACATTCTCCTCCTAAAAGGGAATTTCGGTCCTTGAATTGCAGGATAATGAGAATCACTCACATGCATATGCAACGTGCACTCTACCATGCCAAACCATTTAAATCTTAAACGACTAAACCACTGTATCTTCATCCCTAAACAAGAAGTGGGAGAGGGTGGCCCAGACTGGGACCCCTGCGCCCCACGCACTCTCCACCCCAAGGTCGCCATAGCACCTCACTAGCCTCACTACTGCCGCCTGAAAACCGCATCACGGCCATCAACAATGCACACCGGTCCCTCCTCGAAGGTCCCATCCGTGTCAACCTCAATCCGGGCCCCAATCCACCACATGAGCCTGATCCCCGGGAGTATACTCGCAGCATGGAGACGTGAAATACCCCATGGACACCGACATGTCAAGTAACGCTAACCGGTACACACCCAGGCCTATCCTCTCGAGTATCTCGGAAGGTCCAATAAACCCCTGCTGATACTTTCCGGCATTGTCGAACCCACTTCACTCTCTTAGTACCACCTTCAAGGCAACGCGATCCCCAACCTCAACCCAAGGGTCGACCGCCGACATCTCGCATAGCTCTTCCGCCTGGCCCGAGCCATGAGAGCGACGCCGTCAGATCGCTTCATCTTCCTGAGGTGTCTCTAATCAAATGTGGACTGTGCTCGACGGAGCCTTCCACCTCTGCCTGTCATAACTGATCTACATGGCCCCTACATAATGGCTCCATACGCCAGCACGTATACTCGCTGCAACCGTTTGTCAGAGGCGAATTCCACTAAGGGCAAATGCTCCTCCCAACCGCCTCTTATGATCCGTGACGATGCTCGCAGTGACGTCCTCTAATACCGATAACCCTCTCGGGACCGACCATCCCTGAGGGTGGAACGATACCTCATCGTCAATGTAGACCATAGCCTTTGGAAACTCTTCCAAAAGTGTGTCAGAACCGGTCCCTATCCGACACTATGGATAATTCGGTACTCCATGTAGTTTCCGATTATCTCTCGAATGTATAACCTACAGAATTTCTCCAGTGTGAAGGTCATCTGCACGGTTAGAAAATGTGCCGACTTCATGAGTCGGTCCACTGTCACCCATACCGCTGGCCATGCTTCACTGGTCCGTGCAGTGCAATACAAAGTCCATCATGATCGTGCTCCCATCTTCCACTCACCACCTCCAATGGTCAAGCAATTTTGTCGGGTTTTCTCGGTGCTCACTTTAACATCGACATGTGAGACATCAAGCCAACAAAGTCCCCACGTGTCTCTTCATCCCACTCCAATAAGATTTATGATTTAAGATCCCGTACATCTTCGTGCCACCTGGATGACGGAATCGAGAGCAAAGTGAACCCCCTGAATCTCTCCTTCTCTCAAACGCACGACCGTAAACTGTCACCGCCCTACATCAGATCACAGATCACGGAACAACACTTGCCACCCGTACCGATCAGATTCACCCTGGACATGACTATCTCGTCCCGCCACTGACTCAATCACTCGTCATCGTAGACGATGTAGCCACTAAACCCTTAAGGTACCCCGAGTCTCGTCATTGCATCAGAAATTTCAAATCGTCCCATAGTTCGAAGATCCGCCACTCCCGAAGCTATAATGAGCCACGCCGTGACTTCCAACGAGTGTGCATCAGCCACCCAGCATTTTCCTACCGTGATATATACAAAACAGGTCGTAATCCTCTAGAACTCCATCCATCCTAAGGCGTCTCATGTCGAGGTCCCACAAGGTGAAAAAGATGACTTAATTTTTATAGTCCGAGTACACCTCAACCCTCACATATATGATAGCGCTCAAATCTTCTACACAAGACTACACGCTAACTCCATGTCGTAGCGGGTAATTCGTCGTACTTCAACTAACTGGAACCATAAGCTACTACTCATGGACTGTGACTAAACACATCCATCTGCCCTCAAGGCATCGCTACAATACACCACTCTGTCTCTGTCCTGACTACCACATGAGCCGGCAAGTCTCCAACCCTCGAAATTCCTCCTCGCATTGGTCATCCCACTCAAACTTCACTCCGTGTCAACCCAACATAGTGCCGCTATCCTCGAGAAATCCTCAATGAATCTCCCCAGAATACCCAACAATCCCAAGAAACTACGATTCAAGACGACCGCCTCTCCCAACTCATCACGCCGACCTTCTCCGGGTCGACCGGACACTCCCGATGTCGTCACCACTGGTCCCAAAATCTCACCTGAGTTCAGAACCCCGCACTTACTCAACTCATGCATAACCCGATGGTCTCAACAACCTGTAAACCCATCCGTTAATACCTATGTTCCCACTGATCGTGGAATAGATCAAAAACGTCATCCACTTAAGACTAATGCACAAAATCGATCTAAATAAGTCGGAATTATCCATGATGAGATCCATGAATGTCGCTGGCGCATTCGGTTAATCCGCGCGGCATCACCAGAAACCCACAGCAAGCACTCCATAACGCATCCTAAACGTACTGCCTTAGGGATATCTATATCCCAACCCTCGCCTGATGGAACCAAGCGAAGGTCTCTATCTCGAGTAGAATCTCGCTCCTCTCAACTTATCAAACAAATCATCAACTTCTAATGAGTACCGATTCTTTGATCGTAACCCTGCCTCCAACCGGCCCTGTGATCGATGCACGAAGGGTCTTGTCTTTCTTCTTCGCAAACGCAACCGGAGCGCTCTGCAAAGTGCTCCTGCCTAATGAACCCCTTTGTCCAAGAGCTCCTCGTGAAATGGACTGGTTCCCGCAACTCACACCTGTCATCCTACGCTGAGTCAAAGAGACGGAGAAGTACCGTGGGCGAATCCCCGACATCGAAGTCTACAACCCTCTCGTGGAGGTAGTCCGTAGCCTATCCGGGAAAGACAATCCACATATTCGCTCACTACTGTGAGGTAGATCTAAGTCTAGTCTCTCCGTCCTTCTAGTAAGGCTTACAAACAATTTCACTAATCGCCCCGACACTGACTCGTATAATCACTGGGAAAAAATGCTACAAGCCTGTCTCCCCTCGGTAGCACACACGAGTACCACCCCCGTGTAGGCGGTAACCCTCCTACGCTCACAATCGAGCACAACCCCGTAAGTCGTCACCAATCCATCCCCAGATGACACCGAACTCGACACAGCCCATGCGATTCTCGTCCACTGCGAGTAGAGTCCTCAAGACTTAACTCGCAACCTCTCGACATATCATCCTTATTCTCGCCTCCCCTAATCCCTGGGAGAACTCACGTGCCAACTCATTCTAAGGTCTCAACCTCTAAGCCCAATCCTCACCGCCAACCGATGCAAAGAATGAATGAATGCGACGCACCGTAATCAACAACACTCTAAATTTCCATGCGAGATAAGAAAACGCACCCCCGTATAACCTGGCCGATTGGCCGACTCACCATGTGTGATCGGCGTAGACATGCCCTGACCCTTGATGTCCCCGCTCGTGGCCTCGCCACCGTGAAATGTGGTGCCCGTGTGGCTCCTCGAAATCGAGATCGACCCTCCGCCTGCATCGTATGCCGAAAGGGAGGAACGCACTATATCCTCTCCTGTCCCCCGCTACCACCGGGGATCGTGATGTCCCAAAACCCCGGGATCCCCGCCTTTGGGGCAATCCTCCCGCATGTCCAGCTCGCCGACAATGGTAGCACACCACCTATCCGCCGACCAAGCACCCCGTCTCATTCCGGCTCGACCCTAGCAACTCATCTCTGTCCCTCGGCCCGTACGGCCTCGACCGAGATCTCGCGAATCCAGGTGCCTCCGCCTCTTCTCCCCGAACTAGAGGAAGACTGACCAGTCCTTCCTCTTGCCGCAAACACTTGCATCTCGAGTGCTCCAGCATCCTCCATCTCTCTCTACGGTCAGGCCGTCCCAACCATGTAATCCATATCCTGTAGGCGCAGTCCTGGGGCTGTCCCGCACAAATGGATAACTTTAGTCCATCAATCTCCTAACCTCGCCAAGTCTCAGGGCCGAGTCATCGAATCGGGATAACTCGTGAATCTAGCCAATGTGGATCCATCAATCATCACTCCCTACTTCAAATTTAGGAACTCCTCGAGCCTTCACAATCTTCCGAGTACTTACCATGAATCAGCCCTCAAACTCGCCATGTCATAGCCTCTAAGTCTCTAGGAGGTCCTTACTCATTTCCACCATACTGGGCTGCCACCCTCTAGCCGAACGCAGCTGGTCGAACCGAAGGTCGCAGGTAATCTCCATACCCCAAGACGCTCTCGACCGCATAAACCAATGGTCCTACACTGATCTCCTCCCCGTGAATGCTCCGAGGATGACGGCCCTAAACCTCCTGGAGGTTACTAGGATCTTCCCTGCAATTGCTATTCCAAACAGACGATAAAGATTTGTCGTAATACCTACAAATTTCGCGAAAAGTCTCGCCGATCAAACATCGACGGTAATCTCGACCGCACTCGGATGCCCCACGCCCCGTCCTGTCTAGCCATCATCACAAACAATGGCACGTTCACTTCAATTCAGCATCCTACGTACAACACCGCCCGAGACACTAATCCTGCCACAAAACCGCAGTATATATCAGTCCCCGATTTATGAAGCAATGCAGACAATTTATCCACAACAACCATTTTCATCCACAAAAATTTTTTGAAAATTTCTATCTAATTTTATTTTGATTTATTTTTATTTAATTAAATATTTAAATTTTTTTCGTTATCTAAATTTCAATGGAAGACACACAAAAATATATATACCAATATTTTTTTTTTCATTTTCCGTAATACTCAAAATAAATTTATAAAATTTATTCTATTCAATTTTCTTCAATTTTACAACTTGTAAAACCTTAGAAAATTATTTGTTTACCTTCTAAAACCAAATAAATTTATAAAATTTATGTTATTTATTTTCTTTTATTCTAAATTCACATGTTGTCCAAAATTTCTCAAACCTCATGATCCAACACTAAACCTAGTGTTCAACCTTAAAATTTTATTAAAATCTCATTATCCTAGCTGCAAACCAAATAAATTGGAACATAATTTATTTCATTTAGTTTCCTTTCCACTTTTACCTACTCGTAAAACTCTCACAAAAATGTTCTAACATCTTAAAATTTTATTAAAAATTCTATTTTTCATCCACAAACCAAATAGCCTGATTACAATTTATTTTCATTTCCAAGCCACACACCCAGAACTCCTAGAATTTTCTACACTTCATCCTATGCTATCAACCAAGCATATTTGCACACACCACAAAATCCAATCACACAAAACACACCAACACATGCATGCAATAACTCTAGTTTTGTCCCCAGGATTTCTAGGTAATTCCATACTCTAAACCGAACATCAAACCACCAAGTGGTGATGTTCTACTCGACCATGGCCCAAGCCCAAATCCTCAATCCCAGGTTTCCATATACCCATAATTTCTGGCATCAAACCACCCAAGTGGGTGATGATACCCAACCCGAGCTCCCCAGATACATTCCGTATACCCAGGCTCATACTGCTTGACGCCCAAACCCGGGTCCGTTGACTACCCGTCAACCCGAGGAAACACTCGTGAATGCCGGGTGACCCGACACCTCACGAAACCCGGCAAGTAGTCTCCTCCGTACCTGGGAGCTCTACCCAAGTACAAACCTCGCATATACTTGTCCCAAATAGTGCAATATATCCACTGATATCCAATCACATGAGTAATACCGCCTACTGGGCCCACAAACGATAATTTCGCAATACATACTAACTATGAATCCAACTATATACCAAATAGTTACAAGAGTTACAATATTTTCTAATTTATACAATACATATTAAAATTAGACATTTCAATACATGTATATATCATCAACCAAAGCCACAACCCAGCCTTTTATAATCCCTAATCCCTGTGACGAGCCGTCCCCGCACGCTCCCTCGCACCAGAAAATAATATCCTATTGCAGTGAGCTAATGCCTGCAGTGGAATCGCCTCTAAGTGGGCCACTCTCCACCTAAGCGTTAGCAACAATCTAAGAAATAAACACATTCAAGCAAAATGCATGATCATACTCTTGAATGTCTACATACCAATCGCATCCCGAGTCCTCACCGACTCTCACACTCACCTAAGCCTCAGATGAGAATTATCATGAAAGAAGGACAACCCTCCGATGTATATATATCAATCTGGGCTGCCTCCGACGATTGATATTTTTAATTTGACTAATTCCGATAATTAATATTTTTAAACAACCTCCGAACCATTTTCTCCAGATCATCTCACGCACTCACTCCTATAGTCCTGGGTGTTCCAAAGGCATATGGAATGCATGTAGCCAATTCCAATACAAATTTAATCATGCAAATATGTAAACATGCACATATCCATATAATATCCAATCACACAATCATGTCATGTAATTAATCAATTATACATCAAAATTAGCTCACTCAAGCTAATGATCAAACACGCAGCAATTCGACTCAAATCACCGACCATACACGTTTCACACAAAAATATATTTTGAGAACACTGCTTTAGAATAGTGAAACCCTCTAAGCATTATTCACGAAAATCACAATTCACTCCGTCACTTTGTGAACCCGCATTGACGCCATTCTCGACCTAATTTCAATCACTATATGACGAACATAGAAATATACAATTTCACGCCTGGGCAACTGCGTGGTAAGTCATGGTCGGAACCATTTTGATTTCAAAATTTCATATTAATTCGGGTTCCAAGGTTTAAGATCGATCAAACCGCTCTAACGGCCTTAATCGACCAAACATCTTCGTAGCGCAATTTAAAGAGGTAATAAACCCAAGTAGGGAGAATCCTACCTCCCTGGAGTTCGAGGAAACCCAATCCGCACCCACGCGAAGCCCTCAAGGTAGAGCAGCCTTCCTTCTTGTCCCAAGACTCAGCCACTGCCACCGCGTAGAGTTTCTGTAGAGAAGGTGCTCCTTCTCCTAAATTCCAATCAAATCACATCGACCAAAATTTCCTTCCCTCACGTTGCTCCTTGTGAGGTTAGAGATAAGACTATTCCTTTTCGCATTATCCTCAATTAAACAAATCCTAAAATGACCATTATACGCCCTCTTTTCCCCAGCTTTGACATTCTACCATCTCTACCGGGCCCATTTTCATCATTTCTCTACTCATGCCACTTATAGCACATGAGTACTTTTCATATGTGAATTTGTCGCATTGAAAATCGTTTTACCAAGACTGAACCGCAATGCCTCGAACGTGTAAATTCCTACTGCCTCGTAATCCGAGGAAATTTTACTATAGCTAGATTTCTCATAGACGATTCCAATTGGTGAATCTGCTTACTATCCAAGGTCCGGAGAATAAATTACATATTTTTTTAACTGAATTATTTGTCTCTTTTTCCCATAAATTGAATTTCTTTCTGCCTTACACTTCGCCGTGCAACTCGGGACCGTCCCTAACTTCACCCACACTCCGCCCTCCGTCTATCTCGTGTTGGGCCGGGAAGTGCTCAGATAGCACCCCGAACCGAACCGGGTTCCTCCCACCACTCAGTGGTGGAGGAATGAACCGTATACTCTCCCCGTTTCTATAGCTAACCGAACCGCATTGTCCCAAAGCCTCGGGATCCCCGTCTCTAGGCAATCCCGCCCACATGCCCACTCGCCCTACCCCAAACCCGTGTGAGCGTAGTCTTCCGCTCTTCCCGAACTAAAGAACATCCTCCTCTTGCTACCAACACCGCATCCCGAGCTCGAGCATCCTCAATTTTCTCTCTATGGTCGTGGTCCCAACCATGTATCCATGTCCCATAGGCGAAATCCTACAATCCCGCCCCTAATGGACAACTTCAGCCATTCTCGGTTCCCATTACCCACTAATCCCAAGAAACTACGATCTCGAAGATTGACATTCTCTCCCAATTCATCACTGCAGTAGCCTCAACCTTCTATAGCTGACTGATTTGGCACTGACACCACGTGTCCTGTACCCTCACCCGCAGTTTTCAAACCCAGACTTACCGAACTAGTGTACAACCTGTGGTCTCAACAACCTGTAGAACGATCCTCAAGTGATACTCATGCTTCCACTGATCGGGAGTAGATCAAATGCCACCCACGGGAAGACTACGACAAACTGGATCTAAATAGGTCAGAACACCCTATGCACGAGGTCCATGAATGCCACGCGCATTCGGCCAATCCCGAAGGGCATCACCGTAAACTCAAAGTGCCATAATGCTGGCCCTAAACGCGACTGTGGATATCCGTCTCCTAACCTCAACCGATGGTAACCAAAGGCGGTTCATCTTAGAGTAGACTCGCGCTCCTCTCAACTGATCAAACAACCATCGATCCTCATCGATACCGATTCTCATCAGAACCCGTTCAATCGGTCGTAATCACTACACAAATAAGGGTCTTATCCTTCTTCTTCAAGAAATAGAACCCGAGCGCCCCATGGTGAAGTGCGCTCTGGCTCAATGAACCCCTTGTCCAGTAGCTTCAGAGCTGGACTCGAGTTCCATGAATCAACTGGCGCATCCCATGCAGGAGTCATAGAGATGGGTGAAATAATGTGGCGTAACTCGATGACCTAAGTCTACCACCCTCCTCGTGGAGGTATTCCACGTGAGTTCATCCGGGAAAACATCCACATAATCAGACACTACTCGAGGTAGATCCAAGTCCGGCCCTTCTTCGCCCGGTAAGGTCGCTAGCCAACCCGCTAATCGTCCCTCGACACCTGACTCGTGATACTAGCATGGGCAAAATGTCATGCTCGTCTCCTTGAAAATACCACACGTGTGCCTCTGCTCAAGGTAAAGCAGAATCCTCCTACGCTTTACAATCGATGTCAACTCGTAAGCCGTCAGCCAATCCATCCCTAGGATGACATCGAACTCTGACATGTCCATAATCCTCAAGTCCATTGTGACTAGAGTCCCCGAGATCTCCAACTCGCAACCTCGACATATCATCCATATCCTCGCCCTAATCCCTAGGAGAACTCACATACTAAGGCTCCTCTTAAGGTCTCTAGAGAGGTCCCGCCCATTTCCACCATATTCAGTCTCACTCTCTAGCCAGGAACACAAAGCCTAGTCTAATCCCTGCAGGCCACCTCCACAGCCTCTAACACCTTCTCGATCTCTAGATGAACCAATTGGTCCGCCACCATCTGACTTCCTCCCATGAATGTCTTTATGATGATGCGCTCCTAAACTCGGAGGCTATTAGGACCTCGACCACTCCAGCCGCTATGCTATCCTCGTATGATAAAGAAATCAGAATACCCACACAGCTCAATAAGTCACCGATCAAACACTCGTGAGTCCGACCAAAGACTTCCTCGTGACGCCTCTACATCCTCTCGTTTCTCTACTAGCCATTTACACAATTCAATGGCAAGTCAATTTCTCAATACAGTATCTCTAAGGCATAACACAGCCCCGAGACACTATTCATACATAAATCGCAGTATACACATTGTCCTCAGATTTACTGTGCAAATTTACTCGCAATCAATTATATATTTAATACATTTTTATCAACAAAATTTCATTTTTGAAAATTTTATTTTTCGAAATTTTTGTCTAATTTTATTTGATTTGATTTTATTTTTTTCAAAAAAAATATATATATATATATATATATATAGCAGGTATGAAAATATATATATATATATATATATATATATATATATATATATATATATATATATATATATTTCAAAAAATTTCCAAAAATTGACTTCAGAACAGATGAGTCGAAATCAAGCCAAATAAAGCGAGTGCATAAATTGCGTCTCTAACAAAGACGCCATATAGCTGGCTGCTGTGATTTTCAAGATACGGGCCATGCACGGGCCTTGAGCTCGCCATACATTGCCATTGGCTCGCTGCAGTACAAGGCCAGCCAGGCGCTGGCCAAGGGCCTATAGTCTGCGCCAGGAGCCGGCGCGGCCGCTTTATGCGACGCTTCCATCGCCGCGCTTCTCTGAAGCTGGCTGGCACTATTGTAATAAGGGGCCTGCCTTTGCTTCATTTCTCGCGTTTACACATGTACTGTTGTGGCTATGATATGTATTTTCTGCAGCGGCCTCTCGCATTACAAATCCCGCCAAGTCTCCGCTCCTCTTGCAATACAATTTCAATATCGCAATACAAATTTTTTCACATTATAATTTTGGGCAAGAGAGTCTAAAACTAAGCCAGATACAAAAAAAAAAAAATTTCATTGAATTTTCTTTTTTTTCATTTTCGTTATTGGAAAATGCCATAAAAATATATATTCATTTTTTTCATTTTCGTAATCAAATAAATTCATTGAATTTATTTTCTTCAATTTTCTTCAATTTACAACTTGTAAACCTTAGAAAAAATTATTTTTCTCCCAATAACCCAAATAAATTTATAAAATTTATTTCTTTATTTCCTTGTTCAAGTTACCCAATGAATCTTGTCCTAACACCTTAAAATTTTATTAAATTTCTATTTTGTCATCTGACAACCAAATAAATTGATCTCAATTTATTTCCATTTCCAAGTGAAAACATTGTAAAATTCCCAAAATTTTTTCCTATATGCTATCCACTAAGCACACCACCAAACACAATACATGCAACATGGCATACACATCATCACACAATAATTCACCAAATCACACAAAACACTGCATGCGTGTCCTACTGAACCTGATTCCTGGTGGTAATCTCATACCTAAACTTAACATCAACCACACCTAGTGGTGATGCACACTCCAAACTCGAGCTCCCTGTAATTTTATACCTAGACTCGATACCAAGCTTATGACACCCCAAACCCGGGGTCCGTGACTGTTCACAACCCGCGGAACACTGAATTCCGTGACCCCACATTTCTCATTTTAGTACCCTGGCAGTAGCCCCCGTACGAGGGTAGCCTCTACCCCAAATACAAAACCCGTATATACCGTCCCAAATGTCAAGTAATATATCCAATATATCCAATATATCCAACTACATGAGTAATAATTCGCCACTAGCCTACAAACGAGGCCTTCATAATAAGGAGTACTAACTATGAATCCAACTATATACCAAATAGTTACAAGAGTTACACATTTTCACTTTATACAATACATATATTAAAATTAGCATTTCCAATACATGTATATATCATCAACCAAAGCCACAACCCGCTTTCTTCTAATCCTCAATCCCTGAGGATTCCAGCCGTCTCACACGCCCCCTCATCGTAAATATCCTCGATGAGGTGAGCTGATGCTCGCAAG
Source organism: Tetrastigma voinierianum (assembly GCA_016808115.1). NCBI lineage: Eukaryota > Viridiplantae > Streptophyta > Magnoliopsida > Vitales > Vitaceae > Tetrastigma > Tetrastigma voinierianum. The sequence goes on from JAEQBH010006479.1 coordinate 122,454, forward strand.
AGGAATCGCCCTAAGTGGGCTACCTCCACCTAAGTGCAGTGCAATGTTCCAAAATAAACATACATTCAAGCAAATGCATGATCCTACTGAATGTCTACACGACCAACCCGATCCCGAGTCCTCACCGACTTCTCTCACACTCCCCGCCAAGCCTCCTCGTATGATAATTATTGTTTTGTTAGCCGACAACCCTCCGATGTATATATATCAATTTGGGTCAGCTCTCCGACGTGCATTGATATTTTTAATTTGACTACTCCGATAATTAATATTTTTAGACAACCCTCCCAACCATTTTCTCTAGACTCATCTCATGCACTCACTCCTATAGTCCTAGGGGTGTTCCAGCTAAGACAGTGGAATGCATGTATGCCAATCTCCAATATTAGCCTAATCACATGCAAATATGTAAACATGCACATATCCACACATAATATCCAATCACACAATCATGTCATGTAATTAATCAATTCATACATCAAAAATTAGCTCACTTGGGCTATCGATCAAAACACGAGCAATCTGACTGAATCACTCCGGATTCCATACACGCTTTCACACAAAAATATATTTTGTGAACACGTTTTTGAATAAATAAACCCTCATTACTATTCCTAAAAATCACAATATTCACTCCGCTCACTGTTAACCTCGCATTTCACCGCCATTCCCGGCCCCATCCAAACTTACAATACATGATTTAATACATATTTCCAAATTTAATAACCAATCAAATTGCGGGCAACTACGGCCGCTCCAATGGGTGTTCAAAATTCATATCAATTCGGTCCCAAGGTCTGGGATCGATCAAAGGCCCTCACTACTTCATTCAAATTTCAAACATCTCGCAGCACTTGTAGTTAAGGAATAAAACCCAAGTAGTGGGTAAACCCCTACCTCTGAGTTTGAGGAAACTCCTAAATCCGGCATCTACGCGAAGCCTCCGCGCAGAGACACTTCTCCTTCTTGTCCCGAAGACCGACAATGATCACTACGACATTCTGTGAGAGAATTCAACACTTCTCTCACTGTGAATCACCATTTTAGCCACTGGACCCTTTTTCTTCCCCTTCATCACGTTTTTTCTTTTGTTATTTGGAAGAAGACAAACACTATTTAGTGTTTCACCTTTATTATCATTTAAATCAACCCAAAACGACTATTAAGGCCCTTTCTTTCCCGCTGACATTCGCACCATCCCCACTGGTCCATTTCACTTCATTTCACCATACCACACATTAAGACACGAAGATTTGTTATACGCGACTTCGTCAAGAACTAAAATCGCTTTACCTACATCTCGAACCGCGATGCTCCTCAAAACGTGTCAACTCCGACTGTCTCGTAATTTAACGAAATTTTACATGTTAATATTTCGAGACGATTC
>JAEQBH010006480.1:0-194582 GCA_016808115.1 Tetrastigma voinierianum
CATAACCATTAACAAAGCTCCTAAACAAGGATTAAATCAAGTACGAGAAACCCCTACCTCCTGAAATGTCGAAACTCGTACAAACCAAAGGTCCACGCCGTAGTCTCAAAGATAGAACAACTTTACTTGCTCGCTGGAACCGACTGGCCCACCGCTGAATTCTAGAGAGAAGTTGGACTTTTCTAAAACCTATTCTCCTTCACGCCCTGGGACACGCCCAAAATGAGATAGCACGTCTTCTTTTCTTTTCATTTATTCCTCTTTCGCCCTCACTTTACACTTGTCAAATTCTCATCGCTCATTGGGATTTCCTTTATCCATTTCATCTACCCACTTTGATTTCCATCCACTAGAGATGCCACATGTCCACATGGGCCCCACTCGTTCTCCTGTTTGACTAAATCAGACCGAATGCTAAGACACCATGGCTCACTGCAACGCGCTATTAAACAAATTCGACCGGTCTCTTAATTTGACGAAATTTGATGTGGTACCTAGATTTCATGAGATCTATTCCAAATCTGAAGTCCGTTTTTATCTTCCGGGAGATTCAGAGTACCTTCGATTTTCAATCGAAATTACTATTTACCCTTGGTGAAAATTAGGATTTTCTAAGCCTTACACATCATGCCCATGTCCCGAGTCCTCACCAACTCCTCACACGATACGTCAAATGTGAAAATCGCCACAAGTGTGTTTCACCACCCACCACTTTCCCAAACAAAATCTTTGTTTTATAAACAAACCCACTGGATATACCTCCCAATGTCCATTTGATTTAATCAAACTCGTGTGTTTATGCATTTAGGCATGGATTTTCAAGTTCCTTTTCCGTTAAAGACGCCGCATGCCTTCCAACGCTTTGGACTTTCACCGTTGGTCAAGGCTTCCAAACCAATCCTAGTTTTTCACCCGATGGGGTGATTCATCCTTTCATATGCCCAAATTACGTATTTTTCTCATGTGCTGGCGCAACCTATGGGCACACTTTATTTGTCCCCATTACCAGATCACCACCCATTCACCAAGAATTATGAATGATCATAATTATGCACACACACCAACACAACGCGACGCCCCCATGAGGCGAATTAAATGCCAATGCATGTATCTCATGTCACATGTACAATGAACACTACATGGAATAATTTATAAACCGTACTTCATGCCAAGTAACAAGGATAATTATATCGAAAACATATAATTTACATTCATTCATGCTAATATATATAACACACATATATCAACATATTTACAACAAAAAAAAACAACTAATAATAAATCCTATTCCCACTTTTTGAAGGTTTCTGGGCCTTGGAAATAATCTAGACTTAGTCCATAAATTTTAGCTTTTGTTTCATTTTATTTATTTATGCATTTTTGTCAACTTTCAAGACTGTCATTAACAACTATAAATTCAGCCATTAAGCAAGACCGAAACTACTAAAACTGTGTCTTCAAAAATAGTTCACAACAAAATCCTCGTATTTGGGGCCGTCCCAAAACCAAACCGCCTGGATACCGACCTTCAAACCCGCCCCTTGACTGGCTCAAAACAAATCCCAATGTCCAAAATTCAGTCCCAGACTGGGGGCTAAACCACACAACCATTTCACGCCTCTTAAATAAAGAGGAACCGCATAGGAAAAACCCCTACCTCTGAGCTCGACGAAAAACCTGGATTTCAATACCACGCATAGCTCAGTGGACTAACTTTGTCTCTGCCCTCGACGCGCTTCGATCGCTCTGCTTGGGTTAAAGATCGAGAAGGGAAGCTATTCCCTTTTCTTTTCTCCTCTCTGCCTCTTTTTCCTCTCACTCCTCACGCACTCTCCTTTGTTTTTCCTTTTCCTTTCTCTTCCTTTTCTTTTATCTTTTTCTTTCTTCCTTTCTTTCTCCTTTCTTTCTCCTCCTCCACCGAATTGGTTCTCTCCCAATTTGGTCTTTCTCTTCTCCTAAGATATTTCTCTCATTCTCATTATTGACTTGACATACGGTGATGAGTCATGTGTTTTAATAATAAATCAAGTGTTGTACACATGGACGCATTTAACCAAATGTCATTTGCTACATCTGGCTGGTTTGGCTTTCTGGGTATCATGCCATGTGTCCATCTCCTAAGGTTCCATGTGGCATCCACATGGTCATGCCATGTGGCATCACTCCATGTGTAACCCGACACTCGGTGTATAGAAAAACGCGAAATTCCGACTGTCTCGGAATTCGACGAAATTCGACTGGGTAATTAGATTTCATGAGATTATTCCAACGGTGAAGTTCATTTCATCATCCGAGATCTAGAAAATCTGTGTTTTCCACTTACACTACACACACTACTGCTTTTACTCCTTTAGAAAATCACTTTTCCTAAAAGCTATTACCAAAGATGCGATAAAGGTACAATAGTGTAGAGAATATAAAGTAATCTAGCAAAATGAGATAAAATATAAAAATAAAATGAACTCAAAAATAAATAATTTGTTTTTTATCTATAATTTAATAACATTTTTAACTTTAAATCATATCAATCAGTTATTTTACTAAATGTACTTAGTAACTTATTGGTCTTTGAGTAAAAAAAAAAAAAATCCAATATTTTACATCTATTCATTTTATATCTTATATTGTAGGATTCTGCTCAAAATTTGATTCTGGTTCTCCTGTATGCCCAACCCACCACGCTTTTACCATCTGAGCCCGACATCAAGGGTAATATAGTCAATTTTTATATACGATAAAACAAGAACTAATTGGATTTAACCAAGTCATTTAAGGTGAATTTGGTTTTTGTTGTAACCAATGTAGTGACCTTTCTTAGCCCTCATCCTCCTAGTAGATTTGTGTCATTTGAACTTAAAGTCCATTAACTCAATTTAAACTAGTTTTAACTAATTTGTTTTTAAAATTTATTAAAACTAACTCGATTTGGGTGTTAGAGATTTATCGATCAGATGAACTAATTTAACCATAACACAAAAACAATGAATTACTTTAATAAAATCAGATATAATAAAATATTTATTATATGTAAATTTTAAAATGCTTAATTAAAATTTTATTGTCGCCACACAAGAAAATCAAATTATCATACCAATAAGATTAAATTTTCAAATTCTATGTCGACATTCAATATTTTTCTTCATTAAGTTTGAGTTGATTTATTTTTTTTCTTTTTTTCTTTTTACTTATACCTTGACACTTGAGCTTCAATAGGAGATACTTTTACATGTTGGAGTAAAAGGCTTAGGCTCCTATTGAAACTCGGAGAATATTAGGGAAAGAAAAAAATACTAAAAAAAATGATTTTTTTTGCTTCGTCGAGAAAAATTAGGGCTGGCAAAATTTGACCTGACACGTGAACACGACACGAACCCAACATGGTTTTTGTGGGTTTGGGTTGAGTATAATCGCAGTTTAGTCATATTCTGCTGGACCTGCCTAACGCGACAACGGGCTATATTCGTTGATTCTGCCTATCATCACTCAATTCGAATTAACTCAAGTTAATTATTATATTAATTAATAAGTTATTTGTGTTAAATATGGATTATTAATTATAATTCCTATTAATTTAAATAATAAAATTAATAAACATGTTAAAGTTAATAGGTTATTTGTGTTAAATATGCATGGATGATTAATTATAATTTATTATTTTAAATAATCAAATTATCAATATATCTGTTGACCCGCCTAACACCTAATAATAAATGGGTCGGGCTTCGGCTAGAATGTCGACACGCTTATTATTCAGGTCGGCCTGGGTTAATGCACGCCATTACGATCCGCATATCGATTAATGCACACAAACACGACCCATTAACACGAATTGCCACCCCTAAGAAAAATATAAAAGAAAATCAAATATAATCAAAATTCCTCAAAATTTTACATATATTTAAATTTCCTATTCCTTATATAACAGAGATAAACAAATAAAATGGGTTTGAATAAACATATAAAATAAATTTATTAAATTTAAACTTATTTTCTATTTTCCTCCAAATTTTCGTTTTTCACTTTTCCTCTTGATTTTCCTCAATATTTTCTTTTTTCTAGTACTTTCGGATTCCAAACAAAGCCTAATGATTTAAGGTAAAAATATAAGAAGTGGGAAAATGAAAGAAAATCAGTTTTATTTAGTTATGATTTTTTAAATACCAATCTTATCCTTTATCTTTCTAAAAGCACTTCAATTAAACATTATTTCAATAAGAAAGGAATAAGCATAATCTAGGTAGAGAAAACTTTTCCACTCACATCAATGATTGGATACTTTAAAATGAATCTCAACATTTGACTAAATTAAAAAGAAAATAAAAATAAAAATAATTCATAACTTTACACCTATCCCATTATGAACGAGGAATGATGGAGAATATATATGATGCCAAACCTCTTACATTATCCAAAACAAAAGCACATTGAGGAAATGGAATTGACCAAATTAGGGTTTGGAAAATACAAAAGAAAACTTTAGTTGATTCCTCAAAACTTATATATACATATATTTCAAAGAGTGAGATGGGCTCGGGACTGACATTCACACACATAGCCATGGGGAAAAAAGATTAAAAAAAAAAAGAAAAGAACCCTTTTAAGAATCCAGAAAATCTAATTTTCAAAAGGGTAAAATAAGAATTTCTGCTAAAAATCCCAGAAATTTTCTGTATCTTGATGACGAAACCACTTCTCCTCGTTGAATTCGTCTCATGTGATTTAGCCACCACGCCTAATCTCTCGTCGATCTCGTGAGGTGGCCTGGGATTTCACGCTGAGCGCCAAGTGCCTACTTCACATGGCAGAAAAGGATGCCACATGGCATCCTAAGAGAGTACACACACTTACAAAGCCATGTGGTCCACTTCAAAGAATGGCTCACTAATATGTGTGGAAAGGAACCTACGTTCACAATGAGCCACTGAGCGCATGATGTCATAATAACACTAAGCAACAAGAAAAGAAACACGGAAAGAGATACCACATCAAACTGCAGAGTGAACGAGGAGAATTGCCTTCTTCGACTCACACGTTTAGTAATGATTCAAAAAGGGAGAAACGGCATGAGTAAGAGAAAGAGAAGTTAAAACAAAGGTGAGGATGAGAAATGAGAAAAGGAATAGAAAGGCAAAAATAGGCCGAAGATACAGAAAGCAGGAAAAGAGTAAACGGTTCTTGGGAGAGAAAAGTGGAGGAAAAGGAGAAAGGAGGAAAGGAAAAGGAAGGGATTTTCAAGCCAGCGGTCGACGCTCTACTTCGAGTACTAAAGTTTGTGCACGCACGATCTACGCGCGAACTACCAAAGTTTTGAAGCACAAACTTTGCTATGCAGGATATTTTCCTACTTGGGTTAATTTTAAATTTCAAAGGCTTTATAATGGTAAGTTAATTTATGGAGGCCATGTAAATTACTTCCAAGTTGAATTTAAAGGGTATGGATTTCATGATAGGTTTCACACAAATACCGATCAGGAGCGGTTTTGAACTGTAAACCGAAGTTTTGTGTGTCATGGTTGTTCGATGTGATGACAGCGATTGCAACCAAAATTGGCTCACAAGCTGGCGGCTCATATATAATTTGAATGGTCCCAAGTTGGTGACCCGCCAGTGTTAGTGTCGCTTGAATAATATGCGTGTGTGGAAATGTGATGTTGATGCATGCTATTTTTAATGTAATAACATGGCTCGTATGCAGGTAGATTATATGTATAAATTCATAATTTTCCATGGTTTTCGATATGTTTCATGTAGTGCTCATCTCATGCATGTAACATGATGGAAAATGCATTGCATCATGCATTACATATGCACCCAGATCGCTCAAGCTCCGTGTGGGTGGTATGGTTTATTTAATGTTGTCGTAAATGGGTCGTGAACTCTGGGAAAATGCAGACAGAGTCCAAGGTGAGATTCACGAGTGTGTAAATGATCAAAATGATAAATTACATGTTTCATGGGATAAGTTGGGGTAGATCCCCTGTGGTGAAAGTCCCAAATGTTATTCGCTGCTGTGACATGAACTCCGACGAAGGTAAGTTAGTGAAATGTTATAGCATGGGTATAAGGCCCTACTAGCAGTAAACCCTGAACTGCGTATCTCACAAAATGTTAGTTAAAATTGATAAATAAAATCAGGTCATTCAAATGGTTAGTCATGGTATACACATACGATTCTCGTTTTACCACACTAAGTGATCTGCGCGAGGGAGCCTGTGGGGACTCGTGGTGAGTAATGAGGGATCGATTCATGAATGATATGGACATTTACACAAGAATAATTGTATGGAATGTGATCGCTTGCTTAAATATGCCATCGCGATACGTGATTTGCATGAGGTAACCCTTAGAAAATCCATCGCTTGTTAATTCCGCCGCGGACCCTTTCGTACAAGGGACTATCCAGGGAGACTAAGACGTTAAGAGCTGAGAGTTAAAAGTCTAAATGCGGGATTTAAGTAAATATTTTGTAAATATGTATACCTTTATAGAATGAAGCATGAAAATTATGAGAATAGCAGCTGGCATATTTATTTTGAGCATTGGTCAGGTAGCCCAAGAGGCTATTTACGTTGTGTATGCCTCGTGTGTGACGCCCCCCAAAATCCTTTGGGGTCCGCTGACCACCACAACTCGTCATGAAAATCTATACATCTCAGACACGAGATCGCATACCAGTAAAATGGGCCTCGGGGCCCATAAACCAATACTCAAAATAAATATCCCAACTATATTCCAATAGTTCAAGAGTTATACATTTCTACACATAGCATATTAAAAATTAAAAACAGCTTCTAATACATATTATCCAAAACCACATCAAAGCCACAACCCGCTTTCTTCAAAAACCTAGCCTCTGGGGATCGAGTCGCCTCCGCACGCTCCTCAAAATTTTAAAATAGTATCCTCGATAGAGTGGAGCTAATGCTCAATAGCGGAATCACCCTAAACCCGTTACTCTCCACCTAAGCCAAGATAAGTAATGCTCCAAAATAAACACACACTCAAGTAAATACGTGATTCTACTTGAATGTCTACATGATCACCCCATGTCACGAGTCCTCACCGACTCACTCACACTTGCCTAAGCCATGTATGAGAAAATAATCATTTTCAAAACAAATCTTGTTGTTCTTGAAAATATACTACCGAAATATTCGATAAAAATATGGGACTACCCTCCGAGGCGACTATTTGTGAGCTTTCCGAACAAAGCCACGGTCCTCATCCCAAATGATTCATTGCCCATCTCCCAACCCAATTATCCGGAATATCATCTTGTGAAATTCCTTTCGCAACCATGTCCTTTTTTACAAAAACCATGTCATGCATTCACACCTAACTTCTAGGTTACCCAGTACATATGAAAATGCATTATGCCATTTTCAAAACCATTTACACAATATGTCAATATGCATATTTTCAACCAACTACAATTACACACATGTAATTCAACACATCAACCATCACCCAATTTAGCTCACTTAAGCAAATCATAATCTCATCTCCAATGGCCTACACACACAATTATATTCCATATAATTGTGACCTCATGTTAACACATCAAACATTAACCTATTATTTCTTTAATCAACCAACTCCCCAAATTAGCTCACTTGAGCAATTTACAATACCATTTCCAATGGCTTACAACACAATTTTATTCCATATAATTGTGTCATTGTGTTAACACATTAAAATCATGTCTTAACCTATTATTTCCACACATAGCTCAAGCCATTCATTTCAACAATTCAAGCAATAATATATGGACGTATTCGTCCACCATTAATAAACCCTGGACTGCTTTTCTTTTTAACAACTTTAAAACAGAAAGCATGGTCAGTCCGGCAACCCACACGCCCAACCCTGGCCCACTTTGAAACCAATTTCTTGGCTATTTCCTACTCCTACCACCAAAACACAATTTATTTAATAAATCATCATCAACACCCAAAACAGTCCCTAAACTCGCTACTGACCGCATAAATGGTCTCAAAATTCTTAACATTTTTGCCCAAGATTGGATCGATCTGAACTGGCCATTCATGGCCTCAATCCAACACAAACATCAACAAAGCACTTAAACCAAGAATAAAACAAGTAGGATGAAACCCCTAACTCTCGGAGTTTGAGAAAACTCCCTAAACTACACCACGCTGGCCTCCGCTAGAAAGCAGCCCTCTCGCTCGAAGACCGCCGACGATCGGATTAAGTTCGTATTTCTAGAGAGAAGCTTGAGGTTCTTCTTCTAAAACCCAAAGAAAATGGCCACGCCTCTTTCCCCCTCCACATTTCACGTTGGCTTTGCTTTAGTGAGGTTAGAGACAAAGACTATTCCTTGGGCATTTGACTTAAAAACTTTTCTAAAAATGACCTTTATCCCTTCATTTCCTAGTTTTGATATTCGGCACTATCTCGGCCGTCCATTTATCATTTCTCTACTCATACCACTTATGGCACATGAGTACTTGTTATATGTGACTTTCGTCGCATCCAAAATCGTTTTACGGCACCCGAACCGCAATGCCTCGTAAAACGTGCCAACTCCGACTGTCTCGGAATTCTACGAAATTTTACGTGCTAGCTAGATTTCGCGAGATGATTCCAACCTGCAGCAACCAAGCTTTCATCATCCGAGATCTAGAGAATAAATTCTGATTTTTAACTAAATTACAATTTCATAACTGAATTACAATTTCAGAACCGAAATTACCATTTTTGCCATTTTCCGTGAATCAATTTCTCTGCCTTACACGCGATACTTAGATGTATAGATTTTCCGCAAAGCTGATCTGCAGTCAACGGACCCCGGCTCAGCGCCACACTCTACAAGTCGACCCGAAGTAATAATTCAAGAAAGCAAGTGAATATATGCTCAGAATATATATATATATATATATATATATATATATATATATATATATATATATTTAAGTTGTGGAGGCAATGAGTGACAATCATACTCATAAAGACAAGTTTAGACAACCCATTTGAATATGACTTGGATTTCCACCATTGCCCGCGATCATACCCCACAATTTGGAAGTCACGTCTTATTCTAAATGTGGGAGTTTTATATGTTTTTTTTTTCTATTATGTTTCTGTATGTTTTTTTTTTTTTTTTTGTAATAATCATGGATGATCTAATCAACTTAAAAGTTAACTATAAGGTAAATGAAAATATTGATGACCGCAAGTAAACCCAGTGGACCAATTGAACTATAATGCTCGATTATGTTTGAAAACTTCAGACGCTCAAGTTTTTAAATTTCTTCAAAAAAATGTTTAATATTATTATTGTTATTGTATGGTTGAATTTATGTTTAAAATCGATATTATTAAAATTATTTTGTCGAGAATAAAATAATTTTTGATATTTTAAGATTTTTAATTATCATAATGTAGCGTTTGGACACTCCAACTCAAAATGCTAAAATGAGATGGAGTAATGCAGCGGAATGGAAGTAAAAAAATATCAATGTTATATTTTCAAGAAATAAATAAATTATCTTATCCTTTCAAAATGCGAATAAGACTCTACATGATTGGTCATCTGCATTGTTTTGACCCCATGAAGGATTTTGTATTTCCAAAAGTTAGGTTTGAGTTTTTTGTTGCAATTTTTTTGTTTTAGTTGATTTTCCTAAGGAGGGTTGATTTAGTTTTCGTCATTGTCTTTGTTGCAACGAGTGTTTTGTGTCGTCTTAATACAACGATTTTTGTTTTCGCTGTCTTTGTTGCAACAGGTTTCTAGTGTGTGGGTGATTCAATTGACAAAGCATTTTCGATCAGACATAGACATCAAGTTAAATCAGGGTCATTAATGCTGCAAAACTGAAATATTATGAATTTTAGTTATCTTAGAATTTTCAAATGTATACGCTTTGTATCGAATCATTATATTAGTGATATTAACCTAGATGTTGTGTCATCCTTTCATGTTTTTAACGAATTTGATTTTATATGTCAATCGGATGTATTAGTAGTTTGAATCAATGAAATTTCTATTTAAAAAAAAAGAAAAAAAAACTCTACATGATCGAACTTTTCAAAATTACTTTTATGAAGAAGATTACTTTTTTTTAAAATAAAAATCTGATCTTAAGAAAACACTGATAATGTTTAGAAGGGACTTATAGGAATTTTCTTAAAATATTTTTGTGAAACCCAAAACCGACTTTCGAAAAATGGTAAATGGTCATTTTTGCTGAAAACTCGAAATTCTTTTTCTCTTCGCCTCTAAGATATACCTGAATCTGGATGTTAGGTTTTCGTCGAAGCAAAAGGCAAAGTCAGTCCACGACGAGAGCTACACGCGGCATCAAAATTTTAGAGCCTCAAACTCCACAAGGTATGGAATTTTCCTACTTGTGTTATTTCTAACCTAAGGGCCATTTAATGGCTTAAGGTTTTCATAGAGGCCATGAGAGGTCAGAATTTCCAATCCCAAAATTTTTGGAATGAGTAGGAATTTTTAGGAATTGTCGTGACCGTCTGATGTACCAAGTTGAATTTCAGACTGCTTACGCTCGGTCAATTTTCGAGATTATTTAATGTACCGAACAAGATTTTTGAAACTCTTTCGAAAGCAAATTCCGAACTTTGTAGAGGTTTGTTTTGATACCAAGACTGATGTCTTCGGTTTTCATGGCCGTGGTTTTGGTACACAATACTGGGCGATGAATCGTGCGGACCAAGAGGCCCCGCTTTTATACCAGATTCGCCATTTTTGTGTGTTATTGCTTGATCGAATAATATGAAATGTGAAGAATAACATGTTACTGATGCTATTGATGTATTAACATGGGTTATATATGGATGTAAATTATATGTAAAAAATTATAATTGTCCATGGTATTAATGTTTCATGTAGCACTCACATACATGTAACATGAAGGAAAATGCATCGGGCATCATGTATTTCTATATGCACTATCATATCAGACAGTGTGGTGTGAGTGCATCAAAGTCCAAGGTTGAAGACTCATTAATGAACGATCAAAATGATGGGCATCAGCAGCCAATGAGTGGTTAAAGTAATATCCCCAAGTGAAGATCCAAACAAAGAGTTCACTGATAATCCTAAGATGTGTTCGTGAAAATGTCAGAAAGTGGCATGTCTCCGCCAGGAAACCAAACTGTGGGTCTACAAAGAAAAGAAATCATGAAGATAATTAGTACCGAGGTTAACTCAATATTCAAGTCATCGGTTAATATCAATACTGGCTTCATATTATAATTGGTATACGGTAGTTTCATTGGGACTGTGTCAGAGAATATAAATGATCTCATGATACAAATTTCTAATATTTTAAGATATGAATAATGGCTAAATCAGAGAAATGCGACTGATTTATGTCACATGTGTATTTAGTGAGAACCTAAAATCCTCTTGGTCAGTACATCACCTTTCGTCACTGAAAACCATATACCTTATTTCTTTTGCAGTAAAACCAATTTTTCCAAGAAAAGGGCAAAACCCCAAAACTTTCATCTGTGGATAATGAAATGATTTCACCGCTGTTGAATTGTCTCACAAAATCTAGCTACCATCGATCACCCCCGCTTAATTCGAGACAATTGAGCCTCAATGCCAGTTAGATGCCTGGACGATTACATGGCATGGATTATGGTTATGGCACTTAAGAAAGTGACACTGGCGCCATGGTTCACATTTCGATGGTGGCTCACGCTGCCATGCTGTATGATGTCATAAAGGAAAATAATGCAGTCGCCAAGAAATTAAGGGAGAAAAACAAGGGTCACACAAATGGCATGAGGCAAATGGAGTGGCGTGAAACTTCCTCCCCGGGGCCCATATGGTCAATGTTGCTCCAAAAAGGAGGAGAAAAAGAGAAGAAAAGAAGGATAAAAAGAAATGATGGGAAATGAGATGAGAAAAGGAAAAGAAAAGAAAAGCAAAAAGGAAGACAAGGAAATAGCCAGTGCTGAAAAGGAAACAAGGAGAGAAATGTAGAAAGCAAAGGAAGCAGAAAAGGGAACCAGAGGATTTCGCTTCGATGACAAGCTCGGCTAATCCGAGTAACGTTGGTGCACGGCCACCACCCACGGTGATACCAAAACTTACTGACAAACCCATAAGGTAGTTTCTCCTACTCGTGTTCCTTTTCATTTAAGGGTCGTAGTCGTGGCGCGGGTTAGACCCGATCACGATCGAAGTTTTCGCCATGAGGTCGCTTTTCTCGCATACCCGGATCTAAGTTTTGGAAGGCTCAGATCCGGCTGGTTTTGGTTCCTGGATCGCCGGAAAATGCATGTTGACTTTGTCAGGGCTTCTGCCGTGACCGCGTACGACAAGTTTTGAGGTCAGGTTTTGATTCTAACTAGTAAAATTGATAAAATTGGTATATATATATATATATATATATATATATATATATATATGTATATATATATATTCCTGTTAGTACGCTTCGTATTACGGGTGATAAGTTTAGGACCGGCTTCGACTATTGTGATTTTATAGTTAACTGCTGTGACGCTTCGCCAGCTCGGCTAAATTTTTAGTCGTTAAAACAGATATTAAAATTTCAGACTAAGTCTAGATTTTTTGTTGGCCGAAAGATAATGACTATATTTGGAATGGCTATTTTATGTGAAGTGTTTTTGTATGTTATTTGCCGTACTTAATAACATGCCGCATATGTGTAAGATATGTTAATATATGTGTATTTAAATGTATTAACATAATGGATGAATTATATATGTTTATACGGTACTGGGTAATGGCATACCAGAATTTTCCATGTAGTGCATCATACGTAACATGAGAACATGTAGTGGCATTAGCATTGCATATGCACGTGGACATCGCATTATGTTGGGTGTATATGGTGGTCACCATCATCACGTTGACGAACGGAGTGTGTGCCTGCATTGACACGCTAATAAATGTCTCACCATTTAAAACATAAAAAGAAATATAAATAATGTGTGTTGGAAGGAGCAAGAAGGGAACCGTTAACCCCCTCAGGTGAAAAGCCTGGAACATGGGTGTAAGAGACCCGCGGTGTGATCCGAAAAGTTCTGTTGCCCAAAGAAGACACACGGTCATATTTATCACATAAACTTCTGCCAGGTGGATAGAGTCAGGATTGGTCAGCCTATTGAACTTCAGATTAGTAATGGACCCAGGAGGGCTCGATACATGGGTCATTGGTAATACCAGTGATGGTTTTCACACTTGACATATGCATGTGTGAGGGGTCATGGTGGGACTCGGGATATGGGCATGATGACATTTCATGCATGACATAATGACATTCATGCATATTTGACTGGATGTGTTTGTTATGCGACCATGGCATGTGCACTTAGAGGGGGAGCAGCCCCTAGCACAGCCATTGAGCCGGCCTTGCTCACCCCGGCCGTGGGACTCCTTCAGGTGCTGCGCCAAGAAGCCGCCCAATTCACATATGGAACTCAGAGATGCTGGATGAGAGTTTCCAACAGCCTTGCCTTGCCTTTGTTTTCACTGTGTTATATTCCAACATAACATGTATATTCTTTTTGTTGTATTAAAAGACCGTTAAATAGATCGTTTATTAAATAGTATATCATATATTTTTGTATATATTTGTGAATTAAATATAGAATGGGTCCTCAATATATAGAGATAAAACAGAAAGATATCGATACCCAATATCCACAAGTTTTGTGTTGAGGTCATTGTCTGACCTCGTGATAGTGTGTCACAAGACCCTTTCTAGCATGCTGAGTGTACAGGAGACGACGCCCGACGCAGGCCGTGATTACGGCTGAGGCCGATGTGGCCTTGATATTACTTTGCAAAAGTATTTGTATAAAAGAATTGTAATTAAATTCTTTTTGGGACTATCAGAGCAACAGTCAAAATAATTATGGTAAGAGGGTCATGATCTACTCTCTTTCCCGATTAATTAAGCACCATTTTCATAGTTTAGATTTTAAATGGAATGAATGGATCCCTTTATGATTAATAATGTGGCATTCGTCACCCGAAATCCACATGAATTCTATAGATTAATAGGTTTGTCAACTGACCCTTAATTAGTGTCACAATTTAGAGAAATCTATTAAAAATGTTTCAACATATCAAGATGCAAGGTTTTAAAATTTTGATTGTTCAACATTTTTAAGATCACTCTTCATAAAAAAGTGTTCTTAAAATACGAGCAAACTTTTAAACACTCTTGTGAGGGTTACTGAGATCTCCGGGAGCTCGAATTTTGCAGAACAGATAATGAACATTATGAAATGCAAAATGAATAGAAATAATAAAATAAATTATTCAACGCATTTCCACAAAAAACACTAGCAAACTCCTCAACTCTGATCATCTGGAAACAGGTGCACCCGAGCATCTAAAAAAAGTTAGAATGAAAATTCCCACGCTTAAATTCAGCTGAAACATGTTTCTAAATATTGCACCAAAATGAATATGATATAAATGAGAATTATACTGTGGTATTTATCCCATAAAAAGTAAAATAATTAAAAATAAAAATAATCGTATGCATGTATAAAAATACTCTAAATAATATTTTAAAAGGAAGCTCAATATTCAAAAAAAAAATTAAATGTCTTTAAGAAAACAAGTTGCCTTAAACAAATTATTTACTAAAAATTTAAAGATGTTTTTTTTTTTTTTTGAGTTTCATTTATTTTAAACAACAAAATAAAGTATCCCCAAGAATAGTCGGAAACAGACAACTGATCTTTCAAATTTTTTTTTTTTTTTTTGTGGATCAATAATATCACAAATAAATAAAACGAGATCAAACATCTTCAAATCGAGAATCCTTAACTCATGACCCTCCTATCATATCGCTAAAGTAAGCCCGATAGATCAATTCTCCAAAAAACTCAAACTTATAAAATTTTGATTTAATATGAATATCATCTTTCATATAAATTTTAAAGCTAACTACCTAAACTCAACTTTTCTATCCCGAATAAATGTAAATACAACAAAACCAATTTCAAGTTTCACAATCCAACAAAAGAGTTAAGAAAATGAATTAAATAAAAAATAAAACAGTTAATACAATACAATTTAATTCTTTGGGAAAAATAAAATGTAATACGAGGGTTGATTTCATTCATAGCTATCCAATTTTTTTACCATTCAGGCACTCGAGAAAATTTCACTTTCAAAAGGGTAAAATGGTCATTTCGTAAAATCCAAAATTTTCTAGATCTTAGATGATGAAACGGATTTCACCCACTGAATCGTCTCACCGAACCTACCAAGTACGTCTAACTCATATTGGGCCGAATTGCACGCTTCGAGCACTGCATCTGCATGTCGTAAAATGCATATGTGTGTGATGTGACAAAGTCACCCACTACATGTACTCATGTGACACATGTCAGATTTATATTTACTGAACTAGCGCCAGATAAAGGTAAGTGTCAAAAATCCAAAAACTTGAGGACATGAATGCACAATGAAAGCTTTCAATGAGATAATAAGACAAATGAATAGTGGTCATTCCTCATTTGAAAAGCCAAAACATATATGCAAAGGGAAATGATGATACATGCAGAAAAAGCACTGAAGAGGAGGTCTTCTCTCTAGGATTCAATGACGGATCGCTTCGCTTTCACTTTAGTAAGAAGGAAAGCGTTTCACGCGGTGAGGACTACGCTGTGGCACTAACATTTGGTGGAGTTCCGACAACGAGGTAGGGATCTTTTTCCTAATGGTGTTAATCTTGGTTATGTTCATGTAAATGTTTAGAATCAGTCAAGGCTGAAATGAAGGCAAAATCCTGCCTCAAAAGCCAACTGAGCGGAGAAAATTCTATTAGTATTTTAAACAAGAATCCGAGGGTTTCACTGTTCACATGAATAGTAACGTGAATATTTTTGTGTGAATTTTTGTGTGATGTCGAGATTCAAAATGAATTGATTTGTAGCTGGTTAATTAGGCCCATGTGAGTTAATTTTTGGTGTTATTGATGTAATTTAATAACATGATTTGTTCGGGATTAATTATGTTAACATATATGCATGAACATTAGCATAAATGTTTTGGATTGGTACTGCATCTAATATAATTCAAGAATCCAATATTAGGTGAGTGCATGATAATGAAATAAAACAAAACGAAATACCAAGAAATGAATTTTTAATTATTTACTTTTCTCCCGAGAATCGCTATTGGTATTTCATCCACCACCACATTTGTGAGGATCCCAAGAATTGTTTCCTTGGTTAGTTCTTCATCTGACATTCGGCTCCCTGAGGGTAGTCCACATTTCTTACCGAAATTCCCAGAGGAAGTTTTCGAGAATAAAAAGCTTTTGTTTTGAAACTGATATTTTACCGTGATTCTACTTAAAGAGATATGCGAGTCTGGTGAGGACTTTATTATGGATTATCACATAGACATCTGGTAGCCCATGTAATTGCTTTGAATGTGACTGTCGTTAATGTGCAATTCAGTGGAGGAACCATAGGAATTATCTCTACTGAGCTGCCTGCCCCCTGCCATGAACTCACCATTTCAAGTATAGGGAGCGATCGGGAAGGTGACACTCATTAGAGGTCGTTTTTGAGAAGAAAGCCGACTTGTATTTATAATATTGTATAAGACACAGAATGGCTGTAATTTTAATATATGTTGAATTAAGAGTGAATTATTGTCCTTGAACTATGGTATATAGTTGGTGTATCGGATGAGCATCATGTATACCCAAGGCGGTGTCATCTGCACATGTCCCATGAGACGATACGTGAATGATTTGGGCAGAGCCCCATGCATGAGACTGCCCATCTTTCATGAGTAGGCTCAAGCTACCCGACATCCACGACGATCACGCTGACGTCATCAACTATTTACGCCGCCAGCACCACACCATCTCCTCCCGCAAACCCTTTGACTCTCACCTCATCGTGAACTTCCTGACTAATCTTTGAGTGCCTTTTCATAACATGTTATAATAATAAATGAAGACTATTTAATAATGGGTAATGATACTGTGGTGGAGCACCACAATCTTTTTTTTTTGAATATAAAATAATATTATTATCAAATCATAAATATATCTGATAGAAAGATATGATTTTAAAATCGCTTAAAACATAAAGGATGGAAAACATCCAAAGTTAATAGAATGAATCAAGTCAAAGCTTATAATATTTGATATTGAGCCTATAAGGCTCAATATTACTATTGTGACTAGAATATATACACTTGAAGCCAAAAGGGCTGATGACCACCGATTGGATCTTTACATCTTCGATCACTATATTTTGTCTCGTCTAACTCAACCAAACAATAAATAAACGTACACTACGATGATCGAAAACTTCAATATTGTACTAAAACTATACAACCACCAGCCATCAAACGACACCGCAGCACACCAAGGTGACATCAAAATGTGTGAAATAATCAATTGGTTGAGAAAGAAAAATGGAAAGACGCCAAGAATGACAAAAATCACTTCAGAAAGAAAAAGTCAGAAAATGATGCTGTGGTTTTAAAGATAGACTGCATCCTTAAAAGTATCCACCGCGAAAGAAAAGTTAAGAGAAATGATGTTAAGGTTTTTGAGATATTTAAGACGTTTCCTTAAAAGTGAAGACTGAGAAATTTCCAATTCTTCGTGAAAAGTGGCAAAATCGACTCGGACATAAAATTGTAATTTCAAATAAAATCTAATCATTTCAGATTCGGATGATGAAACTGATTTCACCGTTGACCGCCTCGCGAAATCTAGCAGCGCACATAAATTTCATCGACTCAGATGCTAATTTACGTTTTTCTATGTATCGCTGTTTCTGAGGGCCAAACGATTTTCTGCGCGTACGAAAGCTTCATATAACACGTATCATGTTATGTTGGTATAGAAGCCAAGCATTAAATGACAAATAGATAGTTTAATACTTCAAAACTGGAAAAGAAGGACATATTGGTATTAATTGAATTGTTTTAAATGAGCCAAAATAAAACACTGAATAGTGGTTGCCTTCAAAAAGGGGCCAAAAGTAAACGTGGAGAGGAAGAAAAGAAGAAAGAGATGCGTGTTGTCGTTTTTTATTTTCAGAGTAGAGAGCGTCTTCCTTCTCAGTTTCGAACGCATCCTGGATTCGCCGGCAGCCTTCGGTCAGCATGAGAACTCGTACTACTTTAGAGGCTTCTGGCACTAGATGAAGGAGTTTAGACAAACTCCTCTATAGTTTTCCCTACTTGGTTTTACACTTTATTTAAGTGTTTTTCAATGTTTCTTGCATTCTCGAGGCTCGAACTACAGTTGACTTCCATCCTCCCAAAACCTGGATCTAATCATATAATGAAACTGGTAACAAAGATCTGCCCACCTGATTTGGGTGTTAAATTTGGTGAATTATGTTAATGCATTTGTTTGAGGCCGAAATGGCCGTGAAATACAAGTTCACTAAGTGAACTGATAATTCTATGCTGAAGGAACAATATCTGAGGCTGCATCGCTCTCAAAATGTGTTCTCAAAATATAATTTCTGTGAATTAATATGTCTGGCCTGAGTGATTCGCGAATGTTTCCAGAGCTGACTCATTAGCCTGCCGTAGCTTAATTTTGATGTATGAAATGAGAATTTACATGACACATCAGAATCGGGTTGTTTCAAATATATGTATACTTGCTAATACTGCACGGATTAACTGTGATCGGAATTTGCATACATGCACTCCATGGAAAATCGGAACACCCTAGAACTATGAGATATGCACTGAGATGTTTTAGAGAAAACGGTTCGAGGGCTGTCAAAAAATAATATTGACGATCGAGGGTAGTGTCCAAAATCAAAAGATCGACCATTTGAGCTACCAATCTGTATGATCACCTTGTGGTGAATCCAGTTAAATAGCCATGATATCAACGCTCTGGAGCAATCAAATCATGGCAGGCACCCAGGGTTGTCCACTAATAAAAAACAATAATTTCATACGAGGCTTGTATGTGTGAGAGAGCCTATGAGACTCCTGGATCCAAGTCGGGTCATGTAGACATTCAAGTAGGATCACACTGTTTATCTCAGATGCTTATTTTCAAAAGCATCGTGACCGCACTTAATATAGAAATTACCATATGGCATTCCATCATCATATTAGTCACCCCTAGATGATGATATTTTACATGTACAAGAGCGTGTGGTGATTTTTATTGGTCCCA
Organism: Tetrastigma voinierianum; assembly: GCA_016808115.1. Classification (NCBI taxonomy): domain Eukaryota; kingdom Viridiplantae; phylum Streptophyta; class Magnoliopsida; order Vitales; family Vitaceae; genus Tetrastigma; species Tetrastigma voinierianum. The sequence goes on from JAEQBH010006480.1 coordinate 19,164, forward strand.
ATGAGCTTTCTAGAAGAAAGCCTGCGACTTCGATGATTTTTCCAATGGCTAGAATTCCTCTCAATTGAGATATATGCTATGCAGCACTTCATTAACTCTTAACTACTCTTGATATAGCCATTCATTTATACTCAGATGAGTATTGTTTATGGGGTCATGGTCATTTATCAAGGTTTAATTATATCGACTATTCAGACGCATATGTGTATCAGATTGGGTAGAGCTCTCCGTACAAAGGAGAATTCATTCCATTTTAAGTGGCGCCGTGCAACCCATGATCACTTGTATTCCGCGGCTGATCGTGTATCAACGGACCCCCGTGATCGGGGCCACAAAAGTTATCACAACAATCTCTAACCTCACTTACATGGAACTTGACCATGGCAGCTTCAAATTGCTTAAATGATACTTAAAACATCCGTCACTTTCTAAATTACGCTTATTTTCTTTCAGTTTACAAGGGTTAATTCACATTTTATTTATTTTGCTTAAATTCATCCTTCAAGAACCCTACTTCTAAATTATATTTAATTTTATTCAACTATATATCCGTAAAAGTAAAACGCGAGGATTTTTGAACTCCCAAACACACCGATGCACCCCACATTGTGCCTCTGCGCTTAAAAGGGAAGATATTTTAAAAAATTGAAAATTGGGTATTAAAATCCTAAACAAGTATGGCATTAAAATCACAACAAAAGTTTTTTTTTTTTTTTTTTAAATATAGAAACTTTTATGAATTTTGTTTTTATATCCAAAAGACTCAAAACCTTTATTATGTCAAACTGGCAAGACGAAACCATGTCATTTTGATGTTAGAACTATAATAAAAAATTGAAAGCTGGGATATAAAAACAAATTCATGAAAGTTGCTATGACAAAAAAAAAAAAAACAAACTTTTGGTTAGATTTAAATGCAAAATTATGAAAGTTTAGGATTTTATCATTTAATTTTCCCTTGTAAAAGCTTTATTAAATGGACAGAAAATATTTCACTTATAAATATAACTCTTAGTTTTTAACTCCTAAAACTAATTTATTTTATATTTGTATTATTTACATAGACATTTAAAAACAAGACAAAAAAACTATTTTTAAAGAAAAACATGACGTTTCATTGTTTTGGTCAAAAAATCCATGTTTATAAAAAAAATTTGAGAAATAGAATATTAGCTTTATAAATCGGGGACATTTTATCCTTTTATCCAATAATTTTTTATTAGTATGGAGTAACAAAATATATTTAGTTTAAATACACATTTGAAAAATGAAAATTACTTATTTTTTCATGAGAATGGCTTAGTTACTACACTAAAATTATTAAAATTTATATATATATATATATATATATATATATATATATATATATATATATATATATATATATATATATATATATAAATTGAAATCTCAATAGAAACATGAAAGAAAGATAAAACATAGATTTGCTGAAATCCTTACAAGGGTGTCATGGTAAGTAAAAAATACAGAATATGAGAATACTCAGAGTGCCAACCTAATGGAGAATAAACCTTAGTATGTTGATATGATGAAAATACCTGAGCATAAAGGCACCTTCTGCCTGGACACCGCTATGACAAATGTGATTTCTATTCTTTTCTAACTTTTCTTTCCAAAATGTCAGACACAAATCCTTCTGGACCTGACATAAGTCCAAACCAAATTTAAGTCACAAATCAATATATATATATATATATATATATATATATATATATATATATATATATATATATGTATATATATGAGAGCAGGAAGATATATATAGCATGGCAGCTGTGAGTTGGGTGACAAAGATTTAAAATCATTGGGCCTGTGCAATAAATAAACTTTATATGAATGAAGTGGAAGTTCTTTTAACTTGGAAATGCTTCCAAAGTGATGTAGGATTTTGTACTTTTTTAGTTTTTATGAAGCAAAAGTGAAATTTAAAAATAATGGCAAACCAGATGAACATATACTTTGAAGATTGAGAGGTGTTAGCATGTATTTTGGAGAAGCATGACAAAAACTCTAAGATTTTCCTACGCATGCATGAATTCCTTCTTGTCTTCTTATTTACATCTTTGCGGGGGTTATACTTTTAGACATGGAATCCCTTCACTTATAAAGGGAGAATAGGGTGATGCACATCTCAACCACCATTTCTCTCATGTTCACATTAAAATTAGGGTTTAGCTCTTTGAAAAAAAAATCCTAAAACATCTCAATTCCTTACACCTTCAAAACTTTAAGATGACATTGATGGAAAATAATATATGTGGGGCCCATATGTTATTATGCTATTATATGGAATTTTACCCAAAAATAACAAAGATTCAATCAATGTTAAAGAATGAGTTGAAGCATATAATAAAGTATGGTATGTATTGTATGTAGATTTAGATAGTAAATTTCTTATTCTGATTTATGACTGACAAGCTCTAAATTTACTAATTAAATTTTTTCGTGGTTATATCCCTGGTATATACGATGTTACCTCGTTTATTTCTAGGCATCTCATCATCTGAGAAACATAGAGGAATCTCGGATACGTGTTAAAATATCCAAACTCACAATCTTCAACAACCCAAGGATCCTGTGTATGTTTTATTTATTGTAATATAATTCTTAATTTTTTCGTATAGATCTTGGAAAACTATTTTGCTTGGATTAGAAACTTTATAAATGTTGTTGTCTGGATAGATGAGATCAATTTTTTAATCCACTATTTTTTGTATATATTATTAGGTTATTTAAATTTAGATCAAAACTTTTGGGGGTTAATAGTGGATCAATGTAGTTGAAAATAGATTAAAAAAGACATTATATCTCAATTATATGAATAATTTATCCATATTTTATTAGATATAGATTAAATATTAATGTTTTAAAATTCAAACAGAACAACTTAGTTTGATTGATGAAACTATCAATTGATGACCTTTTCGATCTTATCCAACCCCCAAATTATAAACCAATAACTTTTTCCGTACCGGTCATGTTCTTAGAACATAGCTAAATACAACTTAACTTTGAACGAGAATTGTTTGAATGAGCCAACTCTTTAGATTAAGTAGAAAAAAACTTCATATTTTAACTATTTTTATTCAATTAAAAATAACAGTAAATGAGTTAAAAGTTCAAAAAGAAACAATTTGTGAAAGCAAATTGTATTCGATAGACAAAAACTCTAAAATTCTTTAAAAAAGAAAAAACTGTAAAAATATTTCTTGGAAAATCACAGATCAAAGACTTATCTAAGAAGTACTATAAGTGATTTTCGAATTTTATTCTAAATATTTTTTTAAAATATTTGCCCAAAGAGTCTGGCTTGCTAAAAGTATTTTTCTAGAAATACTCTAAAATAAATTCTGATTAACTATTCATTTAAAATTTTTGTTTTTAAAAAAAAACTATTCATTTTAAAATTTCATCAAATCTTTCCTTTATTCCCGGGGAGAGGAGGAGAAGCAAATCAAACAAATAGAAAAAGTAGAGAATAATTTAGTAAAAAGTATAAACTAATGATGGCCCAAATACTCCGTCAAATATTAAAGAAGGCAATGGTAGCCTCATCGATCATCATGATGACGGGAGGAAAATCTCAAAAAATAATATTACCAACAAATCAAGATATTGAAATATATAAAAGTAATATCAAATTAAATTATTATGTCCTTTCACTTCAATACAATGGGTGACACACTGACACCTCAATGACAAGGATACCTTTTAAACCATGAAGTAATGCATAACTTTATGTCCCACTCAAATAATTAATAAATTACCCCTACTTTTTGGATCTTGATCATTGTAATTATCCCATCACCTTGATCATAAATAAATAAATAATTAAGGCTGATTTGTTTTATTATTTTAAAAACTGTTTTGTTTTGAAACATAAGGAGAAAAGCCTCAACGTATATAGTTCAAGTTTTTTAGTTTGAAAAGCGTATATAACACCCATAAAAAAGCGGTAAATTTAAATAATAAAACTGAGTTTAAGACAGCACCAATAGATTCTTATTTTTAAAGCGTTATTGAAAAAGAGTGCTGGCAAAAAACATGATTTCATTAACCTTTCATGTCGTATTCTGCGAATTTAATCTTTTTATATTAACATGTTTTTCAAATTAAAAAAAAAATAGAAACCAAACGTTGTTTTTTATATTTTTCTTTATTTTTGAGCATTCGCAGTTTCTCAAAAATAGTAAATAAACAAACTGTTTTACATGTTTTATATGTGTTTTGAAATTTATTCTGAAAATAGTTTTAAAATAAAAACTAAAATATATCCTTACAGAGTATAGAGATTTTCGTGTAGGGTTTTTGGAATGTTTGGGTAGTGAGGAAAACAAGAAAGGAAAAAGTGGATAACAGATGGAAGAGAATGGGAAATGTACAACACGAGAAAATGAAAGTCCCAAATTCCAAAGTGATAACAATAAACTTCTAAAGCAGATCATGGAAGTACTGTGACATTCAAAGAAGAAGGCAAAGTGATTAGTCTTGGAACTTTTATTTCTTTTAGGGTGTGACTCTTTGAGAACTACTATTCACTGCTATCATACTAGGGAGTGTGCTTATTTTATTTTATTTATTTATTTTACTTTAAATTATTTGTTTATTTGGTTGTTTTGTGAATATGTTTTTCCTGCTGGTTCCTCCAACCTTCCCTTGGTTCAAAAACACTCTAGTCAAGGCATCAAGTTTCCCTTCCCTTATTTTAGAGAGTTTTTTTTTTTTTTCCATTTTTTCCCTATATCAAATCTTGGGATTAGAATTTAATTTTGGATTAATGATTTCATAGGAGTGTATAATACAATTTTTTATATATAAAATATTGTATTAGATTAATCTAACAACTTTGAAGCTTTGTTGGGTTTTTTTTTATATGATTTGTATGTTTTTTGTTATATTCGGTTTATAATATGCTTTTTGTTTAAATATTGATCAAGAAGAAAAAGGATATGATATTTCTTTATTACATGGTTAAATTTATAAGACGAGGAATGATTCAGTCCATAGAATAGTAAGAAAAGAAAAAAAGAATGTCAAAAAGATGACTATTTTTATATCTGATTATTTTATAGTAAACATCAAAGAAAATCAATTACAATTAAAAATTAGTTGAAATTTTTATATTAAATTATTTATTTTTATCAATGAATCACATAAGTAAAATGAGTTTGAAATAAAATAAAATTTAATAGTTTTTTTATCTTTTCCTTCTTTCTACTTTTTGTTGTATTTGGCTTTAGAAATTATTAAACCGAAAATGAGGTTTCATATTTTGCTATTCCATACAAAAAATTTAAATATAATTAAATTAATTAAAAACTTATACATTTATAAATTATTTAATCTTTACATTAGTGAATTATAATAAATATTATAAGTTTGAAGTAATAAATAAAAATACTTTATTAATTCTTTTTTTTCTTCACTTTTTCTTTCATAAATTTTTTTTTTCTCTATTTCCTTTCAGTTTTATATTTTCCTCCATTTTTACCAATCAAAGGAAAAGCTATTTGTCCATCATTAAAAAAACTATTCTTTTTTATTTTCAAAATCCATTTTTATAGACACTCTAAAAGAAAATGCATGATAAAGAATGAATTATTATTATTCCATAGTTTTTATACATTCTAAAGAGAAAAATAAAATAAGGTTATTGTGTCATAAAGTTGTTATTTTCTCTAATTATAGGTTTGGGAAAATTAAAAATAATTGTAATTAATACCAAGGATCCTATTTATTAGAAAAGGTTGTCTATGAGCTGAACTTTTGATCTCATTAGTAAAAAGGCAAAGTAGGTGGAGCTGCCCTCTGCTTTGCTTCTATTTTCAATCACGCATTAGGAAAGAGAAGAAAGGAAAACACCATATCTTTACTTTTTCATTTCTTTTTTCTTTCTTTTTCCTTTTATCAAATTCTTTTATTTTCTTCATTTCCACAATTCATAAGAAATGGACCATCTTTTGGGTTTTTCTTTTTTCAAACCAAATTTATATGGAGAGGACCATTCATCTCTTGCTAGGTTGCCCATCATAGCCATCTTTTGAAGGAAGCCCTCTCTTAGAATTCATTTCAAAATTTTAGTTCATTCTATAAAAATTTATTTTTGAAAGATTCTATATAATTTCTTATTTAACAAAATTTATTACCTCAAGTGAATCAGAAATAAATAAATTAAGGCTGAAAATATTAGGAAAAGGAAAAAATGTTATAAAAAAATTATTGTTTTTATCTATCGTATGCAATTTCAGTGGTAAAAGCGTTAAAACCCAAGCATCGTAAGTCATGAAAATATTAAAAGAATTCATTTTAGAAAATAGCAATCTTTTTTTCATTAATTTTTTTATGGTTAACCAAATAAGGGAACTTAAATTCCTTTTTTTTAGTTCTATTCACTTTGCATAATATGTAGTACTCTTTTTTTTTACAACTAAATATTTTAAATTCTGATGTAGTAAATTATCACGATGGAACTAAAACCAGACCTCTCACCTCCACTATCATCCATACTTTAAAATGTTGAACTCTCCTGCAGTAACAGGCTATAGACATGATGAGTTTACGATGTAGTATTCCATTCTTACAAGGATTCATGTAAAAGCCGATAAAAAATTCTTGAATTTCACTACGAAAAAATGGTAAAACAGTAATTTCAGTTGAAAATCGGAAATTTTCTAGATCATGGATGACGAAACGGACTTCATCGTTGAATTCGTCTTATGAAATCTAGTTACTCCATCAAATTTCGTTAGATTCGAGAATGAAGCAATTTGGCGTTTTTGAATGGCTAGGAGTGTCGGGTGACACGTGAGCATGATCATGTGGATGCCACATAGCGCCTGGGGAGTGACATTTGGCATGAGTCGTGTAGTGCACTTGTGAAAAAAAAAAAGAAAGGAAAATCTAGAAAAATAAGGAAAAATGTGAGGATAATAGTGTGAAGAAGGAGGGAAAGTGGTGGGAAGTTTCCCCCCACTTTGATCAATTCGAATGCGAGAATCAAAAGGGAAGGAGGAAAAGGAAAATGGAAAAGGGAAGAAAGCGGTTAGAAAGGAAGAAAAGGAGAAAAGAAAATGGGGATTTTCTGGCGTTAGATGGTTTGATGTTAAATTGTCAGAAATTAAAGTCATTCACGCAGCAGCTAATAGTGAGTGCAGAAATATGGGAGTTTAAATCAAAGCTTTAAGGTAGAATTCTTCTTGAATTATTTACAACTAAAAGTCATTTAATGGCATAGGTTTTCTTCGAGTTGTGGTGACGAGTGTGATTTGATCCGCAGATTTTGGGGCCGGATATTAGAAATTTTGGGACTAATTTAGGTCCGGGTGTGTTAAGTTGGTTTGATCTCGGGATTGATGTCTTCAGGTTTTGTTGTGTGTTTTGGTATCACAATGATTTGGTGACGAATGGAACCAAAAATGGTTTATAATCGTGAAGGGACCGAGAGGCGTCCTATTTTTATGGGTTTGAAATTTGGGTCATTTTGTGTGTTATTGTTTGATTGAATAACATGCTGTGTGTGAAAAGATCATGTTGATATATGCTCTTTTGATGGATATAAATTATATAAAAATATATATATAATTATCATTAAGCTGAGTAATGTTATATAGCTCATTATCGTATAACATGACATAGCGTGAAATGACATATCTGCTGTTTCATATGCACGAGGCGTCGTTGGAGTCGGGTGTGTGCGTAGTATGATTATTCACCATTCTTGGTAAAGGTGTGGTGAACTCGAAAATGGGACAACGTCCAAAATTTGAGATTCACGTGACACGCCCCGCACTACCGAGATTATCGCCAGTGATATGAGAAATCGGCCCGTTACACTCCTAGCGACTAGAAATCCTGAAGCGCGAGTAGTATTGCTTGCTTAAGCCTCCTAAAAAATTTTGCTTTTGACACTGGCAGGATTTGGTAAAATCTTAGCGGCGGAAAAACCCGGCGGCATGGCGGTACGCATATACCAAAATTCAAATCTGTATACATCAATTTACACTATATCAAATATGGCAACCCAGCATACCAGCACATTCTCACAACTATACTATATACGTACATATAATAAAATTCTTACGGTGAGTATGTGCCTGAAAATATTAGCAATTTCATGTCAGCATATAATGCAGGATGAATCCTAATGTGCTCGGCGTGTTGCGATACTGTACCTGGAAAATAGTTTTAAAATGGAAAATAATGATTAAGCAGAGAGCTCGGTGAGTGTATCTTTCAATAAATTGTTTCTTTTCGGAAAACATCTCAAAATATAAAACTCTCTTTTACAAATATTTTAAATAGCTTACTTTGTACCTTGTACAAAAATTAAAACACTGCGCTAACTGCTTTGTATTCTTTACTTTGTTTTGCTTTTCTTTAAAGCATAAAACTCTTATTCTTGCTTAGAAGGTTTATAAAACTTCTCAAAATTTCTTTTTGCTTGCTTGCTTTATCTTGCTTGAAAAGTTTAAATCATTTCATGAACCTTCGCTGCAAAAGTTTCTCAAAACTTTTTCGTAAATGCTCAGGAGCTTAGAACAGTGGCGTCTTTGGAAAATAAAGCGAAGTCTAGGCTCAACGTTTGCTTGCTAAAATCCACCAGGAGGCATTTTCCGACCCGATCGTTGGAAATCGCGAGAGCACAATTTCAGCCAATTGCTTTAAAACTCTCGGGCTTACGGCGGCCCCGGGAACCAAATAGTTGATTTTCAAGCGTATACTCGTCTTTATAAAGCATGTTAATATTTGGAGGCTATTTTCTTGTTATCTGCTGTGAAGTGAACCGGGAGGCTGAGCATCGACCCCGTGCGGTCGGAAGGGACCTTTGTCGCATCGCACTTTTAAGGTAAATATGGTATAGGTGGCACAGGTCGCCATCAATAATTTAATTGAGCTTCGCTAACCTTATATATACATGCGTACAGTCTCCTTTAAATGCATGATGTATGTCCTAAGTTTGCCAGGCAGGCCAAAACTAAATATGTATATGAGACCACTAACACCACTAGTGCGTGCGAATCTATACGGCCGGTTCTTCAACCATTTAGAACTAGGAAGGCTGTTTCCATAAATATTCTTTGCTGCTTGCCCTTTGCTTTTTGTAAAATGGTTTACAGCACAAACCATTTGTACTTCTTTGCTTGAAAAAATGGTTTGAATTATTCAAAACCATTTGCTTACTTCTTTGCTTGTAATTATGGTTTCTGATTTAAACAATGCTTGCCCTTCAAAAATGGTTTTTAACTCAAAACCATTTTGCACTTCTATTATTTATTTGCTCGCTTCTTGAAAATGGTTTTGAATCAAAACCATGAAATACTAATTAATAAAACAATTTATAATAATAATAATAATACACTAGTATTTGGAAAATGAGATTTAGAACACTCCCACCTCTCTTTTAGCGGTAAACGATACGAGTTCCACACTTTTCCCGCCTTTGCTTTTAACTCTTACGCCTCAGCGAATCTGACGATACCATTAATCGCGCCTATGTATCAACGTATAAACTTAACGTACTTCCTATACTTGTCCACACTCAATGAATATCGCTGCAGAAGCGCAGTGAAGATGCGCTACGTTTTTCGTCAAGTCCTAATCTTATTCGAACATATCTTAATCATTTTAATAAGGTTCCTAAATATCGATTATGCAATTCGGGCTTAAATACACGAAAACATAGCGATCTGACATTTGGACACACATGTACGGTACACCTGGGCATGTGCGGTACATGTTTGCCACAGTGAGGTGTGCATTTTACCTGTACATCAACTGCCCGGTACACCTTGCATTACATTTGAGGTGTCAGGTACTATACATGTCGGTACCTTGCGAAGTGCGATTTTCTGTTTTCCCACTTTGATACCAAATTCACTTCATACAAGCTTCTATAATTCCTAACACCTCAAAATTATCATGAAATCATCCAAAACAACTCCACAGCACTTGAATTGGTGCTTTGGAACCTCAAACCACGAACCTTGAGTGAAATCCAGAGCACTACACAAAGTCCACAGTCCTTTATAAAATACATAAATTTGATGATTCCATGTTTGTTTTTCTCCCAATTGGGGTTTTACTCTCATAACCCCCAACAATACAAGAGTTTTATGATCTTTGCCACCAAACCTAAACCAAGAGCATCTAATCTCCTTACCAAAGCCCTAGGAATCCAAAATACATTTGATCCTAAAGGCAACCTTGCCTTGATCTTTGGACTTACTCCTCCTCTTGCTCTCTCTCCTTCTCAACTTCCTTTAGAGGCGTACGACCACTAGCCAAAATATGAGACCAAATGAGTTTGGCTTTTGTCTCCTCTCTATTTATATGCTAAACTTTGCCTATATTATAAATTTAGTCCCCATCTCTTTAATTTTTCAATTGTAACTTATGTTATTTGTATTGTGGCCCATCTATACTTGTTTTATGACTTACATGTCCTTTGCTCAATGACAATTGTACCCTTGTTTTAATACCACAAATTCCGGGTTCCATACATTATCATTTCCTACATTAGTCTCCAAAATACTACAATGTGACACTTGGTACTCTTATACACCCCTACAGTATCATGTACTGTACACTCTCTCGGGACGGGGTGTTACATCACGGTTGCATGACATGAAAAAAAATAAATAAATAAATATGTGTGTTGGGCAAAGCAAGATGGGGTAGATCCCCATAAAGTCAGAAAAATCCAAATTTTATTCTTGGTTAGACATATGTATTCAACGATGAAAGTTCGCGAAAGTGTCGGAAGGCATGCGAAGCCTGCGGTGAGATCCTTGAAATTCGTTACCCACAAAAACACACGGGACTTGGTAAAAACAAGTGAATATCGAAATTTGTCCAATGGATTTTGACTTATAAAACAAAAAGCTTTTGTTTTGGAGAAAAAAAAAATGTCATTGGGTGAAACACTAATGATAGGTTTTCACACTTGGCATTGCATGTGTAAGGGAGTCAATCGAGACTTGGGTTACGGGCATGCGGAGTCTAATCTCATGCATGACATGAAAAAAATAAATTCCATGTAGGATTGCATTTTCTATGTGGAATGTGGTATGATGTATGTGTGTCATTGCATGTGTATTTTAGGTGGAGAGTAGCCCTTGTAGAATAATTTTTCTACTAGGCATTGCTCACCCTGTCATGGGGAAATATTTCGAATTATTGAAGTACACGAGGCAGAAACAAGTCGAGATTAATTATGAAAAGCGGTATGTGGCCTATTCATGTGTTTTGTAAATTCTAGATTGAATATCCAGTTTTGTTGATGTAAATAGTAAGTTTTGTAGTAAAACTTAGTTTTGGACTTGTTCTATGTAGTGTTAATAAGTTTTCCATATTTTTAAACAGCTTGAAAATTGAGTACAAAGGCAGCAGTATTGAAATTACTGCATTTGGGAGAAATTTGGAAGTGCAAAAAAGGGTGGTCACATTGCCATTTTTCGTGTGGGTGAAGAAAAATTCTGAGTCGCGATAGAGGCTTCTATTGAGCACGTGCCGAAGCGGGAATTCACAGTAATAGTGACCGCACGGTTCTCAAGTAGGGCCCGCTACCTGACTCAACCTAGGTGAAACGCGGCCAAGATCTGTATGAGCCGGAAGGCTGCATCGCGACGAAAATTTTAGAACATGGAATTTTCCATGTTGTGGCGCTATAGGTGTGTCACGACAAGAGGAGGCCAAGCCGCGTGCGACCGGGCCCGGAACAGGGTACGCATGAAAGGACACAGGCGAGCAACGGCACTCTTGGCGGCCAAGTGGTAGCGTGGCATGGCGGCGGGGCGCGTGACAGAGGTCTTGGCCTTTATGACAAAGCATACGCATTTGCGCAGCCAGAAAAAGTATGTTCTTGTGAGAGCTTGTCTAGTAGTAAAGAAAAATAAAAAATAAATAAAGGTGGCCCGGAAATAGGGGCATCACAGCTCATGTATGGGATCTCCTATAAATCTATCACATCTCTTTACCATTTAAGACAAGCCTCAAGAGCTTAAATTTCTTACTTTTTTTTCCTTAAATTTTTTTATGGATATCCAAAAAGGAAAACTTTTATCTTTTCTGCTGTTTTCTAAGAACCAAACTTAATCTAAGGCTTCCTTTGGTTATTTAAAAATATATATTTTTTAAACTATTAACAACTAATGTTATATATATATATATATATATATATATATATATATATATTACTTAGATAAGAATTACGTTGTAGTATCTTGTAAGGATTCGATTATAAGTTCTCCATCATTTTATCACTTGAGTCAAACATCAAGGTCATGATATAGAAAATTTTGGTTTTATTATTTACAAAATTAAAAAATTATTTTAAAATCATCCACCCCAGACATGTCATAAGTTTTAAATTCAATATTAGTCATTGATGATTTTATTTCATAATATTCTTATAATTAATTAATGGGAGTCTCACAATATTTATTCAACAGAAATTGTCCATAGTTATCATATGTTGCCATCTTTGGGGCTTTGACTCTTAACCTTTTATTTTTCTTACTTGTTGTCTTTTTCTTCCATAACAAAGTATGAAATCAACTCTAGTGTAGGTGGAATTCAATTTTTCGTTGTCAGTGTCCATAGTTGTCGAGTACTTACTTTGAATGAATGATTACTAATGGGCGACCAACTCACCAATTACTTAGTGGAATTCAATTTTTTAGTTGTAATTATTTCATACCCTTTTTTTTAAATCTTTGTTGATTTGTCTTTGACAAAAATATATATATATAAATTGAAAATTATTTTAGTTGGAGCCTTGAAGGTGATAGGAGGTTCTACAATGATTAAAGTATGCAAATATGATTTGCTTTAAAATAATAAGAAAAATAATGATTAATTTCAATGACCTTAACAAATAAGGATTTTTCTATGATGTAAGGGTGATATCATTGACCAATATAATATATAACCTAGATCTGTCTTTATTCTTATCATTAACCTAAATGAATAGAATAGAAAGTAAATGCTCTACAAAAAATTACAAACCTGAAAAAGAGGAAAAAGAAGAAAAAGAAAATCTTCTTTTTAAACCAATAAGAGCACATCAAATTAGGAAATAAAAACAATGATGAATTGATAAGACTTTTAGCAAAAAACTAGCGGGAATAGAAATAAAAGATCCCTCTTGTTAAAAACACAAACAAGCTTCCTAAGTGGTTCGAAACAAATTACATTTGTTTAGGAAAATCTTATGGAAGATATACAGACAAGAAGAACAAATAAAACGAGGCTAAAAACACGGCATCAAAGATCAAAAATTTTATCAAGACCTACTCCCCAGATTTACAATTTGAGGAGCTTGACCCAGAAACAAAATAGTTATACTTGGCCAATGACATCTATTCTTGGAATATAGATGGCCTTTACGAACATAGGAGAATCTTCAATGTAATTCGTCAAATCACGAATGGCGACCGTGCTTATTTGCAAGCGTGATGATTGGGCGCTGTCAATTAATTCTGACCCGGAGTTTCAATGGCACCTTAAAACTTTGGTGGGATAACTACCTAAGTGAAAGGAAAGATTTCATATTCTAAAAGTACAAATGAGGAAGGCAAAATGCAAATATAAGATTAGCTTATCTTATCTTAAACACTTCATAGGTGATCAAAGCATTTATGGAGAAAGAACTTGAATGTTCTAAAATTTAAGATGTAGAGTAGTGGCCTTAAATGGTATTATGATGTGTTCTGCTTACCTAATGATAAGAGCTGATGCAAGAGCCTCTTATTGGAAAGAAAGGTTCCTTTATGGTCTTCCTAAGGCTTTCAATGAAAGAGTTCAAGAAACCCTTAGAGAAAAATTTGGAGGAACAATCCAATTTGACAACCTTACTTATGGTGATCTCTTAAGTGTGGTCAAAAAAGAAGGTCTCAATTCCCTGTTCTCAAGCTCCGACTTCGATATCATGTTAAAAAAGACCTAAAGGCTTCAAAAGATTTAGGTCTTTTTGTGCTAATATGGCATTTTCGATGCAATTCCACCCTAGTCAAATTTCCAAAAATCAAAACCTTATAGGAATTACCTTATAAAAAATTCAAAGATTTAAAGATAAAAAAATTTAAATCTAAAAAACCCCCTGAAAATAAAAAACATCATAAAACAGAAGTTAGATGTTTCAAATGTAGTCAAAGGTCATATTGCCCCTAATTTTAAAAACAGGTAAGTATTTCATCGGATAATGAAGAAGAATATTATTACGAGAGTAATGCTTCATCTTAAAAGCGAAATAAATCTCAAACAAATTACGAAAATGAAAAAATTAGGAAAATAGAAAATTGTTTATATCAATAACATAATGCTTCTTGTCAAAATTATACCAGAAATGGTGTCGGATTGAAAGATAAAGAAACTAAAGCCAAAATATATAAGAAAAGTGTTAGAACAACAAAATTCAAAACCAAAGCCTAAGGTGAATTTATCCTTCTTATAAAATAAGAAAGATATACTTATTATTATAAAAGCGAGAGCACGCAACTTTGCAAGATTTGCGAGGAAGAAGTAAAACAAATACAATTCAAAATTAAAAATTAAAACTCTTTAATCAAAATATAGATACAAGAATAACCAACAGAAATCCAAAAGAAGATCCCAACAAGTGAAACAAATGAAGAAGTTAGAAACTTTTGTTCATAGTATGACTATTGTACAAAAGCAAGATAGTATACAAAGATAACGTTGAAAATCAGAATCCACGATTACAAAGTTTTTATAGCTTTGATTGATTCAGGGGTAGTTTGAATTGTATTCGAGGAAAGTTAATCCCTCTGGATGCTTTGTAAAAACATCTCAAAAGTTATCAATACCTTCAGTAATGATCCTTTGAAGGTTCAATACAAGATACCACAAGGTCATATTTTGCAAAATGAGTATTTGTATTAAAACTTCATTCTTACTAGTCAAAAATATAAGTCTAATCAAATTATTTAGGAACTCCTTTCCTAACACAATTATATCCTTTCAAATTGATAATAAAGTTAAAACCAAATATAATTAAAGGAATTTTATTTGAATTCATAAGAGGAATAGAAGTTAAAAGAAATAAATCATAGTACAAGATTGCATTTCTTTAATTTAAAAACAAAAACATGTAAAATTTCTTCAAAAGAGAAATACAATATAAAAGAAGCTGAAAGAGAATTTACAGTCGAACAAATTCGAAAAGAATAAAAAATATTGAAAACAAATTGAAAGAAAATCTTTGTTCTTCTATACGAATGCTTTTTGGAATAGAAAGCGGCCTTATAGTCTCATTACCATATGAAAAGATTTCTCTGAAGACAGAAATTCCTACAAAAGCTAGACCTATTCAAATGAGTCCTGAACTCCTTGAATATTGCAAAAAAGAGATTAATGATCTCTTAGATAAAAAACTAATAAGATCAAGTCATTCACCATGGAGTTGTGCAGCTTTTTATGTCCAGAAAGCTTCAGAACTTGAAAGAGGAACTCCAAGGTTAGTGATCAATTATAAACCATTGAATAAGTCCTACACAGTAGTTAGGTATCAATACCCCACAATAAAGGATTTAATTCAAGGATTTATAATGCAACGATCTTTTCAAAATTTGATATGAAGTGCAGTTTTGTAAATTCAAATTAAACGGAAGATAGATAAAAATTTGCATTTCTGGTTCATTTGGACGTCATAGATGGAATGTAATGCGGGTTTAGTCTCAAAAATGCCCATACGATTTCAAAAAATGATAGATGAAATATTCGACAGATACACTAGATTTTCTAGCTGTTTACATTGGTAGTGTTCTCATATTTTCAAACTCAATAGAGGAGCATTTTCAAACATTTAAAATTTTCAAAAAATTGTAAGAATAATAGTTTAATTATTTGCAACAAAAATAAAGCTGTTTCAAACAAATATTAAGTTTTAGGATTTGATATTTATCAAGGCGAATAAAGCCTATAAAAGAAACTCAATAGAGGAGAATTTGCTATTAAATTTCTGATGAAATCAAAGATAAAAAACACGAGTTACAAAGGTTTTTTAGGAAGCCTAAACTGTGTATTGATTTTATCAAACAGCAAGTTCTTTTTAAAACCTTTATTTCAAGGTTAAAGAAAAATCCTTTACCTTGATACGAGAACTTTTGGTAGTCAAACAAGTCAAATTCTGAGTTAAGGAACTTTACTTGCTTAAGATATTCAAACCTTTCATATTATAAGTGATACCTGAGCAGGATATGGTGGAATCTTAAAACAAGATTTTCAAAGGAAACAAAATTTCCAGGAATTTATTTAGATTTCACTCTGGTGTTTGGAGTAGTCCTGATTGAATTCAGCGGTTAAAAAAGAGATTTTGCCGTTGTTTTATGCATTCAAAATTTCAAAGTGATGTTTCAACGGAAAATTCCTTTTAAGGGTTGATTGCGAAAGTGCAAAAGAGATTTTACAAAAGGATGTTCAAAATCTAGTTTCAAAGCAGTTTTTGCCGGATAATAAGCTATTTACTCTGTTTTTGACTTTGAAATTGAATTTATCAAAAGATATTCAAATGTTTCTGATTTCCTTTCCACGGGAATTTTACGGGGAAAATGGCGGGCAAAAGCGGATCCTATCAAACCCACTTCAAAGGCCTCTTATCTTTATGGCAACAAAAGGCCTCAAACTTCAAAAGTCCTTGAAACTTCAAATCGTTTCGAAGTTTTGGGGAAATCCCTCAACCCTTCATTTCAAACACCAACTCCAAAATTTGCTTACCAAACAAAAGAACAAAAAATGTTGTTACAAGTTTTAGAATCTGATCATACATCAGTTTCTGGTGAGATTGAGGTCAAAAAGATTTTTCAAAATGATAAGTATTTCATTTCCAACGAAATACTCAAAACATGGAATTCTCACAATTTATACTTTCGTAGATCACAGTGCATACAAATTTCTCATATCATGAACCCTGAGGGTAGTGATATAGCTTATTCAAAATGCAAAATTTTGAAGGTTTTAAATGAAAAAGATTGGGGTCAAAATATTTTCACTCATAAAGATTTACTACGAGAATTTTGATCCTCGAGCTTTTGATTTTATGATTAAAGCGCTTGGCATCATATATTTTTGTATCGGTGAGAACTCATTCTGGTTTTTTTAAGCTGGAATGAAAAATTCAAAAAATCTTTCAAATTGGTTCCAAGTTGGTGGCTTCTCATGGGAGCTAGCGAACATTTAATCTGAAATCACCAAGTTTAGACACTTCAAAACAATGTGAGAAGCTTTTTCCCTCGCAGAGTACTATTCACTTTTCTTTTGTTCTCGATTGAGAATCCTTGGATTCTTTGTTGGGTTTGTTCCTTCAATTTCATCCAGGCCCGCATTCCCAGGTTTCTAGCTAGGGAATTCAAAATCAAATGGTGAAATTTGCTCAAAGCCTTAAAGCCCAGACTCTTGATCTTTGTCAAAAGATGGGCTGAAGCCCGAAAGCCCGAGCTGGGAAGAACCTTGACCTGAGAGTCAAGAGTACCTTGTGGTTCCAGCCTGCACTTTGGCCCAATGCCTAGCCCTTTGTGAAAGACTCTTTTCGCCTGACCGGCGTTCGGGGCTATCTCGAAAGGTCGAAGATCTGTGAGAAACCCTCAAAACTTCAGCGACTGGACTCACGTGACAAAGACACGGCCAAAGCGGCACGGCCTTATCCAGTAGGCTTGAGAGATATGTGCTATGGTCTCCCCTTCACTCCTCTTGAATGAGGATAACAAGGAAGACATCAATATTTTCAAAAGCCTCTGTATCGAAAAACGAGTTAAAAAATTCAACCTTGGTCTGGATGCTTTCTTAATGATTTAATGAAGAATGGAAGCAAATGCAAGCTGGTGTGCTTACAAGAGACCCTAGAAACAAAGCCTCGATGAAGACGAAGTGGCGATGTAATGGTATGCCATTATCAAAAGCAAAAGTTCGACTTCTTTGATCGAGACAAAAAATGATGAGTCAAAAGTAACTGGCTCTTCGGCAAAGCAAAAGGTGACCTTTCAAAAAAGCAAAAGCTGTTGGCTCTTCAAGTTTGTAAAAGGTGTCTCTTCAAAAAAGTAAGAGGCTGTTCAAAGAGTCATCGGTACAATGTGGGCGAAGTTTTATTTTAAGTCATCAATTCATATAAGGAGGGGTTATGTAGTAGGGCGGGATAAGTTTAAGTGAGAAAAGAGTTAGAGAGAGGAACACGAGGCGCCCATGTCATTACATTGTTTATTTAAGGCTTTCAGGTTTAAAAGACTCAGCGAGTTTGTAAGTTTTTTCAAAGTTGATATATTCCATTTCAAATTTCAATCGCATTGCTGTTTGATTGAAATTGCATCACATTTACGTATTTATTGAATACGCAGCTTCAAATAAGTATATGTTTGGAAACCGAGTAATCTCGAACACACTATTGTGAGTTTAATAGGGAAACCTACGGGTGTAGCCAATAGCAAGTAGCACTGAAGATTTCAAATTTCTTTGTTACTCTGCTCAAATTTTAATATTCTTCATTCCAAATTTTATATGTTAATTGTTTTTAAGGTCACTTATGAGAAATTATACTTATTTTGTTGCAGAAATAACTAAACCATTATCTCTTACAATTTTTTGAAAAATTCTTAAATGTTTGAAATGCTCCTCTATTGAGTTTGAAAATATGAGAACATCATCAATGTAAACAATAGAAAATCTAGTGTATTCATTGAATATTTCATTCATCATATTTTGAAATTCAGAAGGGCATTTTGAACCAAGAAAGCAGCATTACATTGCATTCATGTGTGAATGGGCCTTAAATCTTGGGTTTCTATCTATCTTAAGTTTAATTGAATTTGCAGCTTGGACTTAAATCTCAATTTTGAAAAAGATTGTTCAAATTATAAATCCTTTGAATTAAATCATTTTTATTAGGTATTGGATACTGTCCAGATTTGTAGGGCTTTATTGATGGTTTATAGTCGTCGCTAACCTTGGGTTCCTCTTTCGAGAGTTACGAAGCACTACGGACATAAAAGGCACAACTCCATAGTGAATGACTTTGATCTTATTAGTTTTTATCTAGAGTCATTAATCTCTTTTTTGCAATATTCAAGGAGTTCGGGACTCATTTGAATGAGTCTAGCTTTTGTAGAATTTGTCTTTGGAAATCTTTTCATATAGTAATGAGACCATGTCTTTGTTTTCCTATTCCAAAATGCATTTGGTATAGAGGAACAAAGATTTTCTTCTATTTGTTTTTGTATAGTTTTTATTCTTTCTTGAATTGATTCTGATTGTAAATTTTCTTCAGTTCTTGTATATTGTATTTCTTTCTGAAGAAATTTTACTTGTTTTTGTTTTTGTTGAATTAAAGAAATAAAATCTTGAACTTGATTTATTTCTTTAACTTCTATTCCTCTTATGAATTCAAAAGAATTTAACTGACCATTATGTATTTAGTTTTTAGTCCTTTGTTATCGATTTGAAAAGGATATAATTGTGTTAGGAAAGGAGTTCTAAAACAATTTGATGACTTAACGACTAGCAGAATGAAGTTTTCAATACAATACCATTTTTAATGTGACCTTGTGGTATCTTTGTATTGAACCTTGAAAGGATCATTACTAAGCGATTGATAACTTTTGAGATGTTTTACAAAGTATCAGGTAGGGATTAATCATTCACGAATACAATTCCGTCGGCTCACGAATCGATGAAAATTTATAAAAACTTCTTTGTAATCGAGATTGATTTTCAAACGTTATCTTTGTATACCATCTTTGTTTTGTACAATAGTCATACACTATGAACAAAAGTTCAACTTAACTTCATTTGTTTCACTTGTTAGATCTTCTTTTTGGATTTCTAAGTTGGTTATTCTTGTATCTATATTTTTGATTAAAGAGTTTTAATTCTTTAATTTGAATTTGTATTTGTTTTACTTTAACCATATAAATCTTTCAAAGTTGCGGAGTTCTTGCCTTTATAATATTGAAGTATATCTTTCATTTTATAAAGTTGATAAATTCACCTTAGGCTTTGGTTTTGAATTTTGTTGTTCTTTCATATATATTTGCCTTAGTTTCTTTATCTTCCAATCGATCCCGATCATTTGAGAAGTAATTCTTGATCGTGATTAACATGTTTATTTGACATAAACAATTTTCTATTTTCTCAATTTCTTTTTCATTTTCAGAATTTGTTTGAGATTTATCAGTTTCAGAAGATGAAGTATTACTCTCAGAATAATATTCTTCTTCTCAAAAGATTTAAAGATAAAAAATTTAAATCTAAAAAACCCCCTGAAAACAAACAAAATAAAAAACATCATAAAAAGGAAGTTAGATGTTTCAAATGTGGTCAAAAGGGTCATATTGCCCCTAATTGTAAATGAAGGATCCCGACCCGGATTAACCTCATGAACCGGGGACCTCAGTACTCAACGGTCATAGAAACTTTTCCTTAAATATAAATTAAAATCCGTGGAAGCGAAGCCGGCTGGTCTTAGCATGTCTTAAAAATAATGCAGGCAGAGTGCTAAAAATTTCTTTTCTTTTCTTTTTTCCAACACTTAGATTTTTCGGGAAAATCGGCGGAGTTTCTCTCTTGTTTTGGACTTTCCCAAATTTACAAAACCTGATGAAAACATTTAAAGCACTTCTAAACTTCAATTCATCAACTTCCATATTAGGACTCCTATCGTCACAACCCGATCAAACCTGATATACGTATATATCACGTTTATTTTAACGAATCGTGGCTTGTTTAAACCTGGCACAATTCCATGCATAATTTTATCAAAACATGACGAAAATAATGTTACATATACAATATACAAATTATTTTCAAGTATGCAATCACATGCGTCGTCTCTCGATAAGCTCGACTCGGCTGCACGGGGAGGGTACTCTGCAGAATTACTATCACCGAGTCGAAAATATTTGTTGAAACATATGGAAAAAGAGTAGGCTAAACGAGCTCGGTGAGTGTACATTTTCATTTATGCAACATTTTAAATTACATATCAAAATAATACATACTTATACAATTAAAATCCATTTATACATTAAACATTTTATGCCTTAAACTTTCTTTTTCCATAAATACTTATACCATTAAAAATGAGTTTATGCTTTAAACATTTATACCTTAAACTTTCTTTCAATAAATACTTATGCATTTAAAATCCATTTTATGCTTTAAGAATTTATACTTGTAAAACTTTCTTTTTCCATAAATACTTATGCATTTAAAATCCATTTATGCTTTAGAATTTGTATAACCAGCTTTCTTTCCATAAATACTTATGCATTTAAAATCCATTTTATGCTTTAAGCATTTTATTACCTTAAACTTTTCTTTCTTTATTTCTTTCTTTCATTCTTTACGATGGAACCCGAGGGGAATAAACACCAGGAAACGAGTTTAGAATCTTGGTGAGGGCGATCACATTCCGAGTCATAACCACTGCGGCTGCGGAGAAACTCACGCTTTGCATAGGAGTTGATCATAGTGCTTTTTATCACTTGTAAGGATATTACTCTAGACACCCTGTTCCTCCCTCGATTAAATAGCGCATAACTGCACTCATAATCCTTACACGCTTAAAGTACTTGGCCCGATACTCGATCAGCCGCAGTCATAGGGGGTTTAGGGTAACCATCAGTAAAAACATTTCTTCAAAGCCCACATTTTATAAATACATTTAAATCCTTTACTTTATCATTAAACACATATGCATACTTTAAACATTTTTACCAAACTTTCATAATACCTTAACATAGTGCTACATATTTATCACATATAAATATATGCATTGATGCAAGATAAAACAATCGATATAAAGAACATTTCCATATGCCTTAACATTTTACACCAAAATTTACATTAGAAACTTTCAAGTTTAACATTAAAACCATTCACTTTTAAAACTAAATTCTCAAAATATCATTTCCTCACGAGTTCACCGCTCGATCGACTTTGCTTCCGTGAATTCCGTTTCCCGTCCGATAGTCCTTTTCACCTTTTTCAAAGAAAACCCGCGACTATACATTAATCCGCCTTGCTTCCATTTCAATCCCACCATACACATTCATTTTAAAAGCCAAATGAATAAATTACCTTAAGCACTTAAAACTCATTCATTTGGCCAACCTTTTCCAACCACTTCCTATAGACTTTATGGCTCAAAAAAATTATTGAGCAGTCTTGAAATTTATGAAAGCTACCAGGATCGATTCTTGATATATCAAAATAACATCTCTTTAAATTTCAATTTAAATTCCGTCTCTAAAGCCCTCAACCATATAACGCAATCTACTTGTGACAAATAACTCAGTTTGGCGAGCAGAATCGCGCATAGCTCCACTTTGAACCATTTTCTGGGCACTTTAAGTTTACAATTTGCATGAACTTACTTCAGATAAATTTTTACAGAAATCACATTTTATCTCAGGAATTTTGAATCGCTCGATTAGATCTAGAGTAAGGCAAGTTATGGCCAAAAATCACTAAAACTAGTCAAAACAGAAAACAGGACATTTCCTGTACCGAGACTCTTCAAAAATTCTACGAGTGTGTTTACTCTTAGATTTTTCTTTCGCTCCGCCTTAAATCTGATGCATTATCGTTTAATATACTCCTTTTAAAGTACACATCAAACCCTAACCATTCATTCCTTGATTTATCAAAACCCTAATCTGTCAGCCGTTTCTCGATTTATCTAAAATCATCATCCATTCAGCCTGCATCTGCTAATTTAACATCCGTACAAGAAAATCGAATAAATTTAAACGTAAACATCAAAAATCCCTTTCATGTGAAAAACACTTGTTTAGCAGGTTTACTTATCTTCTCTTCGGCCAGTTAATTGCATTCGGCATTTTGAAGAATAAAAATTCGCCTCTACCACTTTGCCTACCCTTTCTCCTCCTCTTTACTCGCTCCGCCTTTCTTTTCTATCTTTCTCCTTTCTCCTTCTCATGGACGTGATCTCACTCTCTTTACAGATGACATACTAATTTAGGCTTTAAATATTCTTCGAAAAGTACCCTTAAATTAAATAATTCCATTGGATTAGTTTAAAGTGGTTCTGAGCTTTTATCCACGAGAACCTCCGTTAATTAAGATTCTCATTGAGATAAGTCGTTTGCAATGATTTAAATCATAGCAGCGAGTCGAAAGGTTTTAATTGGCTCTGTAATAAAATATCTACGCTATAGCGAACTTTTATCTCGGTTTCGCTTATCTTTAACATCTTGGATGGAATGTCAAAAATATTCTATGGTAAATACAAACTTCAAATTAACCATGAATTATTCAATTAAATCCTTATGATGAATTAGAGCTGAAATCATAATCGAATTTAAAATCATTAAAATGAAGTCGGATAATAAGCGTATTATTATCGTTACGTTCGGATGCTGAAACTATCCATGGACCCGTTTCACTCAGATTTCAGTTTCGTTGGAGCTCTATGATTGATTAGGACATTTTCGTATTTTAGGCCCAATTTAGAAAAATTTCGGCCACGGACTCGATTTTCGGTCCAGAAATCACTATTCACTTAAAATCTCCCATTATCTTACAAATATAAGTTCAAAGTCACTTAAGAACTGAAATTTTCTTAAAATCCCTTTGCAACCCCTCCGTCAGGATAAAATAAGAAAAATATCACGCACTATTCATTAGGGCACGGTTACAATTTTCGAAAATTTTCACTTCATGCCCAAATGATGTCTGACGATTCTAAATTCCTAATCCACTCTCGCTTCTATCATTAGACCTCAAATCAGTTCGATAACTCTTATTATAACATTCGATAAGGTTGAGGTTTCTGTTGCATAACATAAAAATTCGTCATAAAAATTTAAATTCTCATATTTGCTTCCTCTCTCTGTGATTCATCAA
Source organism: Tetrastigma voinierianum (assembly GCA_016808115.1). Taxonomy (NCBI): domain Eukaryota; kingdom Viridiplantae; phylum Streptophyta; class Magnoliopsida; order Vitales; family Vitaceae; genus Tetrastigma; species Tetrastigma voinierianum. The sequence continues at coordinate 43,056 of JAEQBH010006480.1, forward strand.
AACACCTTTACTAAAGGAATCCACTTTGTTTCAAGAACCTAATCATTTCGATCAACTTAATTTTAACCGGTCTTTCTTCACTCGTCAAATCTTTCAATTCCAACGGTTGATCTCTTAACATATGAAGAATACGTCATATACTTTCGAAGCATCAAATGTAAAATATGTCATGTAAATGGCGATTCAAGGTGGCAGCCTCAGCAGCCTTCTCTCAAATTATTTCCATAATTTCGCAAAGTCCCATATAGAGAGGACTTAGCTTCCACGCTCTTTCCGAATATCAACACCCTTTCCCGGGTGATATCCTCATAAATACGATCCCCACAAAATTCCAAATCTCATGGGTTATCAACATATACTTCTATCAATCTTGAGCTATCTTTAATCTATCATGATAACTTTAACATTATACATTTGTAGCTGTTTCAATTTATGAACCTAAAAAATTTTCTCTACTTCCTCATCCCAACATATTAGATCTTTATACTTCCTTCCATAGGCCTCATAAAGAGCATTTAATGCTTGCATGATAACTATTATTACAAGGAAAACTCCATTAATGGTAAATGTCTTTCCTAACTTCGCTAAACTCTAACACCTGACATGGCATGCTTCCAATGTCTGTATGGCTCTTCGGATTGGTCATCCGTGAGAAATCGTACAATCTCTTTTATATACAACTATTGACTTCTCAACTAAATGCTATTTTCCATAGGTAGGAAATTGGCGGTTGCGTCGATCTATCCCGCGATCACACATATCACGTCATAACCACTGCAGCGAAGTGGAAATAAAAAAATCCATCATGATTCTCTCCCATTTCCGAGGATCGGAAGAGACTATAAGAACCACCAAATCTTTGATGCTCAACCCTTAACTTTTTGACAAATGAGACATTTAGAAATAAATTACGCAACATCTTTCTTTATACCCCTCACCTTTAGTATTCCCTTAGGGTATGATACATTTTAGTGTTTCACGATGCGCCGCCTATGCGAAGAATTGAGCCTCTCCATAATTTATTTCTTTAATCTTCCATCTAGTACACATAACACATGACTGTCGTCGCTCTCTGTGTGCAGTACTAAAAATCCTTTTAAGCGCCCCGAGACTCGGCTTCCGCACTTTCAATTTAATCATGATACGTATCTTGTGAGTCTATAGGCTCATACCTTGTCTATTAGATGCAAGGACTAATATCTGTCAATTCTAGTCTACTTTTCTAAAGACCTCAATTCCATAAATCTAAAGTACAACCTTTAGGTGAGATATGGAACCCGTAGGCTTCCTCACCAAGGCATCAGTTACTACATTAACATTTCCTGATGGTACTCAATAGTGCACTCGTAATCCTTAATGAGTTGACCCATCTCCTCTGTCTCATATTTGCTTTTTCTATGTGAATGAAAATGTTATTACATGTTCTTACTGATCATGAGTACACATGCAACTCCACCATCCAGTAATGCCTCCATATCGTGGAAGCCCGAAGACTCTGACAACTTGACTCTAGGTTATGTCTCGGATAATTCACTATCATGCTTTTCAGTGCCTTAAATCATATGCTATCACATTTTCATGTGCATTAACTCACCCCTAAGCTCACGCTGAAGCATCACAGTATCTTTGTATATCCTTCTTGCCACTGACAGATTGTAAGAACTAGGGCTAAGGTCGAATTCCTTTGATTCATAGTCTTTTTCGACATGTCTCTTACCATACAGAGCTTTTCATCTTTCCTTGTCAATTTAGTCAAAGGATCGCTTCTTTGAAATCCATAACAACCTTCGATAATACCTTAACCTAGAAAACTTTATCTATTGCATCACATTCGTAGAGTGGTTTCGAGTTCACAATTTTCTGATCACGAGGATCAAACGAGAAACCCGCTACTTTGAAATCCACATGCCTTAGAAAACCTTGTCTAACAGGAACTGAATTTACTAAGTTTGGCATACTAAGTAAATGGAATTTACTTGAATGCTCTCCATGATCTTCATTCTTTGGCAAATAGATTAAAATGTCATCAGTGAATACTATAACAAATGATCTAAATAAAAATTTGAAAGATCCTATTCATAAGATTCATAAAAAGCGGTGAATATGATTAGTCAACTAGCATGACTAAAAACTCATAATGCCTATACCGTGTTTTCAAAGTTGTCACTTAAGACATCCATCTGACCTAATCTTTAATTGATGGTAACACAGAGCTTAGATCATTTTCAAAAATACCCTCGCTCACTGTAATTGAAGTCAAAAGATCATCAATCAGTATAAATGGAGTGTTGATTAAACGTATTTTCCTTTATTCAACTCTATGTAATCAATATACAATCTTAAACTTTCATCATCATTTTTTTTTATAAACAGAACCGGCACTCCCCAAGGCGAAGTACTCGGCCTAACAAAACCCTTACTCACAAGCTCATCCATTTATACTTTCAATTCTTTCAATTAACTAACTTTAAGGAGCCATCATATAAAGTGCCTTGTAATTGGATTACTGTCTAGGAGTCATTTCAATCTAAAAATTAATATATATATATATATATATATATATATATATATATATATATATATATATATATATATATATATATATATATATATATATTATATGTATACCTCAGAATCCTCTGGAAATACATCAGGAATTATTTTGACTATCAGAATGTGTTTCCATTCGACTACTTATTATCCTCGCTCCAATGGCATAAGCTAGTACCTTTGATATAACTTTAGTATTTTTTACTAGCCCACATAAATGTCATATTATTGGTAGGTAGTATTTTAGTAACCCACATAAAAACAACCTCTGTCTTCCTTGGCTTATAGAACCTAACCTCTTTCTACTTGATCAGCACAGCATGATGTCTAGATAGTAAATCCATGCCTAATATAACTTATCAAAGTCATGGATATCTAATAATATCAAATGCACTTAAAAAACTCCTGGCCTCGATAATCACTCTTGTTGTAACAATCAACTTTTCCATACTTTTCCTAGGGTGGCAAAATCCTACATATTACACATTCGTCGATATGTCTTCAATTTCTTCCATTTTCTTTCCAACAATTACAATTAATAATTCATAATGTCATTGGTTCACTTAAGCTAAATTAACCGCCGTTTTCAGTTAACCATCCTCATTACCCTCTAATACATTCATACCTTTCCAAGATCTCCTATACCGTCGTAATTTCTTGCCTCTGAATTTCCTTTACCTCGATGGACACGTCGCTCAGGGCGATTAAATGTTGTGGCTAACATCGGGCCATACCTTTCTAAAGGTATAATCCTCCTCGACCTTTGGAGCGGAATTGGCGCCCTAATTTTATCTTTGGTGGAAGGGAACATACCTTGAGACTCATCAGCATGTTCCTCGGGTGGTGGTACTGCACCGGGAGCTCTCTGGTGGGTGGTCGGCCTCGGCAGCGCATTTAATGAATTCAAAATTTAATATGTCATATAATGCATATATGATTTTCAAATCACATAAATTTTTTTTTTTGTTTTTTGAAATCTTAAAGAAAACATTAAAACAATCATATAAAAATAAAATTTTCAAATCTTTATAACATTTTCAAAACCTGGCTCTGATACCACGTTGAAGGACCCCGACCCGGATTAACCTCATGAACCCGAGGGGACCTCCCGGCCTCCAGCAGGATATCAGAAACTTTCGCCAAAACCATAAATTAAAATCAGTAGGCGAACCCCTTCTACAATTCTTCACATATCTTAAAAATAATGCAGACGAAGTGCTAAAATTTCTTTTCTTTTCTTTTCATAGATTTTTCGGAAAATCGACGGAGTTTCCTCTTGTTTTGGACTTTCCCAAATTTACAAGAACTGATGAAGACTTGTTTAAAAACATTCTAAACTTTAAATTCATCAACTTCCATATTAGGACTCTCGTCACAACCCAATCAAACCTGATATACATATATATACATTTATTTCTTTCAAATCATCAAAACATTTTAAACCTTCTTCAATTCCATGCATAATTTTATCAAAACATGACAAAATATTCCCATATACAATATACAAATTATTTTTCAATGCAGTCCACGTAAATCGTCTCCTCGATGCTTCATTTCCTTTGCACAGGAAGTGCTCTGCCGTCGCAAACATCTGAGGTCGCGAAAATATTTATTTAAAACTTATATGGAAAAAGAGTAGGCTAAGCGAGCTCGGTGAGTGTACATTTTCATTTATATAACATTTTCGAGTACATATCAAAATAATACGCTACTTATACAATTAAAATCCATTTATACATTAAACATTTATACCTTAAACTTTCTTTCCATAAATACTTATACCATTAAAATCAGTTTATGCTTCAAGCATTTCACCTTAAACTTTCTTTCCAATAAATGCTTATGCATTTTAAAATCCATTTATGCTTTAAATTTATGCCTTAAACTTTCTTTCCATAAATACTTATGCATTTTAAAATCCATTTATACTTTAAATTTATACCTTAAACACTCTTTCCATAAATACTTATGCATTTAAAAATCCATTTATGCTTTAAGCATTTATGCCTTAAACTTTCTTTCTTTTTTATTTCTTTCTTTCATTCTTTACGATGGAACCGAGGGGAATAAACACACGAGCAGTTTAAGATCTCTGCGCGGTGAGGGCAGTCACATTCAGTCTATACTTCTGGCTAACGGAGAAACTCACGCTTTGCATAGGAGTTCAGTCATAATCTTTTATCACGTGTAAGGATATTCTGCAGACACCTATTTCCCTCCCCTCGGAGTTAGTAACCTATAACTACCCTCTTAATCCTTACAGCAAAATTACTTGGCCGATATAAGTCCATAACGATCATGGGGGTTTAGAGTAGTAGTGATGAAACATTTCTTCAAAATACCTTTATAAAATACATTTCAAATCCTTTACTTTATCATTTAAAACACATATGCATACTTTAAACATTTTTTAACTTTCATAATATAACATATGCATACATATTTAATACACATATAAATATGCATTGATGCAAGATAAAACAATACAATATAAAACATTTCCATATGCCTTAACATTTACATAAAAATTTACATTAAACTTTCAGTTTAGCATTGAACAATTCACTTTTAAAACTAAATTCTCAAAAATATCATTTCACTCACAGTTCAAACGATCCCGGCACACTTCGCCAATTCCCGTTTCCCGTCAGATAGTCCTTTTACTTTTCAAGAAAACCACAGCTATACATTAATCCTGCTTCCATTTCAATCCACCATACACACATTCATTTTAAAGCCAAATAGACAAATTACATACTTTAAAAACTCATTCATTTTAGCCAACCTTTTTTTCCAACCATACCCTATAGACTTTTATGACTCAAAAATTATTCAAACAGTCTTAAAATTTATGAAACTCTCCAGATCAGTTCTTGATATATCAAATAACATCTCTTTAAATTTTCAATTTAAAATTCCCGTCTCGGCCCTCAACCGCGCAACACAATCACTGCAACAAATAACTCAGTTTGGCAGAGACAGAATCTGCACATAGCTCCACTTTGAACCATTTTCTGGGCACTTTAAGTTTGATTTGCATGAACTTACTTCAGATAAATTTTTTCCTAAAGTCATTTTACCCAAATTTTGAATCACTCAGTTCCGATGCAGAATGACAGAGTTATGGCCAATCTAAAGCTGGTCAAAACAGAAAACAGGACATTTCACTGTACCGAGACTGCTGCCCAAAAATTTACCAAAATTGTTTCCTCTTGTTTCTTTCCTCTAAACAAACTTAAATCCCAATTCAGTTATCACAGTTCAGCATATCACACAAAGTCTACATCAAACCTAACCATTCATTGTTGGTTGTCAAAACCTAATCTAAATCCATGGCTTTCTCAATTTATCTCAAAATCATCATCCTAATTCAACCTAAATGCCACTAATTTAACATCCATACAAGAATCAAATCATTAGAGCATGAAAAACATAAAAATCCGGCTTTCCCACCATGAAAAACTTACTTGTTTCTTGGGTTTATTTGTCTTCTCTTGGCCAGTTAAGCGGAGCTCACTTGGAGCTTGAAGAGAATAAAAATTGCACTCTCAAAGCTGCACTCTGTACCATATACTCCCTCTTTTCTCATTTTCTTTCCACTTTTCTTCTATCTTTATATTTTCTCGCCTGCATGGACGTAGTCTCTCTTTAGACACTTAAATCCCTAATTTTTAGACTTTAAAATATTCTTCCAAAAGTACCCTTAAAATTAAATAATTCCATTAGTTTAATTTGAAATTGGTTTTACACTTTTATCAAGCTCTCATTGGTCGAATTCTCGCAGAATTAAAGTCGTTACTATGATGTAAATCGTAGCTTAGTAAGTAAGAAGGTTTTGGTGGCTCTCATGGCCAGAAATATCTTGCTTATAGTGGCTTTTATACCGATTTTAACATTATAAACTTATGCAGTTAAATGTCAAAAATATTCTATGGTAAATCTAAACTTCAATTAACCGCGAATTATTCAAAATTAAAATCCTTCCATTGAATTCAGGCTCTGAAATCAAAAATCAGTTAAAATCATTAAAATCGGAAATTCGGATAATAGCGTATTATTATAAATTACGTTCGGATCGCTACAAACTAGCTCGAAGCTGGACCCGTTCAACCATTTCAGTTTAGTTAGACTCTATGATTGATTAGGACAGTTTCGTATTTTCGGCCCGATTTAGAAAAGATTTCGTACAGGACCTCGATTTTTCGGTCCAAAATCTTTATTCCACTTCATCTCCCATTATCTTCTAAATATAAGTTCAAAGTCATAAGAACTGAAATTTTCTTAAAATCCCTTTTAGCCCCTCCATCGGGGATAAAATAAGAAAAAATCACTGTTCATTAGAGCACCGGTTACAATTTTGAAAATTTTCGCCATTGCCCCGAATGATGTCAAGCGTTCTAAGTTCTGTCCGCTCTACTTCTATCATTGGGCCTCAAATCGAGTTCAATAACTACTATTATAACATTCAATAAGGTTGGGGTTTCTGATAAAAACAAAGTAAATGTTTTGTCGAGATAATGAAGAAATATTGTCGAGTAATACTTCATCTTACAGCCCGTCGTCTGGCTCAAGTCGAAAATGAAAAAGAAATTGAGAAAATAGAAAATTGTTTATGTCAAATAAACATGTTAAGCGCTGATCAAAATTTACTTCTTGAAATGATTGATCAGTTGAAGATAAAAACTAAGATAAAATATATAAAGAAAAGTGTTAAACGACAAATTCAAAACCAAAGCCTAAAGTGAATTTATCAACTATTACTGAAATGAAAGATATACTTCAATATTATAAAAAGCAAGAACCTGCAACTTTGCAAGATTTGCAGGAAGAAGTAAAACAAATACAAATTCAAATTAAAGAATTAAAACTCTTTAATCAAAATATAGATACAAGAATAACCAACTTAGAAATCCAAAAGAAAGATCTAACAAGTGAAACAAATGAAGAAGTTGAAACTTTTGTTCATAGTATTGTGTACAAAAGCAAAAGATGAGTATACAAAGATAACGTTGAGAAAATCAATCCACAGTTACAAAGTTTTATAGCTTTGATTGATTCGGGAGGCGATTTGAATTGTATCGAGAAGATTGGTATCGAATTATATATATTTCAAAAATAAATATATCAATTTGAAAAAAGAAAAGAAAAGGATACCAATCTCTGCAGGACCTTTAAACAACAATTTGAACATAAAATTTGAACAGTAAATGACTGAAATTTGAGCAGAGTAACATTAAATTTGAAATCTTAGTCGTGAAATTGAAGGTTTCAATCCCAACTCATTTATTTTAGTGGGTTCGGGAGGAATTATCGATTTCAGTAGATATACTATTTGAAGTTGAATGTTTGAATAAACATGCAAAACAGTATGCAATTTTTGAATCAAATAAAGAACAGTAATGAAATTTGAATTGAAATATATATTGAAGCTTTGAAAAAAACTTACAAGCTTAGATTTTGAAAGCTTTTAGTTTGGAAACTTATGATGATGAAATTTGGATACAAGGCTCTGAGCTTCTCTCTCTCTAACTCTTTTTCTCACTCTAAAACCATCTGCCTGCCCAAGAGACAACACTCGTATATAGGAATTTGACGGACTTAAAATAAAACTTTGAAGTCAAGCGCGATGAATGACTCAGGAAGAGTCTCTTACTTTTGAAGAGACACCTTTTACAAACGGAAAGAGCGACGGCTTTTGCTTTTTGAAAGGTCACCTTTTGCTTTCTTAGAAGAGCAGTTAGCACGACTCATCATTTTTGTCTTGATCAGCAAGTGGAACTTCTTTTGATAATGGAAATGGCCCTTGTCCCGCGTCAGCGTCAACCTGTCTTAACTACATCACGAGGCTTTGTTTCTTAGGTGCTGTAAGCGCCTGGGTTCGTTTAAGTGCTTCCATTCTTCATTAAATCTGTCAGAAGAAAGCATCCAGAATTGGCTTCTTGGAATTTTTGAACCTGTTCTTTCTCTTATACAGAGGCTTTTGAAAATATTGATGTCTTCCTTGTTATCCTCATTGAGAGGTGAAGGAGACATAGCTATATCTTGGTTATAGCTGGAGGAAGGGTGTCTTCCTTCTTTGTCTTCGTCGTAGTCACGAGTCAAACAAGTTTGAAGGGTTCTCTTTGTCTTCTTGGACCTTTTTGAGATAGGCCACTGAGCTGGCTGTTTGAGAAGGAAAGAGTCTTTTGTCGAAGGGTTTAGGTATTGGGCCGAGACGGAGGTTGGAACGATAAGGTACCTTGGACTTTGTGGTTGAAGGCTTTTCCAGTTTGGGCTTTTGAGCCCAGTCCATCTTTGTGACATCGAGTTTGGGGCGAAGGTTTGAAAGCGACCCACCATTTGATTTTGAGATTCACCCCAGCTAGAAACTTGGGGAATGGGGCAGGATGAAGTGGAAGGAGCGAGTCGGCAAGAAGAATCCAAGGGATTCTCAGTGAGAACAAAAGAAAAGTGAATACTTGATTTCCGGGGAGGAAAAAGCTTTCCTGATTTGCTTTAGTATTCAAAACTTTTAGTGATTTCGAGGACGAGAGAAAATGTTAGGTTAGCTCAGCGAAGCCACGATCTGGAACCCGATTTGGAAAGATTTTTTGAATTTTTTCATTCCAGTTAAAAAACCAGGAATGAGTTCTCGGCCTGATACAAAACATATGATGCCAAGCGTTTTTGTAATCATAAAAATCAAAAGTTTGAGGATCAAAATTCTCAGAAAATCTTTTATGAGTGAAAATATTTTGACCCCAATCTTTTTCATTTAAAACCTTCAAAATTTTGCATTTTGAATAAGCTATATCACTACCCTCAGGGTTCATGATATGAGAAATTTGTCTGAGACTCGTATCTCACGGTATAAATTAAGTAGAATCTACGGGTTTTAGTATTGGGTGAAATGAAATACTTATCATTTTGAAAAATCTTTTGACCTCGATCTCACGAGAAACTGATGTATGATCAGTTAAAACTAACAACATTTTTGTTAACTTTTTGTTTAGTGTAATTTTGGAGTTGGTGTTTGAAATGAAGGGTTGAGGGATTTCCCCAAAACTTCGAAACGATTTGAAGTTTCAAGGACTTTTGAAGTTTGAGGCCTTTTTGTTGCCATAGCATAAGAGGCCTTTGAAGTGGGTTTGATAGGATCTGGCTTTTGCTGCTTTCATTTTCCACTGTAAAATTCAGTGAAAGGAAATCGAATTAAAACATTTGAAGATCCTTTGATAAATTCAATTTCAAAGTCAAAAAACGAGGATAAAATAGCTTGCCATCACAGCAAAATCTGTTTTGACTAGATTTTGAACATCCTTTTGCTTAAAAATCTCTTTTGCACTTTTGCAATCAACTCTTAAAGGAATTTTACATTGAAAGCGTCACTTTGAAATTTTGAATGTAAAACAATGGCTAAAAATCTCTTTTAGGTTGAATAATTCAATTGTGGACCCTCCGGACACGAGTGAAATCTAACAATTGAAATTTTGTTTTGAAAATCTTGTTTTAAGATTCCACCATATCCTAAGTTTGAGGCATCAGTCTCTATAATAGGAAAGGCTTCAGGGTGAAGGATTCCTAAGCAAGGAAGTTCCTTAACCTGTAATTTGACTTGTTTGACTACCTGGGTGTGTTCCTCAGACCAAGGTAAAGGATTTTTCTTTAACCTTTGAAATAAAGGTTTTAATAGAATCCTAAGGTTTGGATAAAAATCAGCTACATAGTTTAGGCTTCCTAAAAACCTTTGTAACTGTGTTTTATCTTTGATTTCATCAGGAAATTTACTAGCAAATTCTATTGCTCTTTTTATAGGTTTTATTTGGCCTTGATAAATATCAAATCCTAAAAACCTAATATTTGTTTGAAACAGTTTTATTTTTGTTGCAGAAATAACTAAACCATTATCTCTTACAATTTTTTGAAAAATTTTTAAATGTTTGAAATGCTCTTCTATTGAGTTTGAAAATATGAGAACATCATCAATGTAAACAATAGAAAATCTAGTATATTCATTGAATATTTCATTCATCATATTTTGAAATTGGAAAGGGCATTTTGAAATAATGACATTTACATTCCATTCATAATGTCCGAATGGGACTGTAAATGCAGTTTTGTATCTATCTTCTGGTTTAATTTGAATTTGCCAAAAACCAGACTTCATATCAAATTTTGAAAAGATTGTTGCATTATAAATCCTTTGAATTAAATCCTTTTTATTAGGTATTGGATACCTAATCCATTGTAGGACTTTATTCAATGGTTTATAGTGTCAGCTAACAACAGGTTCCTCTTTCAAGTTACGAAGCTACGGACATAAAAAAGTTTGCACAACTCCATAGTGAATGACTTGATCTTATTAGTTTTTATCTAAGAGATCATTAATCTTTTTGCAATATTCAAGGTTCGAGGACTCATTTGAATAGGTCTAGCTTTTGTAGGAATTTGTCTTTCAGAGAAATCTTTTTCATATGGTAATGAGACCATATGCTGTTTTCTATTCCAAAAAGCATTTGGTATAGAAGAACAAAGATTTTCTTCAATTTGTTTTTGAATATTTTTTATTCTTTCTTGAATTTGTTCTGACTGTAAATTTTCTTCAGTCTTTTTATATTGTATTTCTTTTTGAAGAAATTTTACATGTTTTTGTTTTTGTTGAATTAAAGAAATAAAATCTTGTACTTGATTTATTTCTTTAACTTCTATTCCTCTTATGAATTCAAATAAAATTTCTTGACCATTATATTTGGTTTTTAATCCTTTATTATCAATTTGAAAAGGATATAATTGTGTTAGGAAAGGAGTTCCTAAAACAATTTGATGACTTATATTTTTGACTAGTAAGAATGAAGTTTTAATACAAATACCATTTTTGCAAATATATTGTGAGTATCTTGTATTGAACCTTCAAGGATCATTACTAGCAGTTGATAACTTTTGAGATGTTTTACAAAGTATCCAGGTAAGAGTTAATCCTTCTGAGGCCTAATTCAAATCAGCTCCTGAATCAATCAAAGCTATAAAAACTTCTTTGTAATCAGGATTGATTTTCAACGTTATCTTTGTATACCATCTTTGTTTTTGTACAATAGTCATACTATGAACAAAAGTTTCAACTTCTTCATTTGTTTCACTTGTTAGATCTTCTTTTTGGATTTCTAAGTTGGTTATTCTTGTATCTATATTTTGATTAAAGAGTTTTAATTCTTTAATTTGAATTTGTATTTGTTTTACTTAACTACTTGCCGTCTTGCAAAGTTGCAGGTTCTTGCTTTTTATAATATTGAAGTATATCTTTCATTTTATAAGAAGTTGATAAATTCACCTTAGGCTTTGGTTTTGAATTTTGTTGTTCTAACACTTTTCTTATATATTTTGCCTTAGTTTCTTTATCTTCAATCTGATCAATCATTTCAAGAAGTAATTCTTGATCAGCAGTTAACATGTTTATTTGACATAAACAATTTTCTATTTTCTCAATTTCTTTTTCATTTTCAGAATTTGTTTGAGATTTATCAGTTTCAGAAGATGAAGTATTACTCTCAGAATAATATTCTTCTTCATTATACGATAAAACATTTACCTTGTTTTACAATTAGGGCAATATGACCTTTTGACCACATTTGAAACATCTAACTTCCTTTTATGATGTTTTTTATTTTCATTTTATTTTCGAGGTTTTTTAGATTTAAATTTTTATCTTCAATCTTTTGAATTTTATAAGGTAATTCCCTATAAGGTTTTGATTTTTGGAAATTTGACTAGAGTGGAATTGGCATCGAAGTATATTGTGCACAAAAGAACCTAAATCTTTTTTAGAAGCCTTTGGGTAACTTTTAACATGATATTGGAGTTTGAGTTGAGAGCATAAGTGAGACGCTTCTTTTGACCACGCCAGAGATCACCATAAAATGGGTTGTCAAATTGGATTGTTCCTCCAAATTTTTCTCTAAGGGTTTCTTGAACTCTTTCATTGAAAGCCTTAGGAAGACCATAAAGGAACCTTTCTTTCCAATAAGAGGCTCTTGCATCAGCTCTTATCATTAGTGTTCTTTAGGCAACGCATTAATAATACCATTTAAGGTCACTCGGTGTTCTACATCTTAAATTTTGTAGAATATACGAAGTTCTTTGCCATAAATGTTTGGATCACCTATGAGTGTTGGTTATAGCATAAGCTAATCTTATATTGCATTTTGCTCTCCTTCCTCATTTTGTGTACTTTTTGGAATATGAAATCTTTCCTTTTCGCCAGGTAGTTATCCACAAAGTTTTAAGGTGCCATTGGAAACCCTGCTTTGTAACTAATTGGGCGGCGTTCAATCATCATCGATTTAAATAGCGATTCTTTGCCGTTTGCATTTGACGATACATTGAAGATTTCATGTTCAGAAAGGCCATCTATATTCCAAGAATAGATGTCATTGCTGTTATAACTATTTTGTTTTGGCTGTTTCTCCTCAAATTGTAAATCTGGGAGAGTAGGTCTTTGATAAAATTTTTTGAAGTCTTTGATGCGGGTTTTAGCTGTTTATTTGTTCTTCTTGTCAGTATCTTCCATAAGATTTTAAGAGCATGAGGAATTTGTTTACGAACCATAGGAAGTTTACTTGTGTTTTGAACAAGAGGATCTTTTATTTCTATTCTATTTAGTTTTGGAGTTAAAAAGTCTTATCAATTCATCATTGTTTTTATTTCCTCCTAATTTGAAGATGAATTGATAAGACTTTTAACCCAAAAACTAGCAGGAATAGAAATAAAAGATCCCTCTTGTTCAAAAACACAAGTAAACTTCCTAAGTAGTTTAGAAATAAGAGTGCATTTGTTTGAGAAAATCTTATGGAAGATATACGGACAAGAAGAACAAATCATGAGGCAAAACCTGGCATCAGATCAAAAATTTTTATCAAAGACACACTCCCAGTTTACAATTTGAGGAGAAAGCGACCAAAACAAAATAGTTATAACAGCAATGACATCTATTCTTGGAATATAGATGGCCTTTCTGAACATGAAATCTTCAGTGTAATTCGTCAAATGCAAATGGCGGCAAGCGCTATTTGGCCCGATGATTGGGGCATCGATTGAATTCCGGCGGGTTTCAATGGCACCTTAAAACTTTGGTGGGATAACTACCTAAGTGAAAGGAAAGATTTCATATTCTAAAAAGTACAAATGAGGAAGGAGAGCAAAATGCAAATATAAGATTAGCTTATGCTATAACCAAACACTTCATAGGTGATCCAATTTTATGGAGAAAGAACTTGAGATATTCTACAAAATTTAGATGTAAACATTTGAGTGACGCTTAAATGGTATTATGATGTGTTCTTAGCAGCACTAATGATAGGTAAGAGCCTCTTATTGGAAGAAAGGTTCCTTTATGGTCTTCTAAGGCTTTCAATGAAGAGTTCAGAAACCCTTAGAGAAAAATTTGGAGGAACAATCCAATTTGACAACCTTACTTATAGTGATCTGTAGAATTAGTAGTCAAAAAGAAGGTCTCAATTTATGTTCTCAACTCAAACTCCAATATCATGTTAAAAAAGACCTAAAGGCTTCTAAAAAAGATTTAGGTTCTTTTTGTGCACAATATGGCATTTCGATGCCAATTCCACCTAGTCAAATTTCCAAAAAATCAAAACCTTATAGGGAATTACCTTATAAAAAATTCAAAAGATTTAAAGATAAAAAATTTAAATCTAAAAAAACCCCACGAAAACAAACAAAAATAAAAAACATCATAAAAGGAAATTAGATATTTCAAATGTGGTCAAAAGGGTCATATTGCCCCTAATTGCAAAAACAAAGTAAATGTTTTATCGAATGTGAAGAATATTATTAAAAATGTGCGCCGTCTTGAAATGATAAATCTCAAACAAATTCTAAAAATAGAAAAGAAATTGAGAAAATAGAAAAATTGTTTATGTCGAATAAACATATTAGCTATTTGATCAAGAATTACTTCTTGAAATGATTGATCGGATTGAGGAATAAAGAAACTAAAACGTGAAATATACTTAAGAAAAGTGTTAGAACAACAAAATTCAAAACCAAAGCCTAAGGTGAATTTATCAACTTCTTATAAAATGAAAGATATACTTCAATATTATAAAAAGCAAGAACCTGCAACTTTGCAAGATTTGCAGGAAGAAGTAAAACAAATACAAATTCAAATTAAAGAATTAAAACTCTTTAATCAAAATATAGATACAAGAATAACCAACTTAGAAATCCAAAAAGAAGATCTAACAAATTAGAACAAATGAAGAGATTGAAACTTGTTCTAATAGTATGACTATTGTACAAAAACAAAAGATGGTATCTGAAGATAACGTTGAAAATCAATCTGATTACAAAGAAGTTTTTATAGCTTTGATTGGTCGGGGCTGATTTGAATTGTATTCGGGAAGGATTAATCCCCTCTTTGGATGCTTTGTAAAAAGCAATATAAAAATTTATCATTCTTTAGTAATGATCGGCTTTTTGAAGGTTCGATACAAGATACCACAGGTCATATTTGCAAAAATGGTATTTTGTATTAAAACTAGAATTCTTACCTAGTCAAAAGTAAGTCATCAAATTGTTTAGAACTCCTTTTCCTAACACAGTTATATCCTTTCAAAAATTGATAATAAAAGTTAAAAACCAAATATAATGGTCAAAATTTTATTTGAATTCATAGAGGAATAGAAATTAAAAATAAATCAAGTACAAGATTTTATTTTCTTTAATTAACATTTAAAAACATGTAAAATTTCTTCAAAAGAAATGCAATATAAAAGAATGAGAAAATTTGATCAGAACAAATTCAAGAAGAATAAAAATATTCAAAACAAATTGAAGAAAATCTTTGTTCTTACCTATAAATGCTTTTTGGAATAGAAAGCGACATATGGTCTCATTCTGCTTATGAAAAGATTTCTCTGAAAGACAAATTCCTACAAAAGCTAGACCTATTCAAATGAGTCCTGAACTCCTTGAATATTGCAAAAAAGAGATTAATGATCTCTTAGATAAAAAACTAATAAGATCAAGTCATTCACCATGGAGTTGTGCAGCTTTTTATGTCCAGAAAGCTTCAGAACTTGAAGAGAACTCAGATTAGTGATCCAATTACTAAACCATTGAATAAAATTCCTACAATGGATTAGGTATCAATACCTAATAAAAAGGATTTAGTCTGAGATTTATAATGCAATCTTTTTCAAAATTTGATATGAAATGCGGTTTTTGGCAAATTCAAATTAAACTGGAAGATAGATACAAAGCTGCATTTCTGATTTCCATTTGGACATTATGAATGGAATGTAATGCGGTTTAGTCTCAAAAATGCCCACTTACGATTCAAATATGATGAATGGGAAATATTCGATGAATACCTTAGATTTTATTGTTTACATTGATGATGTTCTCGTATTTTCAAACAAATAGAGGAAGCGTTCAAACATTTAAATTTTCAAAAAATTGTAAGAGATAATGGTTTAGATTATTTACGCAACAAAAAATAAAAGCTATTTCAAACAAATATTAGGTTTTAGGATTTGATATTTATCAAGGCCAAATAAAACCTATAAAAACAATAAATTTGCTAGTAAATTTCCTGATGAAATCAAAAATAAAACCCAACTACAAAGGTTTTTAGGGAAGCACAAACTATGCTTAGGCGATTTTATCAAACCTTAGGATTCTTTTAAAACCTTTATTCAAGTTTAAGAAAAATCCTTTACGAAATGCAGGAACACCGGGTAGTCAAACAAGTCAAATTACGAGGTTAAGGAACTTCCTTGCTTAGGAATCCTTCGCACAAAGCCTTTCCTATTATAGGAATGATGCCTCGAGCTTAGGATATGGTGAATCTTAAAACAGATTTTCAAGGCAAAATTTCAATTATTTAGATTTCCTCACAGTGTTTGGAGTGGTCCACAATTGAATTATTCACTTGGTTAAAAAGAGATTTTAGCCATTGTTTTATGCATTCAAAAAATTTCAAAGTGATGTTTTCAACGGAAAATTCCTTTTAAAGAGTTGATTGCAAAAGTGCAAAGAGATTTTACAAAGGATATTCAAAATCTAGTTTTAACTTGATTTTGCGGATAGCAAGCTATTTTATACATTTTGACTTTGAAGTAGATTTATCAAAGGATCTTCAAATGTTTTGCACGATTTCCCTTTCACGGGAATTTTACGGGGAAAATGGCCCGGTAACGGATCTAATAAACCCTTCAAGGCCTCTTATGCTATGGCAACAAAAGGCCTCAAACTGCAAAGTCCTTGAAACTCAATCGTTTCGAAGTTTTGGGAAATCCCTCAACACCCTTCATTTCAAACACCAACTCCAAATTTGCTTGCAAACAAAGGCAAAATGTTATTCACAGGGTTTAGAATCTGATCATACATCAGGTTCTGGTGAGATTAGTCAAAAGATTTTCAAAATGATAAAACATTGCATTTCCAACGAAATACTCAAAAACCACGTAGATTCTCTGAATTTATGCTAAATGAATCTGGAATGTACAAATTTCTCATATCATGAACCACGAGAGTAGTGATATAGCTATTGAAATGCAAAATTTTGAAGGTTTTAAATGAAAAGATTAGGGTCAAAATATTTTCCTCTATAAAAAGATTTTCTGAGAATTTTGATCCTCAAACTTTTGATTTTTATGATTACAAAAACGCTTGGCATCATATGTTTTGTATCAGGCCGAGAACTCATTCCTGGTTTTTTAACTGGAATGAAAAAATTCAAAAAATCTTTCCAAATTGGTTCCAGGATTGGTGGCTTCTCATGAGACTAACGAGTATTTTAATAAATCTGCCAAAGTTTTGAATACTTCAAAACCAATGGCTTTTCCCTCCACGAAATTTGCTATTCACTTTCTTTATTCTCAATTGAGAATCCTTAGTTCTTTGTTGGGTTTATTCCTTCAATTTCATCATTGTTCCCAGTTTCTAGCTAGGGAATTCAAAATCAAATGAGGTGGGAATTTGCTTTCAAACATCAAAGCCCCGAACTCTTGATCTGTCAAAGTAATTTGAAGCCCAGCCAATGGAAAAGCCTTCAACCTCAAAGTCAGGTACCTTATTGGTTCAAACCTCTGCTGACTGATACTAGCCCTTTGACAAAGACTCTTTTCCTTCTCAAGCGGTAGTTCGGGGCCTATCTCAAAAGGTCAAGAAGATGCGGCGAGAGCCTCTCAAAACTTCTTGACTCAGGACTGCGGTGGCGAAGACAATGGCGCATCCTTTCCAGTAGGCGAAGATATGTACTGGTCTCACCCATCTCGAGATAGAGGATAACAGAAGACATCAATATTTTCAAAGCCTCACCCTTAATCGGAAAGAAACAGGGTTCAAGTTCAAAGCCAATTGGATGCTTTCTTAAATGATTTAATGAAGAATGGAAGCCTTTGGAAATCTGGTAGTGTCCTTACAAAGACCTAAAGAAGCAAAGCCTCTGATGAAGAAGACGAGGTAGCGTGATGTAATGGTGTCTCGTATCAAAAGCAGAGTTCCATGGCGATCAAGGCAAAATGATGAGTGAATGGCGGCTCTTGGCAAAGCAAAGGTGACCTTTCAAAAAAAGCAAAATTTGTTGGCTCTTCAAGTTTGTAAAGGTGTATCTTGAAAAGTAAGAACTCTTCCCGAGAGTCATCCTTTGTGCTGAACGAGGATTTTATTTTAAATTAAACCAATTCCCTATATAAGGAAGGGTTGTCTCCTTAGTAGGAATAGGGACAAGTTTTAGAGTGAGAAAAGGTTGAGGCTCTGAGAGCCTTGTATCCAGCTCATCACTGTTAAAGCTTTCCAGTTTAAAAAGCTTTCAAGCCCCAGGTTTATGAAGTTTTCAAGAGTTCAATATATTCCGTTTCAAATTTCAATCTTTGTTCTTTATTTGATTCAAAGTACATCATTTTACATGTTTATTCAAATACTGCAACCCAAATAAGTATATCGATTTGGAAACAGGTAATCTGAACACTATTGTGGAGTTCAATAGGAAACCTCACGGTGTAACAACGCCGTGCGCAGAAGATTTCAAATTGCTGTTACTGCATAAATTTTAATATTCTTTGAAATTTCAAATTATATATATTTCAAAACAACAGATTTGACATATAATTTGAAGCAATTAAAATGACTGAAATTTGAAGCGAGTAACATTAAATTTGAAATCTTAGTACGTGGCGTTATATGAAGGTTTCAATCTAACTCCCTTTATTTTAGTAGGTTCGAGAAGGTTATCGATTTCAGTAGATACTTACTATTTGAAGTTGAATGTTTGAATAAACATGCAAAACAGTATGCAATTTTTGAATCAAATAAAGAACAGTAATGAAATTTGAATTGAAATATATATTGAACTTTGAAAAAAAAAAAAACTTACAAACTTAGTTGAGCTTTTGAAGTGGAAGCTTTACTTGATGATAGGAAATTTGGATGAGGCTCCTGAGGCTTCTCTCTAACTCTTTTTCTCACTCTAAAGCTTATCACCCTTCTTTAAGAGGCAGCCCCTCGTATATAAGGTGTGGACTTAAAATAAAACTTTGAAGTCCACACAGTGGATGACTCTTGGGAAGAGTCTCTTCTTTTGAAGAGACCGCGGCTTTTACAAACGAAACCGCGGCTTTGCTTTTGAAAGAGTCACCTTTTAGCTGCGAAGAGCGATTACTTTTTGACTCATCATTTTTGTCTTGATCAGCAAGTGGAACTTTGCTTTTTGATAATGGGAGACAGCCTGTCACATCACGTCGCCAATCTTTAACCGTCCCGAGAGAACTTTGTTTGCCAGGTCTTTGTAAGCACACGATTTGCATTTCGGTCTTCCATTCTTCGTCATACGTGAAGAAAGCATCGAGTGGCTTCTTGGAATTTTGAACACATTCTTTCGTCTGAAGGCTTTTGAAATATTGATGTCTTTCCTTATTATCCTAAATTCGAGAGGAGTGAAGGAGACCATGTAATATCTTAGTTCTCTTTGGAGGAAGGATGTCTTTAACTAGCTATCTTTATCATGAGTCACGGTCGACCAAGTTTTGAGAGGGTTTTCTCTTTGCATCTTCTTGGACGTTTGGAGATAGGCCACTGAGCAATGTTTGAGAAGGAAAAGTCTTTGTCGAAGAAATTTAGAGTGGCTGGGCGGGCGGAGGATTGGAACCAATAAGGTACGCCTTGGGGCTTTGAGGTTGAAGGCTTTTCAGTTTGGGCTTTTGGGCTTGATCCATCTTTTAGCCCGACATCAGAGTTTGGGCTTGAAGGTTTGGCTTGACCCACCATTTGATTTGAATTCCTAGCTGAAACTTGGGAATGGGCTTGGATGGGAGATGGGAAGACAGGAGTCAGCAAAGAAAAGTCGAGGATTCTCAATTGAGAACAAAGAAGAAGTGAATACTTAATTTCGGGGAGGAAAAAGCCACGAGTTTGCTTTGAAGTATTCAAAACTTTTGGTGATTTCAGGACAGAAAATGTTTGGGTTAGCTCCCATGAGAAGCCACCAATCTGGAACCCGATTTGGAAAATTTTTAGTTTTTTCATTCAGGTTAAAAAACCGGGAATGAGTTCGGCACGATACAAAACATATGATGCCAAGCGTTTTGTAATCATAAAATCAAAAGTTTGAGGATCAAATTCTCGAAAATCTTTATAGTGAAAATATTTTGACCCGATCTTTTTTCATTTTAAAACCTTCAAAATTTGCATTTTGAATAAGCTATATCGCTCACCCTCGGGGTTCATGATATGAGAAAATTTATGTGAACTCAGTATCTCACAGTATAAATTCGTAGAATCTCTGGGTTTGAGTATTTAAGTTGGAAATGAAATACTTATCGTTTCAAAATCTTTTTGACCCTCGATCTACTTTGAAACTGATGTATGATCAGATTCTAAAACTTGTAACAACATTTTTTGTTCTTTTGTTTGGTAAGCAAATTTTGGAGTTGGTGTTTGAAATGAAGGGTTGAGGGATTTCCCCAAAACTTCGAAACGATTTGAAGTTTCAAGGACTTTTGAAGTTTGAGGCCTTTTTGTTGCCATAGCATAAGAGGCCTTTGAAGTGGGTTTGATAGGATCTGGCTTTTGCCTGCTCATTTTCCCTGTAAAAATTCCCGTGAAAGGAAATCAGGTAAAACATTTGAAGATCCTTTGATAAATTCAATTTCAAAGTCAAAAACAGATAAAATAGCTTGCCATCTGGCAAAAATCTGTTTTGAAACTAGATTTTGGGCAATCTTTGTAAAATCTCTTTTGCACTTTTGCAATCAACTCTTAAAAGAAATTTTTACATTAAACGTCACTTTGAAATTTTGGTCATAAAACAATGGCTAAATTCCTTTTAACCGTTGAATAATTCAATTGTGGACCACTCCAGACCTTGAGTGAAATCCCAACAGTGAAATTCTGTTTAATCTTGTTTTAAGATTAAATATACTTTTATATTTGAGGCATCGAATGCTCTATAATAGGAAAGGCTTCAGGGTGAACGATACCTAAGCAAGGAAGTTCCTTAACCTGTAACTTGACTTGTTTGACTACCTGGGTGTGTTCCTCAGACCAAGGTAAAGGATTTTTCTTTAACCTTTGAAATAAAGGTTTTAATAGAATCCTAAGGTTTGGATAAAAATCGGCTATAGTTTGGAAACCTAGAAAACCTTTGTAACTGTGTTTTATCTTTGATTTCATCAGGAAATTTACTAGCAAATTCTATTGCTCTTTTTATAGGTTTTATTTGGCCTTGATAAATATCAAATCCTAAAAACCTAATATTTGTTTGAAACAGTTTTATTTTTGTTGCAGAAATAACTAAACCATTATCTCTTACAATTTTTTGAAAAATTCTTAAATGTTTGAAATGCTCCTCTATTGAGTTTGAAAATATGAGAACATCATCAATGTAAACGTGAAAATCTAGTGTATTCATTGAATATTTCATTCATCATATTTTGAAATTCGGAAAGGGCATTTTGAACAAACGGCATTACATTCCATTCATAATGTCCAAATGGGCCCCGTAAATGCGATTTGTATCCCTATCTTACAGTTTAATTTGAATTTGCCAAAAACCGGACTTCATCAAATTTTGAAAAAAGATTTGTTGCGTATAAATCCTTTGAATTAAATCCTTTTTGTGTTATTGGATACAATCCATTGTAGGACTTTATTCATTGGTTTTATAATTGATCGCTAACCTTGGAGTTCCTCTTTCAAGTTACGAAACTACGGACATAAAAAGTTGCACGCTCCATGGTGAATGACTTGATCTTATTAGTTTTTATCTAAGGAGGTCATTAATCTCTTTTTGCAATGTCGAGTTCAGGACTCATTTGAATAGGTCCCAGCTTGTAGGAATTTATGCTCAGAGGAAATCTTTTCCTTATAGTAATGAGACCATATCTTGTTTTCTATTCAAAAAAGCATTTGGTATAGAAACAAGATTTTCTTCAATTTGTTTTTAGATATTTTTTATTCTTTCTTGAATTTATTCACATTGTAAATTCTCTCTTCGAGTTCTTTTATATTGTATTTCTTACTTTGAAGAAATTTTACTTGTTTTATTTTTGTTGAATTAAAGAAATAAAATCTTTTGCATGAGATTTATTTCTTTAACTTCTATTCCTCTTATAAATTCAAAAAGAATTTCTTGACCATTGTATTTAGTTTTTAGTCCTTTGTTATCAATTTGAATAGGATATAATTGTGTTAGGAAAGGAGTTCCTAAAACAATTTGATGACTTATATTTTTGACTAGTAAGAATGAAGTTTTTCTAAGTTGGTTATTCTTGTATCTATATTTTGATTAAAAGAGTTTTAATTCTTTAATTTGAATTTAATATTTGTTTTACTTCTTCTGCAAATCTTGCAAGTTAAGTTCTTATTTATAATATTGAAGTATATCTTTCATTTTATAAGAAGTTGATAAATTCACCTTAGGCTTTGGTTTTGAATTTTGTTGTTCTAACACTTTTCTTATATATTTTGCCTTAGTTTCTTTTATCTTCCAATCGATCAATCATTTAGTAATTCTTGATCGGCGGTCTTTTATGTTTATTTGACATAAACAATTTTTCTATTTTCTCAATTTCTTTTCATTTTCGAATTTGTTTGAGATTGCTCCAGGTTTCGGAAGATGAAGTAAAAAAACTCTCTAATTTTTTTTTATTATTATATAAACACCTTAGGCATATTCAGTTCCTCAAAAGTATTAGGTCCATTTGACATAAGTATTAAAGAAAGAAAAAATATATTATGAAAATGATTTTCTTATGTTTGATTTTATCATGAAAAATATAAAAAAAAAATCAAATATAATCAAAATTTCTTAAAATTTTATATATTTTTAAATTTCTGAGTCTTTATATAATAGAGAAAATAAAATAAGTTTAAATAAACATATAGAATTCATTTATTAAATTTAAACCTAAATTTTATTTTTCTCCATATTTTCTCTCCTTCCACTTTTTTTTTTCTTCTATTTTTTTCATTATCTTCTTTTCTTAAGACTTTCTAGGTTCGAAATGGAGCAGAATGCTAAAACCAATAAGTGTCTCTTTAGTATTCTTTTTCAATAACAGTTCTAAAAAATTATTTTTTAGAATAGTTTTTAAAACTATTTTTTGGTGTTTTATAAAATGAGAGTTTGAAAACCTGAAATAGTTTTAACCAATTTTTGATATAGTTTTTCATAGGTTTTAAAATAATTTTAATTTCTATATTTTTATTTTTAGTCGTTCTACATGTGTGTATAATTGTTTTTTGAAAATTATCAGAGAAATAAGTGAAGACAGTAAAAGAAACATTTAGAACACTTTATTTAAAAACACCAAAAACAGTACTCCTTAAATGCCAATGTTTTTTTTTCCTTTTTTTTTTTTTGTGTAAATTATTTAACATTTATAATATTATAAATTCACCTTATGTTTTAAAAATTTTAGGTATTAATTTAATTAAAAAAAACAAACCAACTATCCTTTTGAAAACAAGCCCCTAAAGAATTCTTGCATGTTAAATACAATTTGTGTACTTAAAAATATAATACTACAACTTTGATATGCAAAATAAATAGATATTAAAAAAAATTATGAATACTTTATTTTAAAAATAAATAAAATTATTATTATTATAAAACTAACCCTATCTCCATCATATTAATTAATTTCCAATATGACAGTTCATGACCACCTTAATTAAATGATGAAGGCTATGTAGCCACTAAAGAGGACCAGAATGCCTGCTTAATTCATATGGTTTGTAAAACCATATCTTATGATCATATCTATCATATTGTATTGTACCTAGGGAATGTGGGTAATGGATATATATTATATGGTAAATTTAGAGTGTGACCTGCGCCGTAGTACCACATGCTTATCCAAGATAAAAAGCATATCATATATATATATATATATATATATATATATATATATATATATACCTATATATATATATATATATATATATATATATATATATCTGAAAAAGGAAAACTTCAATATTAGTCCTTCATGGCTCATATGTCCTCATCGTAACCACATAGAGCGGTGACCAATGGTATCATGCATTTTATGTCATCTCCTTGTCAAATTGATACACTTGGCATTTGTCGGTTGTTCGACTCTTAATATCGGTGAATTGACCAGTCGAGCGTGTAGGTGAGATAGTTGGGATGTCTCGTAGCAACTCACGAGATCGCCGAGCCCTAGGAATGCAGTTAAGTTCTATGCGTGGTAAAGTTTTACCGTCCTAATGGTTATTCCCAGCTAGTATAGGGAATAGTCTGGGTATGACATGACTTAAAGACATCTTCCATGTGTGCATAGGTCCGCTCAAGACACCTCATGATCCGGAAAAAAATCATTAATTTTTAAGATAAATATCAAGAATCTCGTATTATTTTTTGAAAAAAAATAATATTATTGATTTAAAGTTGCAATAGATCGATAGATCCAAAATACAAATAGCTAAAAAACATACATGATGAAGCAATATCACAGGTTATAAAGCTTCAAAATTTTGATAATATAGTATTTAGAATATGCGATTCCAGTTCTCCAACATACTGACGACCATATATAATTTGATAGCTTCGACTCTTTTTCTGTCTGAATCATCCCCACATAGATAAAACGTTTTAACAAGACGGCGAACAACACCACTTTGTAATAAGCCGACGACAAACCATGATAAAACGCGTGATATAAAAAATAAGATAAAACCTAAATCTTAAATTTGGAATAACTACTTTATTAAACAAGAAAAAAAAATTCATATGGGTGATTTCAGGTCAAGAAGTACCAACAAATCACCTGTCTTTACTTGAGGAAAATAGGCTTCAAGAAAAAAAAAGATACGAATCTCGTATTATTATTAAAGATATATTATGTCAAATGTTATCGGAATTATGTGGATAATATTGGATTAGCGATAACATTTTGGTTAAAGACAAATAGATGATAAGACATGCAAGATTAATTAATTAAAAAGAGATAGATTGTGAGTAAGGTCAATTCATTAAATAGATATATTATCATCCTAATGACTTCATGATGCGTGTTAATGACGTGCGTAATAGATATGCATACGGGGATGTTAAGTGTTCTATAGGTCGAGATTTCATCAACTAATTCCCAATTAATATGAGAGAAATGGAAATTAATGATCTAATATTATTTTACAAGTTAGTCTTGTTAAAGAAAACGAAAATAGATAATAAGAAAAGATGAACATAAAGAATAGGCAGTTCAGTGAAAACCCTAAATAGGAAAAATAGCATGAGGTAAGAAAAGAATAATCCCAGTTCCAAATATATAGGTATAAGAAATTTGAGATATTATGTGAAAGAAAGACCATATGAAATCTTAAAAAGGAAAAGGGGATTTTCCCACGTTAATTCAAAACTGTACATCAATGATCACATCTTTCCAAAATAAAATTATAGTTTGATTTAAATGTCAACTATATCAAAAAAATCCTCAAATTGTCTCTTTGTTATCATTCACATGAGATGAATCCACATCATGTCTAGTCAATTTTTTTTGAATTTTTTCCAAGTACTATATTTTGCTCCCACTTAAATGTTTCAAAACTTATTTTACTTAACCTTGCCCCCATTTAACTGAATCTTTGATATGCCATTGTCCTGCACTTGAATGTAAGAGCAGAAATTTCAACCACGCTGGAAAAATGGCCAATCGTAATTTCGGTCAAGCAGAAAATTTTCTAGATCTCGGATGTGAAATGGGTTTCTTGTTGGAATCGTCTCATGAAATCCTAGCTAACCACGTCGAATTTAAACCGAATTCCGATATAGTCGAAGATTTGCACATTTTAAATTGAGTTGCAGTCTTGGGAGAGAGAGCGAATGGGAGGTGACAAAAGTCATCAACAACATGTACTCATGTGACATGAGTTGCATGAGTAGAGAGATTACCAAAACGGACGGCCGAGATCGTGCCAAATGTCGAAAATCCAAGCTTGGGGACATAGATGACATTATAAAATTTGTTTTAAATGATAATAAGACAAAATTGTGCATAGTGTTGTCTCCTTCAAAATGGAGACCAAAACGTGTAGGAGCAGGGGAGATGCAGTGGCTATGGATTTTTGGTTTTTAGAGAGAGAATAAGCCACTTCTCTCTCTAGATTTGTAAACCTTATCAGGCCGTCGAATTCTTCGGGCGAAGGAAGCGCTCTGCGGTGAGGCCTACGTGGGCTCGATTTTAAGGAGTTTGGCACCGTGGTAGGGTTTCATCCTGCTTGGTTTTACTTTGTTTAAGTGCTTTGTGGATGGATTCGGTTGGTTTGAGGCCTTGAGCGGCCCGTTTGATCGGTCTAATCTTGGGCGAGGTGTGGAATTTTGGAAACCCACTTGGGCGGTCAGTGACTATCCTGGGCATTTGGGGTTGCTAGTGTTGGAAATTTATGCTATGAATTATGTTGTAGCGATGCATGAGGCCGGAATGACCATTGGATTCGGGTTCATGCGTGGAACCGATGATTTGGTGATTGGCCGTGAGCGAGTAGCAGGGTTTCCACTGTTCATGTGAATGTATTCTGAAATAAATTTTGTGAGAAAATGTGTTTGGTTGAGTAATTCAAATCGAATTGCTCGTAATTGTTAATTAGCCCACGTGAGCTAATTTTTGGTGTAATGGATTGTGGAATTGCATAACATGTTTGTGTGATTAAATTATGTAAATGTATATCAGGTTATATATATTTGCATGTGTTATATAAATTGTATTGGAATTGGCATCATGCATTCCATATGCACTAGGGCACCCTAGAACAATAGGAGTGAGTGCATGAGGTGGTTTCTTGAGAGAATTGTTTCGGAGGGTTGACTAATAATAATAATTATCGGAGTGTGTCAATTACAATATCGGAGGGTAGTCCATATAAAATATCCCGTCGTTGGAGTCGACCCGATTGATATACATCGGAGGTTGTCCCTTAATTAGATTATCAATTCGATCCTTTATTTATATCGGAGGGTTGTCGAAGTTAAACAAAATGCAGCATTTGAAAATGGTCTTCTCATACATGGCTTGGCGGGTGTGAAGTCGAGGACTACGATTTGGGTTAGTCATTCCAGACATTCAAGTAGGATCACGAATTTGCTTGAATGTGTGTTTACAGTGGAGCATTGTATGCAGGTGGAGAGTAACCCGTTGGGTGATTCCACTGCAGGCATTAGCTCACCTTGTCGAGGGAATTATATTATTTAGTGCGAGGGAGGCCGAGGCTCATCATAAGGCAGCTTTAGAAGAGAATTCGGGTTGTAGCTTTGGTTTATGATGTGTTACATGTATTAGAATTCTAGAATTTTTAATATATGTCGTATAAACCAAATTTTAACCCTTGTAACTATGGTATATAGTTGGTATGTTTATGAGTATTGTTTATGGGCCCAGTGGCCGTTTTACTCATGTTATCTCGATGATGTTGATGTTGAGACCAGTTGTATTGTGGTAGAGCTCCTTTGTACAAGGAGACTCTGCCTAGATTTTAATAGTCGTGTCGAGGTTGCAGGCATTCATGAAAGTATTTCGTGGGTTGTGGTGGTCAGCGGACACCCCGGTTTTGGGGCGTCACAACGAAAGGACAGTTTGGAAATTTTTAGCATCTTTGACTTTTGAGAGCATATATTGACCACCCCCTTATTTTATTTTCTTCATGATGATATATATAAATATTTTTGTATGAACATGGATATAGGAAAACCACTTTCATATAATCATAACATATTTATAAATTATCTAAAGAAACTAGGTAGATCCATATCCCTTCTACATTACTACGTGCGCTAGATCCTAAAAATCCATAGCGATCCTGCTATGAGCTTTTCCAGTCGGGTCGAATAGCTTCAGTCTCTGAGATTCTAACACCTTTCATTGATCTTGCTTATGTGTTAAGATTTTAAAACATTCTCGATATTAGCATTACAAACTTTGTTGTTAGACTAATCATTTGAAGAATGACCAAATCATTCATAACCCTTTATCCAAAAGTAATATAGCATCTTTTATTTTTTCTAAAAATAAAAATATATATAATTACAAACAGCAAAATGATAAGAAGAAAGTCGAGGTTGTACTTTAACTTTTATTATTATTTTTCTACAATTTCAAGATCAGATCTGGTGGTGGGCGATGATAAGACAAGACTGCAATCAAAAACCAAAAATAAAAAGTATAGGCTGCTGGCCTTTGTTCTATATGGACCCGATGATACCTCATTGTATCCAATTTGTCTTTGTATCCCATCTTTGAATTTTTGAAACTATCGACTTATGATAATTTGTACCCTCTCTCTCTCTCTCTCTCTCTCTCTCTCGCTCTCTCTCTCTATATATATATATATATGATAGGGTTGAAAAATAAGGATTCAAGGCCACTGTCAAGCCCGAAGAGCGGCGCATCAATGCGATAGGGCCCCTCGGTACCAGCCCAAAACGAAGGCCCGGCCCGCTAGGCCTAAAATACGATCTTGGACAAATTAGAAGGTCCATACGAGCAAGTCTTATTGAGTTTCGCCCGATACGAGAAAATAGAATAACCCTTGACAAGTCATCCTACCGATCCAATCAAATCTTATCAATAGAACAATGCTTATCTACTGTGGGATGCATGATAAGGAAGAAGATTATCCCGGATAAATTGTTCTTTTCCCAAATCGGATTACCAAATCGGAGCATGGATTGATAATCCCAACCAATGGGAGCGAGTCCTAATCACAACCCAACTGGTTGAGCATCTACTATAAATACATGACCACCCCATCGGTGAGAGGTACGCACTCTTAGACGCTGATACTAAGCAATCTAAACAGTTTTTCTCTTCTCCCGAGAAAGCGGCTTAAGCATCGGAGCGGCGGGCCGCGACCTCATGAGCCCCTTCTTCCTTGTTTTTGCGGAGAGTGCTATGACCAGGTTTGCGGTCGTGTGCGGCGGTCATATTTCAGCCCAGGCAGTCCAGGGCCTTTGCATCCGCCCACAAACAACCCGGGTCCAAGCCCGAAGCGATCCCCACACGCTCGGCCCGATTCAGGTTGAAAGCATCATCGTTTAGCCGTTGTGGGAACGATAGTTCCTTTATAAATATAACTGATTTCTCAGTTACTGATGGTATCAACTAGGAACACAAGCAGGAGCAACGCTAATCCTCCAAGGATGCAGGATCCACCAGGCGATGCGGACCGTAGGCCTCCTGGGACAGTAGAAGCAATGCAGGCCAATACGAACGAAGTGGAAGCACTCCGCCTCGTCAACCAACGCCTGATAGAAGAGTTAGAACAGCTTAGCAGACGAATGCAGCATCCACGGGAGACACGATGGGCCGAAGGTCATAACATTCCCCCACGAGAGGACTACGATCCGACGTTCCCCAGGTGAAGCGGAAGCGAGTCAATCACGCCGGAAGGGCATGGACCCGCAATTTAGCCCACGCGGAGGAAGAAAACGAGCAATGCGGAGGACATGTCGAGAACGAAGAACCACATCATCCCACGGGACGGAAGAGCAATCATGGGAGCGGGGTTCGGGAGTCTTCAACGGGGCTCGGCCGTGTGAAGGAGGTAGTTAAGGGACGCGTCCAGGACACTATGGATACCTTGGTACAACAGGCGAATCACTTCACCGGTCCAGGGTGTTACGCTGCTCCAGCTTCAGTGAAATTCAGAATGCCACAAGAGTGCAGAGCTTTCGATGGAACCAAAGATCCGTCGTATCTCAATACTTTAAGAATCAAATGGAGTTGCATGGGGTATCAAGACCTGTCTGGTCGCGAGGGCTTCGCCACTACACTAAAGGCCCGACCTTAGCACAAGTTTAATAGAATCCCCCGCTTCATGATCTCTTCATTCAGAGAACTATCCATTGCGTTCGTCTCCCTTCATCGGGCCGGGACGTCTGAGGAGCCAGTTACCATCTATTGACCGATCAGCGGGGCTCGCGGGAAAGCACAGTCATACGTGCAGATTCAACGCCCGGAGTCCACAGAGAAGATAGAGCGTGCAGATGGAAAAATTCGCTATCCACGAAGGCATTCATTGCGGGGTTAGGGTGCGGTCAAGGATTTGATGTTTTCCATCTCGCGAAGAACCCCAAGCAAGCATGGCGGGGTACTCACCAAAGCGGAAGAAATATATAAGCGATGGCCCTCATATCAGAGGAGGCTCTTCCACGCGTCTAAGAGAGAAGTACGACAGGACAAAGCGGCGGGCGAAGCCACACAAAGACAAGACGACCAGGAGAAATCCCCAAGAGAAGATCGAGAACGATCCCCTAAAAGGCGGGGGAATCTTAGAGACCGTCTGGGCCCACCACAATCTGAAAGACGACGACGTTACTCGCCTCAGCGCTTCACTCCCTGCGGCCCTCGGTGGCCATGGAGTCTACATGAAGTGCGAAGCGAGGCCGGTTCTGAGATGACTTGACTCGGATGAAATCGAATCTACCCATGAGGACAACACCAAATATTACGAGTTCCAGGACTCACCGGGCATCGTACGGACAATTGTACTGGCGAAGAGAAATAGAATGCGCCAATACAACGGATGACCTCAGGTGTTTCATATCTCAGGGGAACCAAGCCGGAATCGGGCCCTGAAGTCGGGCAGAATCGAACCGGCCAGACCGGTAATTTGCCTCGGCAAGCGGCTATTTCGGCACGAAGTAACGGAGAAATCCGTGATCTCGGGAGGATTCGCGGGAGGGAGGAGAATCAAGTTCGGCTTGAAGGCTCACTGCGTGGTAACATCGGATCGGCGAGGAAATGGAAATACAAGCGTATCTAAGTGCGCGACTGACTTTGCCATCCACGTTCTCATTTCGGACACAGAGAGGGATGCGTTCGCACCCCATGACTGACCCAGCTACAAGCTGGATTCGCTTGATTGGCCAACACAGCAGTTCATCGGGTTTAATTGATAGCGGGAGTTGGTGATCATTTTAGCGTCGAGTGCGATAAAATGGGCATTGGGAAGTAGAACCATTGACCACACATGCGGGGTTTCGGGGAGAAAGGTATTGCCATTGGGCTCGATTCAATTGGTGTTTGCTCACCACTGAGGTGAAGCGCGCGATGGCGACAATAAGGTTCCTTGTGTGACCTTGTCGGCTATAACATGTTCTTGAGCGGACCCTCTCTGTCTGATAAAGCCATCCCCTGGCGTATGCATGTAAATCAAATTCCAGGCCATACATGGGTAGGGATGGTCCAAGGAGATGTTGGCCAGGTGGCAGAGATGCTACACGGCCTCATGAAACAAAGAGCGATCGACAAACGTGAATGTATATGTAGGCGAGCTTGACATGCGCTGACGAGGTGCTCACCCGACAAGGCCTGGGAACTGAGGCCGGTATCATTGGGTGGCGATGGGAACATCTCGCCTACATCGGCTCCAAAGCGGCGGAAGACCTCCAAAAACCTCTCATGGTTTTAAGGCGAATAGAGGCGTTTTCGCATGGGCAGGACAAACATGGGATGAATCGACCCTCTGATAATCACTCGTAGTTGAACACCCACCCGTAGCTAGAAACCGGTCCAAGCAAAAAGCGAGGCCCGCGCGGAAGTAGCCATCAACGAGGAGTGACGGCTCTCTAGCGAGGCGATGGAGGTAAGATCTCTGGTGGATTGGCTAATAACCGTGCTAGTGAAAAGCAAATGGCAAGTGGCGACTCTGTATCGACTTCTTCGACATAAGCAAGCATGCAGAAGGGCGGCTTCCGCTTTGCTAAATCGACCTCATCATGGGCGCGTGAGCCGAACTCTCGAGTTTTATGGATGCATTTTCCGTTACAACCCAGTCGGCATGGACCGATATTAAGAAAAGACCTCGTTCGTCACAACACAAGGAACCTATTGTTATCGGGTAATGCCGTTTGGACTCGAACGAGGCGACCTACCAAAGATTAGTAAACCGGATGTTCCGAGGACGAGATAGAGGCATAGCTATGGAGTATCGTGAGCGACATCTTGGTAAAATCCACCACGGTAGATCTCCATCACTCATCTCTGAGAGGCATTCGGATCCTAAGGAATTCTGATATGGCGAACCCGGCTAAATGTGCCTTGTGTGTCGATCGGAAAATTTCACGGGTTTCATAGTCAACCACGGGGGAATTAAGAGCAGCCTAGACAAAATAAAGCGGTGCTTTCGACGTACCATCTGCCATGAGTCAAAAAGGAGGTCGGCGACTAACGGGAGGATGCGGCTTTAAGTCGTGGTTCATATCAGTAGTGATAAATGCATTGCTTTCTTCGAGTTCGAAGAAATCCTTTCAATGGGACTCAAAGTGCGAAGCATTCTCGGCATTGAAGACATACTTGAGGTTCCCCTCCCTATTCTAATGGCTACGTAGAGGCTCACCTCCTCTATACTTGGCCGTATCGGGACTTTTCAGCGATCTTTGTCCTCATGGAGATAAAGCGAGTTCGACATGGGTTTATTCTTTGCTTATTAGAGCTTTAAGAGGAGCCGGAAGGAGTACCCAGAATGGAAAAATTAATTACAGCTGGTGACCATTTCGGGAAGCTCCTCTCGTATTTCCAAGCTCATACATAGAAATCCCAATTACCCAATGAAGCAATTATTAAATAAACGGAGACCAGACGGGTGATGGGGGTGATGATTAATAGGGGCGAGAGCAGGTTGATGGATGGGTGGCCAAAAGAAGCCGCAATAAAGGCAGGTCTTGGCCGACTTAGATCATGGAATTTACATCGTGGAACTGCTAGGGATGTGGCGCCGACCTCTCACTTGGAAACTCTCACGTAGATGGAGCCTCGGAGAATGCGCGAGGGTGGGCGAGGTCTTATCTAACCTCCCAGGAAGAATGATATTGAGTATGCTCAGATTTGGATTCCATACATCTAACAACGAAGCTGAGTATGAGGCCGTCATAGCAGGCCTCAACCTCGCCCATTCATTAGAGGTCGATCAGCTAGAGGTCTACGGTGACTCCCAGGTAGTGGTCAAACAAATAGAAGACACCTACGAGGCCAAAAGTGAAAGGATGATCTTATACCTCCAAAAGGTCCGCGATTTATTAAAGAAATTTGTGTTGGTTCAGGTCAAACATGTCCCCAAAGCAGAGAATTCCCGAGTAGACGCCTTGGCAAAGTTAGCCAAAGCCTCACAGGAAGACCTCGGCAGGTCGACGCCTGTTAAATACTTGGCGGAACCCTGCATCGATCAACCCATGGCATGGTGGTCGCCTGGGTGGGAATCCCGTCTGCATTTGGATGGACCCCATTTGGAATTATATAATAGGCCAGGAAGCCTCTGGGACGGCCGAAAGCCGACCAAAATAAGGAGACGAGGTAAGCCAGGTTCACTAATCATAAAGGAAGCCTCTGGCGAGAATTTTCACCGCTTCCTTAAATGCAGCGCCAGCGGGAAGACACAAATGCGTCTTTGAGAGAGTACAGGGTATATGCGGGAATCATATCGGAGCTCGGGCATTAGCAGGAAAAGTCTTAAGGCAGGGATACTACTGGCCAACCATACTCGAGGATCTGTAGGCCTGGTCGAGAATGCGGGATGCGCCGGGGCACGCGAATCTCACGCCTCAGTCGAGCCATGGCTGTCGATCCTGAGTCCACGGCCTTTCAACAGTGGGGTTTGGACATACTAGGACCCCTGCCCATTGAGTAAGGTCGATTACAAGTCCTCAATCGTCGCGGTGGATTACTTCAAGTGAAGCGGGAGCCTTTAGCCACAATTACAGAGGCGAAGATGCATGTCGAGGATGAAATATCGGTTTGACGGATATATCGATGGTGGATTTACGGATATGCCTCGGTCTCAGTCTCCGGTGGATATTTTTACATAGTCTCGATATATCAGAAATTAATAAATACTTTTAAATTAGTTGGAAACACTTTATAAAGTGTAAAATGACATTAATAATGAAATCTGACATTGATATTACATTGTCATGGTCTTCCACCACCCAGAAAATGAAGATGGATGTGGCTCCGTGCAACATTTGATGAAGGGATCCCATCTTGGTGAAGACAATAGTCATACCAAGACATGGTGTTCCGATAATATTGGTTATAAGATCGAACATGCCATGTATAAATGTCTTCACTTGTACCCACAACCTCTCCATGGATGGGAAATTGGGGGTTCACCCACATGTTCGTTGAAATCCTTGTTGCATTTGATATGGAATGTTGAATGGCTGATTTCAGAGGATAATTTATCATTCCATATTCTTCATCAATGGAAGCCGAAGGATTTGAAGAAGGCTGACCATAAGTCATTGTGTGAGGAGGAAAAATGTTACCGTCATTGGATGAATCACTGTATTGAGTGCCAATGCTCATAGATTCAAAACTAGTGAGCAATGAATCCTCATTTGTGATGCCATCCTTCGTTGTCGACCTCATATGGCTTTCAATGGCTCGATACTTGCACTGACTCTCCCTGGGCAGAGTGGTCTTCATCTTGTGTAGCATGTGTGAAATCATCTTCACCGAGTGAATGGACTCAATGGATATTGAAACATTTGTCGATCTGCAATATCTCCTGTCATTTCGATATCACTACCATCATTGGTCCCTTTCTCCTCTTGAGCCGTCATTTGCACATGGTTGAAGTACTAGCCAAAACTAGGTCTACTACTATGTTCGACACTTGAGATCAAATGAGATTAGAGAATCTAACAAGCGGGCTGAACCGAGTCTCTCATGTCTTGGTGGCTTTCACTGTGCTTCTTCGGATAAAACACGGTCGACCTCTGACCACGGCTTCGAACATGCGCAGCAATTCATGGATCAGGATTTTCATCTTCATCATCCAAATGGAGAGGTCTAACCCATTGGAATAATTGATTATCCTCTTCTTCACCAAACTCGGCTGAAATGTCGAGTAAATCAAGGTAATTCTTTTCAGCAACTTTATCTGACTCTGCTTGCATATCACGTATCTTTAGTTTCATGTTATAGTAACAAAAAACTAATTGTTGGAGCTTAGGGTAAGCAAGCCGATTTCTTTGTTTTGTATGTATTAGAGCAAATGTGCTCCAATTTCTCTCATCTTGAAGAAGATCACGGTTGGGCAAGAACTTTAATGGCCCAAATTCCTCAATGTGGAATTGTGGTTTCCATACATGAACCACCATTCAAGCTTGCAATAAAAATAAGTAGCATTCAAAATCTAATAATAACATGAAAATAGGCTTTTATTTTAATGTTTTAATGAGAAATAACTAACCGGGGAACCATTAAATCTCTTGGGCTATTCTTTGCTCTATCACCGAATCCCTCTTCATCTCGAAACATTAAGGCGTAGACAGAAAATATACATGTCTAATCGATATAAGTGTAAGTTTAACCAATTAGCAGATCGATTAATTAGATTTGTAACAGTGATGGCCTCATTTCCAAAATTACCAATACTTTGTAGAAGTAGAAGATAATCTTGCGATACTTAAGTGAACAGCTTGGAGTAACTTCGAGTCTACTAACTCAGGTCTATATTGAAACCTTGGATTCAAATAATATGCAAAAGTGATTTAGAATTAGTATGTCATAAGAGGAAAATAATATACATTAAGTGTGATTAGATATCAGCTCCCAGTTTTCTTTGCATGAAGAGGATGTTTGAGCGTTCTATCCCAACGATCTGCGATGATTGTTTTGACCCAATCTTTGGCATTGAGTTGATGTAAATTTTGCTTCATTACCCGAATCAACTCATACACAAATGGCAGTGTTGGACGACGGAATCAACGTCACGAAGAAGCGTATATAGTGAAATCATATATTGATACTAGCTTAGAGACCTTCTCCCAGTATGTATGATCAAACATGAGCACTTCAACATCATGTCCAATGGTCGATCGACTAAGCTTGTGGCCATTCGCCGATAAAGATATTGCCCCAATCATTGCTCTTTTTTAGAAGACTTTCTAGGGCGATGTAATTTGTTGCAAATCTTGTTGCCCGGACGCGCAATATCTCACCGCGGACCTTCTCGCGTCGCCAGCCGCGGTGTGAACAAGTTGGACTACGATGTGATAGTGATTCGAGATAAGCTCTTAAAAGTAATATTAAGAATAAATCAATGATTATGTTTGCGATCCAGCCTTCAGTGCTGCTACCATTGCTTAGCTTTCCCTTCCTGAAATCTTTGATCCATTATGCGTAGCAATTTGCCTGGCTTGTTTCACCTACTTGTGATCACGTCATGACAAGCGGTAAATATATTTTGTTGTCCTTTATCTTGTGTCGGATGCGTATCAACCGACTTGAGAATATTATTGCTTCCTTCCGAATATACCATGAAATTAATAATGCTCCAATTTCGTGGGCGGTCCATCCATCGGACATAATCGTACACCCGTAAGTCTTCCCGTTTTCCACTTTGGATGTTCATAATCTTCATGTCTTTATACTCCATATCCAAGTTTTTTTTTTTTTTATTTCATATGGAGATGGTGGCTCTATTCCCATGCCTACAAGTAGAATTAATGAAATTAATTATCTAGTTTTCAATTATAATACAAGATAATAATTTATTAGAAACATGATTGTCACATACCTGACTTATTTGTGCACGAAAATCATGTTCTTGAAGTGGTGAGAGTGCAACTTTGTGTTGTAGGCTCTCATATATGAAGAATTTGCTGATTAATTGGACCCATCGTTTCTTCAGTTGAACCACACCTTTGAAAAGATTTTTAATGTTCTTTTGTCTTCTTTAGAAGACTTAATGATGGAGCAAGCGGTGGTGATGAATCCGATTGTCTCACACTTTGAGATCTTTGCATGCTTGTTGGATTAGTGGTTCTAACGGTTGTGAAGGCTCACTGTTGCAATATCTCAATTAATTTATCAAAGTAAGTCGTTTATTTAAAAAAATTTATTTAATTTAAGCATTTACTAGTTTTATTTTGCACTCTCGTAAAATCAGCCTTGCTTGTTGTCGGTTCGAATTCAGTAGCTTTTGATGCCACGACATGCGCTCAATCAGCTCTTTCATCGGGGTCATGTCGCGGATACATATATACATCTTCCTCTTCTTCCTCCTCCTTATATCATCATCATCAATGAGATGTCTCCAGCGTCCCAATTTGTGCCTCGTGGTTATTGTGAATATCTTCTATATCAATTTCTTTCTTGGCTTTCTTTATTTACTACGCTCTAAAGTTGTTTCATTTCTTGTTTCACTTCAGTTTGTTTGGGCACTTTTGTATTAGAGTTGGATAGAGATGTGACGGGTGATATTCGCGAGTGATCCTGCTCCGTGTCAGCGGCAACGATAATTGCATATTGTACCATTTCTATTCCCACTCCATATGTGTGCAATATTTAAATCTTTTGGATCTGGCCTCCAATATTACTTCCACTAGCCATCCTATTATTATACAATTGAAAATGAATTTATTTTCATATAAAACAACAAATTTATTATATATATATATATATATACACAATATTAACTAATATATAACTTACTTTAAAATATTAACTAACATGAAGATTAATTAATTTATTAATATGCATACATATATAACTAAGTGTAGTTCTTTTAAAATTTCACCACTATTTAATTTATTATAGTATATAAAACCATATTATTACATGATATTACCTTAAAGCTTAAACTAATATATATTTGTATTTTATACAATTTATAATCTAATGTCAAATTAAAAAAATATATATATATATATATATATATATATATATATATATATATATATATATATATTATAGTATATTTATTATAGTATATAAAACCATATTATTATATGATATTTACCTTGAAGCTTAAACTAATATATATTTCTATTTTATGCAATTTATAATCTAATGTGAAATTATAAAAAAAGTAATGTATGTTGTTTTAAATAATACACCACTAATACATTTATTATAGTATAAAACCATATTATATGGTATTTACCTTAAAGCTTAAAATAATATATATTTATATTTTATACAATTAATAATCTAATGTGAAATAAAAAAAAAAAAAACTAAAGTATATATTTATTTTTAAAGAATACACCACTATTAAATTTATTATAGTATATAAAACCATATTATTATGATATTTACCTTAAAGCTTAAAATAATATATATTTATATTTTATGCATTTTATAATCTAATGTGAAATTATAAAAAATATATAGTATATTTATTATAGTATAAAACCATATTATTATATGATATTTACCTTAGGCTTAAACTAATATATATATATATATATTTTTATGCAATTTATAATCTAATGTGAAATTATAAAAAAAACAATGTATATTATTTTAAAATACACCACTATTAAATTTATTATAGTATATAAAAACCATATTATTATTATTATATATATATATATATATATATATATATATATATATATATATATATATATATATATATATATATTGGTGTATTCTTAAAGCTTAAAGCTTAAAATAATATATATTTATATTTAATGCAATTTATAATCTACTGTGAAATTATAAAAAAAAACTAATATAAAACTATAGTAGTATTATGAAATAAATGTAAAAGTATCTTAGACTAATATTATGTTAACTATAGTAATATATATTTATCTTAGACTAATATATATTTGTATTTTATTAAATTTATAATGTAATATGAAATTATAAAACAAATAATATATAATTAACATAAATACAAAATAAATGAAAAAGTAAAACTATTAAATACACAAAACATAAATACAATAAGAAGTAGAACATACCTTAATTAATCTTGTTGAAATTTGGAGCTTCAACCTTAAACACCAAAATTTCCACCTTTTTTGGAGATATATAACAAAGAAAAATAATTTTGAGATGAAATGAAGATTTGATGAGTAGAGAGAGTTTGTGAAAGAGGAAAATAGAGTGATTTTAATTGGTATTCTGGATTTTGGATCAAAGAAAACTATAGTCTGACCAAATATAATTAAGATTTAATTCTAACCGTTGGATTTAGTTTTGGTGAAAATCGTAGATTGGATCTTCTTCTAGCACGTTTGGATCAATCTCGGCCGTTGAATCGCTAGATTTAATTTCTGGCCGTTGGATCAAAAATTTGACCGTTGGATCACATTTTAAATCCGGGTGAAATCTGGGCCGTTGGATCAAACCAGATTCAAATCTGGCCATCAGATCGGTCAAACTAGCCGTTTGAAAGGAAGCGATGCGGACCCGTCGGTTTTACGCACAAGCGAGATCTGAGCCATAGAAGCGTGGCCGTGTCGACCCGATATATCGAAATATGTGATATATCGCGGATACTTTGCGACTCTGTAGTCTCTGAAAAAATCTGAAAAAATGTTTCAGCGTGTCTCCCACGTGTCATTCGGCCAGATGTATCGTCGACTTAGATATTTTGCGAAATATCGGCGTCTACCGATTTTGCGATTTTCCGGCCAAGCGACTTTATGTATCAAAAATCGTTTCGTTAACTCCCGATACACGAAATATCGGCTGATATTTCCGACATTTCAATCCTTGTACGCAATTTAGGTGTAGCCCGAGCCATCATATGCGGAGTTTGGCATCGAGAGCCACAGTATCGGACATGGAAAGCGATTCGGCAACGCTAAATTCGAGAGATTTTATAAAGCTGGAATTAAAAATTATTACTCGTCCCGGCACACCTTGATCAAATGGACGGGCGAAGTCCTTTATCCAGGCCATAAGGCTGCCTTGAAGACCAGGTTGGAAGACCTTAAGGGAAGTGGGTAGAGTACACTCCCACGAGGTACTATGGGCCTCTGAGGACAACACTGAAGTCAAGCCTTTCGGAAACCCCGTTTGCCCTAGCCTTTGGCACTGCGGCGGTAGCCCCTCGGAATTCGGGCAAGTCTCCCGGGATCGAGTTAGCATCGGAGGAACATAATGTGAAGCCGCCGTCTAAACTTAGAACTCCCCAGATGAAGCGAGCGGGCAAGGCGTACGGGAGGAGTATCAAAGGAAAGCGACAGATAACATAATAAAAATTAAGCCCGGGAACTACATGCTAGGGCGACTTAGTCTTAAAGCTCACGCCGGCGAGGAAAATCCGGCGCATGGAAAACTAGGCCCGGCCCAGGAAGGTCCTTATCATATCTCGAGTCGTCGGACCGGGCAATTATGAACTCAAAACAGAAGAGGGAAAAATCTTGCGGCATACATGGAATGCGGGACACATAAGCGTTTTACCAATAAGTGTCGGTTTGTAATATAACCTTGTTAATTATTAGTTGGCGAGTTGAGTATTTGTTGATTACGTTGTCAGACATCTCATACAGGTCAAATATACGAAAATCAGAAAAAAGCATAATAAGAAGGTTCATAGACATAAAAGGAAAAGCTTCTCTTTATTTCAATTGAACTACATTCAGTTACAATCAGTGGTGTCATCGATTACATCTTGAAAGCATTCAGTACAAGCAGTTCCCACGAAAAAAAAAAAAAAAAAGACAAGGAAAGACGGGAATGAAAGAAGGAGAAGGAAAGGAAGAAGTGGAAAGGAGAAGAAGAAAAGGGATGGAAGGAGTTTATGCGAAGAAACAAAAAGGAGAATGAGATGTGGAAAAGATGAGAAAGAAGGAGAGGAGAAGGAGAAAGAGAAGAGGAGAGGGGAGAGAAAGAGAAGGAGAGGAAAAAGAGGAGGAAGAAGAAGAATAAAAGCAGAAGAAGCGTAGCAGATGCACCACCCTCTCGGGACCGCGTTCCACAGCACGAAGCTAGGAATAACATGACTCTCAAGGGGAGACTAGGGAAAAACCACAGCTCTGAAGAAAATACAGGACCACTCCCGGAATCTCCCATGTGGATGCCGGTGAAACTGACCCGGACTTCGATACTCCATCTCACACAGACTCCAGTTACGTACCACAAAAGCCAAAGTATTCAGCATTAAACTCATTAACCATGAGCTACCATTTATATAAGAAGGCGAAAGCACTCGAGTCACTGAGCGTTGAAATTCTCCGTCAATCGACATTAAAGGCGTTCGCACCTTTCAAAGAAATGATGGAATGGCCACCTTGTGATTAACGAAGCGGGCGTGCGACGAGCAACTGACTCACAGTGGCGAGCTCATCTACTGCGCGGGATGACCGGCTGGATACGGCGCCGCTCGGCTACGCCGCCACTCGGCTGGAAACGCCCACCATTAGCGAGCTCATCTACTCTGCCTACGAGCCCGCAGCGCACCGAGTTAAACCGACTCCGAGGGCTACGTGCCACTTTCGGCTACATGGCCACTCGGTTGGAACGCCACCATTGTGATCTCATCATATACGCACACGAACGCTTTGCCTCGGAGGATTAGGCCGACTCGGAGCTACATTGCCACTTTCGGCTACGCTCGCCTTCGTTTGGAACACCATCATTGACGAGCTCATCTACTCTGCATAGGCCACGCTGCCTAAACGAGTCAGATCAACTCAGGCTACATCTCCACCAAGACGCGCGTGGCGCCCGGAGCCATATTTGCTCCGGTTGGCGGGTGATCGCTCGGCCACGGGCGCGGCGCCTAAGCGAGTCGGATCAACTTAGGCTACGGTACACAAGGCCCGTTTGGCGGGCCCGCGGCTTGTTCAATTTGGCGAGGGTGATCCCGCCGGCCTACGAGCCTGGCCCCCGCGCCTAAGCGAGTGGAGATCAACTGGTACACACATCGCCACCAAGGCCACGTACGCCGAGGCCTGTTGCTCGATTTGGCGAGGTGATCCGCTCTCTCGGCCTGAGCCCGCATTCACCTAAGCGAGTCAGATCAACTCAGGCTACATCGCCACTAAGACCCCTGGCGCGAACCTGTTGCTCGGTTGTGAGGTGATCCACTCGACACGAGTCATCTTTGCCCTAGCGAGTCGGATCGACTCGAGTACACATCGCCACGAGGCCCTGATGCGGAGCCCGCGGCGCTCGATTTGTGAGGTGATCCACTCGGCCCTGAGCCACAGCTGCCTCGCAGGTCAGATCAGCTCGAGGGCTGTTGCCACCCGAGGCCCTGGCGCCGGAGCCACGTTGCTCCGATTTGTGAGGTGATCCTTTCGGCCTGAGCCGCATTGCCTAACGAGTCGGTCGACTCGATTCACGTTGCCGCAGGCCCGCGGCCGGAGCCGCGCTCACCGATTTGGCGAGGTGATCCGCCGGCCTGAAGCCACGGCGCTGCGAGTCGAATCGATTCGATTCGCGGCGAGCTCTTCCTGCGATTCACATGGGCCGAGCTCCTGCCCGAAGCCATTCCGCGTTGGCGAGCTCTTCCCGCCGATTTACTTGGGCGAGCTACACTCGACTATTCCTGATAATGACTCTTCCCATCCGTTTGCTTGGAGCGAGCTCTATAGCTGATTCCTCGGCGAGCTCTTCCTCTCAGTTCCATGAATGAAACTCCGCACCCAGTAATTCGCGACGAGCTCTTCTCATCGGTTTACTTAAATGAGCTCTACTCAACTATTATTCACATGGGCGAGCTCTACTCGGCTATTCACGTTGGCGAATACATCCGTTCTTGGGCCAGAGCTCTACTCAGCTTGTTCACTCGGCGAGCTCTTTCTCTTTCGGTTCGCATGGGCGAGGCTCACGCCAACTATTCACAACGGCGAGCTCTTCCCATCAGTTTACTTGGACGAGCTCTCAACTATTCACATTGACGAGCTCTTCCATCGGTTCCAGATGACTCTTTCGATATTCACGTTAGCGAGCTCTTCCGTCCGGTTTATGGGCCCGAGCTCTACTCAATTGTTCACTTTGACGAGCTCTTCCCCTCAGTTCACACGTACGAGCTTCTGCCAGCCATTCGCATCGACGAGCTCTACCCACCTACTACGCATTGTGACCTCCATTTGAGCGGTCCGGCGCGACCTAGGAATCAGTTCGACTACGCTGAGTTAGCCGATGGAAATTCGGCCTTTCGCGTGTGTGACCTCGACCCGCCGAGGCGGGACGTGCGGTCTAAGGGCAGATCAACTCATGCGGATAGCAGGCTGGGCTAGAGGCTCAATTTAGCCGAGCTCCATCTACACCAGGCCGTACAACCTAAGAACCGGGCCAGCCCGAGCAAAATAGCACACGAGGCCTCAATGACTCGGTTGTGAGCATGATTATCGGACCTGATTATTTATATAGTTCAAGGAAAAGTAAAAATATCTAGTGAGAACACAAATCTTTAAAAAAAAGTATTTATTAGAAGAGAGGGCTACATAGGTCTCGGGCCCCGAGGCGATATAAAAGCAGTGGATAAAAAAAAAAAAAAAAAAAAAAAAAAAAAAAAAAATATATATATATATATATATATATATATATATATATATATATATATATATATATATATATATGCTGCTATAAGTCGACATCAAGCAATTAGAAGAGATGGCGGGGAGTTGGGGCGTCGCGGGAAGGACGGACGACGAAGATGGGGGAATGGGACTCGACGGGAGTACGGGATCTTAGAATGGTTCGTAGAAGAGATTCCTCTGCCTCTTCGTCGGCAGGGAGGTCGGATTGAAGTCAGATCTACGATCGCAGCGAGCGACTTGCATTTGGCAGGCCACCCGAATTGCCAGGCACGGCTTGGTCCCTCGGTTGTCTAATAACCTCATCGAGCAGCGAGCTAACCGTGATGAAGATCTGCGGCGCCCAATCCGACACTCCTCATTCAGCCGTTCCGCCCAAGTTTTACTTTGGCCGGACTCACGAATGACGATCTCTAACGACACTTGACCTCGGAAGCTTCACAGGCGGAGCGCTTGAGTTGTGTTTCCTTATCGTTGAGTCACCATTGGCGCGGCATTAACTCCAGCCCAGAGAGATCCGCAGCTCGCCGGGATGTGATGAGCTCCTCCCTAACCATTTGAAGCTCACACTGGGCAGACTTTAGCCCCTCTCGGGTCTCAATCAAATCATTTTACT
Organism: Tetrastigma voinierianum; assembly: GCA_016808115.1. NCBI lineage: Eukaryota > Viridiplantae > Streptophyta > Magnoliopsida > Vitales > Vitaceae > Tetrastigma > Tetrastigma voinierianum. The sequence goes on from JAEQBH010006480.1 coordinate 86,966, forward strand.
TGTGGCAGGAGCGCATCCAGACCTCCGGCTCGCTGTGGTCGCGACAAGCTGCCGGACCTAAATCTTCTCTACTTCTGCCGGCCCATGGCGGCGTGGTATGTTTCGATCAGATTCGTCGCTCCACGCTAACTTCATTCATGTCTGGCGCCTGACTCGGTTCGCTCAGACGTGAGAGCGGCTGCCCTCGCCTTATAAATCCGGGCAATTCTCACGTGCTTTTCATTTAGTTTGGCCTTTTCGGCCAGGCCCTTCAAATGAGTGGCTACCTGCATATCAAACATGAAGTTAATGCTCAACCGGAATCAGCATGGGAGTAAGCACGATGAGAAGCACCAATCACAACCCCCTTGAAGGGATAAAGCGAGCCTGTCAATGACGAGCTTTCGACCTCGAGTCAGAATCTGAGGATGGATGAGATGGCACTGCGAGCTCCACATTAGAGCAAAGTCCAATGTTCGTCAACTTTTGGTTTGATTTCTTTCTCTTGACTCTGCCGCGCCGAGGATGTGACTTGGCATTCTCAGGGGCGGATTCAGGACGGTTATAAGCATGCCATAATGGATCGGTTATAGGCATAAACGCCTTGGTACAGCGCTCGGCCAGCCACACCCAGGCCTCCCGACGGGCTTAGAAGGGCGGGAGGCTCAAGACCACGGGGCCGTGGCGACGGCGCCGCTCCGGTTCTCGGGCGGAAGGGAGTCGGAGGCGCCCCCGACTTCGAACCTTGGCGGAGCCGTAGGTCCTTGCTCAATGGAACTTGATTTTTTCCTTTTCGCACTCCGAGGCTTCCGAGACATCGCCCCCAAATGAACCAAAATCTCTCCCCTGGTAGGAGTGGCAACAGTAAGCCCAATGGAAGAGACTCCCAGGGTGGAAGGAGGCGAAAGCCTCGACGAGAGGAGCGTCACCGGACCTCGGAATTAGATGGGTCAGGAATGTCGGGCTTTGTCGACTCCGGCGTAAGGACGACGGGACCTCCCGCCGCGCGGCTATGACATTATCTTCGGCGCTAAGGTCAAGACGAGCACCTGGGAAATATGAAGATAATATAAAATCAAGAAATATTCCAGTCACCTTTAAACCAAGTCATCAGAAAGCAATTGCAAATACTCACGAGGTGCTCGGGGAAACCAAGCCGTCGAAACACCTAGAGTGTTGTCCACAGCCGGAAAGGATTGTATTCCAGTTAGAACCCGTGACAAAGAAATAGCGTCCGCTTCCATGACTGTCTGAAGAAGGAAGATCGGAGATCACGGAGGAGCTCAGGGCGTCTGGCAGAGAAATAAAGGAAGCCCTCGGTGGTCTCCGCCTGAATTTGAAAAGATAGAAGATGAGCCAGCACACTAGGGACCTTGAACCCACAATCCCTAAAAAAGGCCAATAGGCCATAGAATGCCACGGCCAGTTGGGAGCGAGTTGGGAGAGGAACAAGCAATTGAAATCTTTGAACACCTCTTTCATAAAGGGATGTAGTGGAAAACGAAGACCATTGTCAAAAGCAACCTCAAAGAAACATACCATCCTAGGCACGGAGGCTACATAAAAAGTTAGGACGTCAGGAGTCCATACTCGGATGCCAGGGGGAGGTCGATAACGTTCGTGAGTAACCCCATGCGGACCCGACCTTACTAGGTCCCCCACGTTCCGCGGCATGTTGAGCGGTTGAGGTAATCTGACCCCCCAGGATATTTAATTAGGTTTATTTTCCCTTTATCCCTATTCAAAGGAAGAAGAGGTGCCCTGGGAGCGTCTCGAGAGGTTCGGCCGTAGAGAGCAGTAGGGAGCCTCCTGGCAGTCAGGCAAACCTTGATTGAAGAGTCATCGCAGCATAAAGAAGAAGAGCGACTTCGGACCCATGATGGCGAGCGACAAAAGCGAAATCGGACAAGCGAACCACAGCGCCTCGTCGTACCAATCGAAAGAACCACCGAGAGACGAGAGCCTTGATGGACCCGGGAATAAGACGGAAGAAGTCGGCCAGGCAGCAAGAACAAGACCCTACACAAAAGGGGCAGACGAAAAGCCAGGAGAAAACAAGATCACTAAAAATAAAAGAGGATGCGAGAACCGGAGAAAAGCACGGGACGGAGGAGGAGTGAAAAGAAATGAAAGAAACTAAGGGGAACTGAGGAAATATGAAAATAAGCGCAAAAACCGAAGAGTCATCATTATCATAAGACATATGACGGCGACCAAGCCTCCAGTAACCCGACCTCGAGGCGGATACGTAGGCGCGATGCAAGAAGCGATCACGACCCTTTGCCCGCGTGCAAATACCTTGGCTCAGAAGCTAGCGATAGGGTTGAAAAATAAGTATTGAGCCCACTCGTCAAGCCCAAAGAGTGGGCGCATCAATGCAATGCCACGGCCTTCGGTACTAGCCCCAGCGAAGGCAGGCCGGCCCAGGCCTAAATCGCGATCTTGGACAAATTAGAGTCAGTACAAGCGAGTCGGATTGAGTTTACGTGATCGCGAGAAAATAGAATAATCCACGACCAAGGCGATCATCCTACGATCAATCAAATCTTATCAATAAGGAAAGGAAAAATAGTAAAAGATCATCGCGGTGGATGCGCCCAATAAGGAAGGAAGATTAGCTCCTAGATAAAAGCTGTTCTTTCATCCAGATTTACCAAATCCGATATGGGTGACAAGAAAATCCCAACCAAAGGGAGCGAGTCCTAATCACAACCCAACTGGTTGAGCATCAACTATAAATACATGACCACCCCGTTGGTGAGAGGTACGCACTCTTAAACGCCGATACTAAGCAATCTAAACAGTTTTTCTCTTCTCGAAAGAGCGGCTTAAGCATCGGGCGGCCACGGGCACGGCCCTCGTAGGCCCCCTTCTTCCTTGTTTTTTGCGGAGGAGTGCTGCGACCAAGGTTTGCGAATTCGGTATTGCGGCGGTCATATTTCAACCAAGGCAGATCAAGCCTTTGCATCAGCCCACAAATGCTTGAGTCGACCCATGATCCTCACACGCTCCAGCCCAGTTCCGATTGAAAAAAGCATCATCAATATATATATACATCATCTAACTACAGATAGTATAAGCCAAGAGAGTTCTTCCATGGTACTATAATATTTATAAATAAAATAAAGATTTAACATGAAATTAAAATATAGTAATAATTGATTATCATTTTATGTCATATTTAGGTTTTTATGTTTTAGTATGACATTGTTGGTGTAACACCCCAGGTATACCACTAACAGTTTATAACATGTTTTGGTATAATAAAAATAAAAATATATTTTCGAATAAAATAAAGATAAAAACAAAGTAGGAATAATAAATAAAGTTAAATTACAAATAATAAAGAAGATTAGAGGCTATTGTAAAAATAACATAAATTGATTTGCAAATAGTAGAAGAGTTGAAGGGCCGAAGAGTAATAAAAGAAAGATATTAGAATGAAATAAGGATGAAAATTGTGGAAGAGACAAGTGGCTTAAAGGAAAGGGAGGAGTTTCCTCCTTTGATTGAAAGTGAAATAAAAGGGATAAGACCAAAATAAATATCATTTTGGTCTTGGAGAAAAAAGGAGAGCAAATATCTGAACAAAGAAAGAAGAAAGAAGAAGAAGAAGATTACGGGTATGGAACTACTAAATTTGAATATGGATACATGTCTTGGGTTTGGAAACTCCAATCTCATTTCTTATTTAGGATTAAGTTGAAGAAGAGCTCTAAGGATCCTAGATATGTGTTTTAGGAAGAGATACAGTTGCAGGTTGAACCAAAAAAATTCCCTATGTTTGATCATATGCAGTAGCCTGACCTTAGAACGAGTTTTTAGGTCAGATAAAGGGAATCTGGAAGTAAGTCCTTCTGATAAATTGTAGCCACATCAATTAAATTGATGATAGGCTCTTGAATTTTTCGATTTGGACCTCTGTAGACTAAGTTATGGTCCTTTTACGAGTCGACTTAGCTAAATCACAATTAGACCGGGGTGTCGATTCGGGTCAACTAGCCATACCTTAGAACGGGTTTTTGGGTCATAAATAAAGAGAATTTGGCAGTAAGTTCTTCTGGGAAATTGTAGCCACGTCTGTAAACTTGATGTTAGGATTTTGAATTTCTCAATTCGGACCACTGTAGACCAAGTTATGGTCTTTTTACTCTGAACAGTCAAATGGGTGAAGATTGACCATAGAATTCGTCAAATAGAGGTCGGCCAGTCTGGAGTCTGAAGAAACCAACTCGTCATGAGAGCTCAACTCGTCATCGAGCTCGGCTCGTCATGCCAGAGCTTCGACTCGTCATGTAGAGGCTTGGCTCGTCTGAAGAAACTCAAGCTAGATCTGTAGAGTTGAGCTCGTCACTTGATCTGACTCGTCAGGTCGAGTCATTTCGTCAAGGCCAGCACTGCTGATATCAACTTTGGAGGTCATATCTCCTCGTTTGAACTCAGGATTTAGGTGTTCTTGGACTCTATGTAAAGCCCATTGGTCAAAGAATCCATCCATATGCACGAGGAAGATATTAGATGTCGAGGCGGGGTATTGAAGCCAGAGCTGTCGCCGGTGCGACTCAGCCGATCCAGAATACGTCTCGTGAGCGGCTAGCATGACCTCCAACTTTGGAAGGTCATATCTCTTCGTTTGAACTCGATTTGGGTGTTCTTGTACTCTATGTAAATCCCATCGAGTCAGAATCCATCCATATGCCTGAGAAGATATTGAGATGTCAGACCGAGGTGTTAGAATGAGCTCGTCACTTCAGTGCAGCTCGTCCGGTCAAGATCAGCTCGTCAGTATTGCGCGCGACCTCAACCGGGTCATATCTCCTTCGTTTGAACTCCGATTTGGGTGTTGCTTGGACTCTATGGAAAGCCCATCGAGTCAGCGATCCATCCATATGCCTTAGGAAAGATATTAGATTTCATACCCAGGTGTTGGGCTGAGCTCGTCACTTCAGTGCAGCTAGTGTTCCGATCCAGTCGACTCGTCAAGGCGACTCGCATGACCTCAGCCGGAGTCATATCTCGCCGTTTGAACTCGATTTGGGTGTTCTTGGACTCTATGGAAAGCCCATCCGTCAGAATCCATCCATATTCCTGAGGAAGATGATAGATGCCAGATAAATTATTGGAGCCCCAGGCTCGTCACTTCAGTGCAGCTCCATCGATCCGAATCAGCTGTCAAGACCCAACTGCGCATGACCTCCAGCAGGAAGGAGTCGCCTCCTTCGTTGAACTTCAGATTTGGGTGTTCTTGGACTCTATGGAAAGCCCATTGGAGTCAAGAATCCATCCATATTCCTGGGAAGATATTGATGTCGGGCAGAATTATTAGACTGAGCTCGTCACTTGATCACCTTTCGTCGAGTTGGTCGACTCATCGAAGCGACTCGCGCTGACCTCAACCCGGAAGGTCATAACTTCTTAAGTGAACTCGATTGAGTGTTCTTGGACTCTATGGAAAGCCCATTGAGTCAAGAATTCATCAATAGATAGCATGATATGATTGGGTTATATTGATCCCCGGAAAACATGAAAAGCAGTAGGCTTTGTAGGTAACTATAGTTATTCATATTATGAATTATAAATAACTCATAAACATACAGGAGTGGCATAGATTATTATGCATACAATGGTTTATGAAAAATGCAAAGTCATGAATAAATGATTGTATATTTATATATCCCATATGAATACCAAATGGCAATAATTATTCGGGAATATAAGATATATACTGAACATAAAATACATATTAATTATCATGGGAACACGGTAGAGGATAGATGGGCATGCCTATTGGAAAAATGAAGTCTGCGACATACAAGTTCTGATATGAGGCCGTTGGGTTGATGACATAGATCCCGTTTGGATCAGGTGGCCCCGAAAGGGTCACCACAGCGCCTTCGAGCTCTCATGGATAGTCCTTTGTCTCGTACGGTGATGATACGCCCGAGGTATCATGTCGCGGCGCGCTTCGGGCCCTCATGGACCAGCGTTCATCTGATGAATCTGGCGCCGGGCCTCATGATTGTTTCATCTGGTAGCAATGCCTTAGGGCCTTCATGGTTTCTGTATCCCACTTCTAAGGTTTATGCGGACATGAAACATAAAAGAATTAGCGGTATATGCAAGATAGCAGAATATATGAAGATAATATGAAGCATAGCAACTATGTGATGATAGTATCTGATTACAAGAACAAAGTAAAATACAAGATGACATAAAATATGGATGATGATAAGAAATAGGCTGGTTATGATAGAGTATATATGAGAAATGATAAGAATCTGTAGAAAAGCTGACATTATATGTGTTATATGCATTTGTATAGAAGTGTGGTGACAACAATAGGAGTCATCCATGTGTATCTAATTCCCACTAAAGTAAAAAACATGCAGTTATTCAATCAGTGTTGATGCAGAAGGAACGGAGAGATGAGGGCCCCGTGTGTGATCCAAAGGCCACACGGCAATAGGGTGCCTTGGAAGTGCTAGGTCTATTTTGTATCACTAAATTTTGAAAACCAATGTAAATATTGTAGATGTTGAACACTTCCATATATGGAGCTTGTATATATATATTTTGTAATCATTGCTACGAATATAATACAAGTTAATTGTTTAACATTATATGAATATGCAAGTGTAAAGGTTATAAGTTAAAAAAAAAAAAAAAAAAGTGGCCCTCACTTGACATCCTATCTTAGGGTTGGGGCGTCACGGTTAGTGATGATTGACGGCTTGACTTAAAAATATGTCCTTTTAAACCCCAAAAAAGGATATTATATGTAATATGAAAGATATTTTCTACTGTGGGGATACTATACGATATAAATTGTATATTTTACATTGAAAACATGTAAGACCAGAAATTCAATTTCGAAAAGAACAAAATCGTAATTTCGATTCTGAAATTATGTAGAATCGGTTAAAAAAATCTGAAATTTATTCTCTAGATCTCGGATGTGACAGTTCAAGTTAGAATCGTCTCATGAAATCTAGCTAGCACAAAATTTACGTCGAATTCGAGACGGTCGGAATTACGACTTTTGAGAGGCATATTTGTTAGTCTTGAAATAAAACGGAATTTGATGCGACAGAAAGTCACATATAACACGTACCCATGTGCCATGAATTGGGTATGAGTGAGGAAGCGATGAAAATGGATGGCCGAGATAAGATAGAATGTATTCAGGGAAAAAGAATAGGCCATAGGAAATTGGTATTAATGGAAAAAGTTTAAATGACACTAAAGACAAAAAGTAAATAGTGTAGTCTCACACCTTGAAAAGGAAAAAGAAAGCGTGGAGGAAGAAAAGGAGATGCGGGAGGTTTGGATCTCGTTTTACAGAGAGAGAGTGTCTTCTTTCTCTGGGTTTTACAGCAGATCCAGCCGTCGATAGTTCGGGACAAGAGGAAGGCTGCTCTACGCGAGGAGAGGGCTTGCGTGGGTACAAAGATTTAGGGGAGTTTCCTCCAAACTCAGGAAAGTTCAGGGGTTTCTCACCACTTAGGTTTGTCTTCGTTCAAGTACCTTGTTAAGTTTGGGTTGAAGGAGGCGTGAGGCGGTTTGGTCGGTCAGGCGGGCAAACGTGTTGGATTTTTGAAACCCGTATTGGACGGAGTGCATGTTGTCACGAATACTGGGTTATTCATGGTACAAATTTGTGTTATGAATGATGCTTTGATGTGTATAAGACGGAAATTCTTAGTGAAACCGGATTCACCAAGTGACCAGGTAATTTGTGCTTTGAAAGAACGGTGTAGGGTTTGCGTTCAAAAGCAGTGTTCTCAAAAATATTTTTGTGAAAATATGTGTTTAGTTGGTGATTTAAACTAAATTGCCGTGTTTGATCGTGTAGTGAGCTAATTTTGATGTATGAAATGAGAATTTACACTTGACATGATTGTGTGAATTGATTGTTTGTAAATATGCATGTTTATATATTTACATGTAGATTAAATGTGGAATTGACATACATCGTGCTCCATTGGAAACAGCGCTAGGGTATAGGAGTGAGTACGTGAGATGAGTCTAGAAAAGCGGTTGGGGTTGTCAAAAATATTAATTATCGGAGGGTAGTCCAAATTAAAAATATCAATCGTCGGAACGGCCCAATTGATATATATACACATCGGAGGGTTGTCCACAAATAAACAAAATAATAATTTTCATCGCAGGAGCTTGGCGTGTAGTGGTCGGTGAGGACTCGGGATCTGAGTTGAGTCGTGGAGCGGTAGTAGGATCGTGCGTTTGTAGATGTATGTTTATTTATTTTGGAACATTGCCTTTGCACTTGGGGTGGGTAGCGCTTAGGCGAGTTCCACTCTGAGCATTAGCTCACCGTCAGTGATATTGTTTGGTACGGCGGGGAGCATGCGAGGGACGGCTGATCGGGATTGAGGTTGGAAGAAAATAGGGTTGTGGCTTTGGTTGATGATATATACATGTATTGAAATGTCTAATTTTTTAATATATGTATTGTATAAATGAAAATATTGTAACTCTTGTAACTATTTAATGTATATAGTTGGATTCATAGTTAGTATGTATTGTGAGTATCGTTTGTGGGCCCAGTGGCGTGTCTTCGTGTGATTGGATATATTGGATATATTGCATTTTGAGACGGTATATGCGGGTTTTGTATTTGGGTAGAGCAAGATGCAAGGAGCTACCTTGGATTTACGTGAAATGTCGGGTCACAAAGCATTCACGAAATATTCCGGAGTTGTGGTAAGTAACGGACCTCGAGTTTGAGGCGTCACAAAACAAGTTCATATTTAGAAAAATAAATATACACATTATTAATATTACCATTAATATAGTTTGTATATATTCCAGGACTAATCACTTTAAAAAGAAAAATTTAAAAACTTATTTTCAAAAACCAACATTTCTTTAAAATCCAAAAATAGGTAAAAAAAAAAAAACTCTTTTTGATAAAAATACCCCTAAGGATATAATTAAAATGTAAAGGATGAAACAAAATGTCCATGGGGATTTATCTCTACACTTTTCAATTGGATTTTTGTTCCAAATAGTGACATTTTCAAGGTTAATCTTATAAATAATTTTGGGATTTTTCCATTTTAAACTAATCTCTCCATTCCTAATTTAATGTTGTATAAGAGAATTTTATATATTAATATTTTATTATGAAATCTTTATTAAACGGTTAAGATTGTTTTTCTTTTTTTCTTTTTAACATCCCATTCGCTTTGTATTCTGACGTTATAGTATTCATTTTAAGTGATTAACTAAAATTGTCAAGAATAAAAAGGGAGATGAAAAGCAAATAAATTTGAATATTTCAACACTCAAAGATTATACATTTTTTTATATAACATTCTTTATTACATGGAAGGAATGATTCTATCTCATCTATAAATGCAGGCATGTTTGATTAAAACTATAATATAACACCCACACCTACTACCATCATGTGAATGATTATTTTTTATATTCTTGCAATAATAATTTAACATTAAAACTTTCCTTGCATAAAATGATATTAAAGTTAGAATTTATGTAGTGATTTTTTGGCTAAGTATTGATTTTAAAAACCTTTCTAGTCTTTTTAGCATTCCAAGTATTGAGTGTTTTTCCTAGCATTGTTTTCTAAACAATATTTATACCCAAATCGAAGGGGATGGAGTATTTTTGTTTAAAATATTACTGACAAAAGTAGTATAAGATAAAGATAAAAATATATTTATAATAATAACTATAATTTAAAAATAATCTTTTTCAAAAAGATGATTTAAAATAATCTTATATAATATGAATAATGACAAGCATAAATTCAATTCATATTAACATCAACATATTTATTTTTCAAAAAAACATTAACATATATATAATAATTTTATCATTAAATTATAATATAATAATTTATTATCAAATTAAAAAAAAATGTTGTTGCAAAGATTTAAAATAATATTTGAAATCAAAGTAGAAAACATCTCTTTTCTACAAAAACTGATATTGAAAGAAAAAACAAAAAAAATCGAAGAAAAAAATAACGTCGTCTTTTGAAAAACGATATTACTTTGAAACTAAAGAAAATGGAAAGCTAGAAGAAGAAATCGTGCTGAAAATCTGATATTAGAAAGAAGCGAAGAAGCGTCTTCGGCGATATCAAGCTGTTGAAAAGCCAGCTGGGTTTTACATTCCAATGAAACTGGATTTTTAACGATTTACGACAATTTCGTCTCTTGAAAGCATGATTTTCAAGCGTCTGTTTCGCAAATTGGTAGAATTTCCAGCTAAAATTGTAAAATGTGCTTTTTAAACATCGTATTTTAGATATTATTTTGAAAATAAGCCGTACATATTGAAAAACCCTACAGGGTTAAAAGAAGAATTGAAACACAAATGGGTACATAGGACCATACCCTAAAAATGAAGGGGAGGGGAGACAATAAGACGGAGGGAGGGAGGGAGAGAGGGAGATTGAATTCATACAATCATACATGCCCCACCTAGACAAACGACCCTTCAAAGGGAAATTCAGACAGAGACACCTCAAAGAAGCACTTTTGGGAGGCCCTATTCCTAAGGGCAGTCACTCTCATTAATAGAGAAGAAAATAAACATGTCCTTCTTGAACTGCATGCCCATTTCAGGCTGGGCATGTACGAGGAGGCCATGCATTGAATTCACATCAGTGGAGCCATTGCCATGCAGTTTTAGTATGATAAAAAGGCCCCCCACAATATGAATTTTAGAGAGAGAAAAAAAAACTATAGAGAGAGGAGAGTTTTGTCCCAAATTAATACAAATTTTTTAAAAAAAATTATCAAAATAGTTTGAAAAGCAAATTAATGTCACATTGATCACATTTATCTGTGTTAGAAATTTTTTAAGTTAATGTAAGCGATCGATGAATACGTTTTGTTTAAAAAAATTTCGATGTCATGTCATTAAGTACGATTATTAGCTTAAAATTTTCTGATCTGTAGTCGGTGATTACAACATTGTTAATGTGTTCTGCGGCGTGGCCAAACCTTTATTTAGTTTATGCATTATTTTGATTTCAACTTATGTTTATAATCTTCTTTAAAAATAACCTATTTTTTTTTCCAAAAATCACCCACAATATGAATTTGAGAGAGACAGAGAAACACATAAGTTGATACAAGAGCACTCTTTCCCATGAATGAGGGGTCAAGAATGAGGTCATTCTTATTGAGTTCAAGTTCATACAAGAGCACTTTTTTCCATGTGATCAAACAAGAAAGATAGAAAGATATATATCAAAGAGATAGAGAGAGAGAGATCAAACAGGAGAGAGAAAGAGAGAGAAAGAGAGGTGAGGGGAGTGTCATGGATTTTTCTCTTTGCTTTTTCTTTTTAAGTGGAAGATCAAAAGCAAATACCATCATCTGCTTTTACTTTTGATCAGCCTTCTCTTCAGACTATTCATCTTCCTAGCTTCATTACACCTATTACATGATGTCGGTCCTTACCTCCTCTCTCTTCTCTCTTCTCTCTTTCTCTCTCTTCTTATATGTAATGTTTATAAGGAAGGCATGGAAGTGGAAGAAATAAAGCAAGTATAGATCAAGCAAAAAAGCTTCCAGGGTTCAGTCTTCCATGCATATAGAATATAATTATATATTGATCATTCAGAAAAAAAACATTCTAATCATATATTAATAATCATCATTCCATTACCCCCAGCTTTTCTTCACTTACAACCACTGATTACGCAGGCACATGTCTCAACCCCAAACACAATTAATTAAAGGATTTGATCAACACAATTAAAAATTACCTTGTGTAAATCTAGATTAATATGCACTTTAAAAATAAATAAATATATTCATCGATGGTATAATTAGAACAGTAGTAGAGAGACAACTAAGACAATCTTAGATTATTGTGTGAGTGATACTGTACTTTTTATAAATATGAACTCTCTCGTATTTAAAAGTTGTAAATGACCCTTTGATCTTTTAAAGAAAATACTTGGATCTCTTACTGTTTCTATGAAGATACCATCAAGATCTTTTTATTTTATTTTTTGCAACTAAATTACCAAGTTTGTCCTTGTTTTTCTTCTATTTTTCCCATTTTCTTGTTTATTCTTCTAATAACAACACTAATAAAGCTAAACCCTATTTTGTGGATCCAGTTTCCCGTACATACCAGTATGATGTACCAAGAATGATGATAATCCTAAAATAAGTAAAGAAGAAAGTTATTGACATTATATAAATATAGACTCTCGTATTTAAAAGTCGTAAATGATTTTTCTATTATCCCATCTATCATTCCAATCACAAAAATGATAGTGCAAAACACTAAAACCATATCAAAAAGATTAGTAAAATCAGTTATAATTAACTAATTAAGCTTTAAGTGACTTAAAACTTTATGATACAAAGTTACTGACATTATATAAATATGGACTCTCTCATATTTAAAAGCCGTAAATAATTTTTCTATTTTCCCATCTATCATTCCAATAACAAAAACGATAATGCAAAACCCTAAAATCATGGTAGAATATTAGTAGAATACGGTTATAAAATTAACTAATTAAGTTTTTAAGTGACACAACTTCACATAATACCGAGTTACTAACATTGCCGTATGGACTCGCTCATATTTAAAAGCGTAAAATGATTTTACGTTATCCATTTATCATTCCAATCCACAAAATGATAGTGCGAAAACCTAAAACCATATCGGAAAGATTGAGTAGAATTAAGATTATGATTAACTAATTAAGTTTTAAGTGACTAACGACTTTACATAATACAAAGTCACCGACATTATATAAATATGGACTCTCATATTTAAAAGCTGTAAATGATTTTCTGTTATCCATCTATCATTCCAATCACAAAAAATGATAATACAAAACCCTAAAACCATATCGGAAAGATTAGTTGAATAAGTTATGATTAACTAATTAAATTTTAAGTGACTTACAACTTTACATGATATCAGAGAATTGACCTTTGGTATCAAAGATTTTACTTTCTTTTCCGTGCTTGTTTCTTTTGCTTACTAAGGTTTGTGATTCAAAATCTTAATCAGCAAAAAAATTTGACATGAAGACATACCGTGCCATTTTCTGAAACTCACTCAGCTTTGAGGCAAATGAATACATAAACAACATGAACATTATATACCTTTGTGACAATTGATTAGGAGAGAAATATATTTTTAAGTCATTCCACCAAAAGCACAAGGAGAATTCAGCCATTTTCATTGAATGTAAGAAAATTTGAAATTCTCCATAAAGTCTTAACTTTGATTAAAGCTGAGGGCATTTTGTGTCATAGGAACAGGAAAAGAAAGCAAGAGAAAGAATCAAATTTAACTTTTTTGTTTTCTTTTTTTTTTTTCCTTTTTTTTTCCTCTCTCTCTAATCTAATCTTTAAATTTCAGTTATCCAACGGCATTCTTTGATTTCTTTTTTTTTTCTCTCTCAATATCTCTCACTTACTCATACTTTGCTTTTTTCTCTCTCTTACTTTCTCTCCTTCTTTCTTTCTTTCCGGAGACTTAGCTTCTTGCTTGTATTTCAAGACTGATTGTGTCGTTGAAGATGTTTGATTCTTCAATCCTGTGCTCACTTGAAGTTTTCCCAGATTCCCTTTTCCAGCAATTTCAGCCTCCCCCACCAGCTTATTATATATCTCAGTATCCTCTTCCACCTCCAATTTCCCTGAAAATATTTTCCCGGAAAATGTCTCCTTTCATTGCTGTTACACTAGTAGTAGTAGTCCTTTTCCTCCGTCTCACCACCCCATCATCTTCGTCTCCCCTGACCAGTGATTTCCACGCCTTGCTCGATCTAAAACATGGATTTTCGTTCTCTGATTCGAGTTTGAGCTCTTGGAATTCCTGGAATCCGAGCTCGGTCTGCTGGTGGAGAGGAATTCAGTAACTCCATGGCCTGGTCATTGGGGCTTGACCTAACACAGACACTAACCTCTGCGGCTCTGCTCTCGGCCATTTCAGCGGCCGGTTCACATCTCCATCTCCGGCAACAACTTCTCCGGTCCGATAGAGATCGAGAATATCGGCTCCCTCCGGTGGCTCAACATCTCCAATAACCAGTTCATCAGCGGCGGCTTGAATTGGAACTTCGCGACAATTGAAGACCTGGAAGTACTAGACGCCTACAACAACTACTTCACCGCTCTCCTCCCTCCAGGCGTCTCAAGGTTGAAGAAGATCAAATACTTAGACCTCGGAGGCAACTTCTTCTACGGAAAAATCCCGAAAATCGACATCGATATTTGTTTTTGCGTTGTCGATGTTGGGGTTCTTTTCTTTTAAAATTGTTTCTCTCGATTGCTTTCTCTCTCTCCAATTGTTTTTCTTTCGATTTCTTTTGAAGATGTTTCTCTCTAAAGATGCGGTTCTCTTGCTTTTCTCTCTTTAAATTGTTTGCTTTTAATTTAACTGAAATTGTTCTCTCTGGTGTTTCTCTCAACGATCTTCCGTTTTCTGCGGTTTTCTCTCTCTGTAATTGTTTCTCTTCCAATTTCTTTTGAAGTTGTTACTCTCTCTGACCATCTTCCGATTTCTGCTGATTTCTCTCTTTGAAATTGTTTCTCTTCAAATTTCTTTTGAAATTGTGTCTCTTCCAATTTCTTTTGAAATTGTTTCTCTCTGACGATATTTCGATTTCTACTCCTTTCTCTCTCTGCAATTGTTTATCTTCCGACTTCTTTTTAAATTGTTTCTCTTTGACGATCTAGTATCAATTAGTATCAATTGGCATTCTATTATATGGTTTTGTTTTCTAGTTAGCAAACTCTCTATACTTATAACAATCGCATTGTGAGTTTGAGAGGGGATGTTAAATTATATTATATTATAGAATATAATGCATTCCTATTATTTGTAGGATTCCTTTCTATTTTGGTCAATTTCTTATTCTTAACACTTTAGAGTTTGTTTCCTATTAGGATTCTTCTAGTAAGTCTATATAAAGACTTTTGTTATGTAATTTTGATAAGTATTATTCATTCCAATAAGAATTTTAGTTTTCTCTTATTATCAATTGGACTTCCTAATTTTAACACATCCACTTTACTTTATCACTTGATAAACCTCGAGGTCATGTTATAAAAATTTAGAGTGTGACCTCTGGTCATATTTTATGCTTATCAGATAAAAAAAACATATCATATAATATTGCTAATTAGGTTTTTTAGGGTTATGATCCCATATATATACGTATTATTCTATTATTTCTAGGCATCTCATAATCAGAGAGAAACAAAGAGGAATCTCATATATACATATTATACAGAATATCAAGCAATCTTGATACTTTTATAGATAAATTATGTTTTCACATTATTGTAATATTATAATTCTTAATGTTTTTTGACATAGATTTTGAGACTATTTTGTTTGGATTAGAAACTTTATGAATGTTGTTGTTCATGGATAGATGAGATCAGTTTTTTAATCCAGTTATTTTACATATGTTATTAGGTTATGATTTAATTTCAAAACTTTAAATTGTTTATTAATAGTGAATCGATCAAGTTAATATGATTACACGTCAAATGTAATAAAAAGACATCATATCTCGATTATAAGAATAATTTCATCCATATCTTTTGAGATATAGATTAAATACCAATGTTTTAAAATTCGGAACAAGAAGTTGGTATGATCGGTGGAACAATCTATCGATGACCTTTTCCGGTATGATTCAATCCCCGAATTATAAACCAATAACTTTTTTCGTATCGGTCTTGTTATTAAAACGCCTTTGAAATGCAACTTAACCGAATGATGATGGTACAACTTAGTTTTAGAATGTGCTAGCATTTTATGATAAGAGTTAAGTGTTTAAATGAGCAACACAAGATTAAGTAGAAAAAAACTTCATATTTTAACTTTTATTAAATTAAAATAATACCAGAATTGTTATAAATATAAAAGTATGGACGTATAAAAAAGATTCATGAATGTGGAAGATATTCTTTAATCTTGGGAAGGTCCATGTTTCATCTAATAGACCTTGAGAAGATTATCAGGCATCTTGAAGATTCTGCAATCGTTTCACTTGATGTTTAGTTCGTGATTCATCTAATGTACCGGGAAGATTCGTGAACCTATATAATGGTCATTATGAAGGACCTAAGTTAAATAAGCATTCAATGATTATTGTATGGCATTAGGTATCAAAGTGGAGGATCCAGTTCCTTCCGTCCACACCCAGAATGGTCTAGTTGAGTCCTTGATTAAGCGCATCAAATTAATTGTTAGACCGTTGTTACAACATTTCGACTTACCTATCTCTTATTTGAGGGCACTTGATTTTGCGTTGTTGCTCCTAATTCATCTGACCCTCGCATATCATGGGTTATTCCCCCTTACAACTAGTGCGCGTGAAAGAACCAAATATTTCCCATGAATATTTAGATGTGCGATCCCCATGTTCTATGTCACCACCATAGCGTGTAACGCCTTCTTAGATCTGACCGATTGGCGGATCGAACTTGATCAAGGTACTCATTTATAGTACCAAACTTAGAACTTTAAGCTTTCATTACTATAAAATGTTAAGCAATTTGCTTGTATTCATATATTACATGAAATGCTTCAGTTACAAAATATATACCAAGCTCCCGTATCTGGAAGTGTTGACATTTACAATATTTACCTTGTTTACCGAATAAACTAAGGTACGTATCTGAAAATAGACCGTAAGGTCTTCCGGTGGGCACCACTAGTGATGCGTGTGGCACATTGCGTCTGGTTATCCCGTTCTCTGGTTTCCTCTTACGCCTCTGCGGATGAAAACACCATTCAGCTTTCGCAGTGGGAATTAATACATATAGACATTTCTACTAAGGGTCACCACACTTCTATAAAAATGCATATACTTATAACACATATAACATTTACATATACTTATCATTTCTCATATATATGCTTTTTCATAACAAGTTTCATTTTTTATCATATTTCATATACTTTTCATGTAATCTTGGCACTTTCTTAGCATTGCTGTAATTGTATCTTATCATAGCATATGATGCTATATACCGTATCATATCACATATATTACTATCATTTTCATTTGCATATCTTGTCATTTCTTACCTTGTTTTTCGTATACTTGCATAAACCTTAGAAGTGGGTCTGAGGAAATAAGCGTATGTACTCTAAGGTACTATCAACATGCGAGCCGATGATCTCTATCTGTATGTGCAGAAGGTACTATCCTTTGTACGAGACAATGATCTCTATCTGTATGATCCAAGCGGGCGCTTCTGATGATCGAAGCGGGATCTATGTCATCGACCCAAGCGGGGCCTCGATATCACGCCAAGCGAATGCTGCCATTAACTATATCGCAACACCCAATTATACCACTAGCAGTTTTATAACATGTTTAGGTATAATCAAAATAAAGTATATTTTCGAATAAAAAAACAAGAACTTAGGAATTAATATTACAAAAGTTAAGGGTAAATTAATAATTTATCC
Organism: Tetrastigma voinierianum; assembly: GCA_016808115.1. Classification (NCBI taxonomy): domain Eukaryota; kingdom Viridiplantae; phylum Streptophyta; class Magnoliopsida; order Vitales; family Vitaceae; genus Tetrastigma; species Tetrastigma voinierianum. Next base: position 104,414 of record JAEQBH010006480.1, read on the forward strand.
AGTCGGGACCCAGGTCATAATTTAATAAGTTCATATGCAAATAGATTTTGATAAATTGAATTGAGAATAAAATGAAATTGAGGACCAAGAGTAATAAAAGAAAGATATTACGAAAATCAAATAAGGAAGAAGATTGTGGTAGAGACAAGTGGCGAAGGAAAGAGTGAAGTTTCCACTCCTTTATTTGAATGGTCAGGATGCTCCCAGAGGGAAAAATAAGTGAAATAAAAAGGGGATAAGATCAAATAAGGAATAAGATTCAAAATAAATATCTCATTTTGGTCTTGGAGAAAAGAGAGCAAAATGAATAACGAGAGAAGAGAAAGAAAGGAAGAAGAAAGAAGAAGAAGAAGAAAAGAAAGAGAAGAAAGAAAAGAAGAAAGAAGGAAAAGGAAAAAAGAAGATCACAGTATGGAGCCCCATGAATATTTGTATGGAAACTATGGGTGTATGGAATGCTATGATTTTGTATAGAAAATTAAGTATGGAACTTGTTAAGTTATGTATGGAAGTCTAGTGTTTTTGTATGGATTATAGTATGGAACAGTATGGTATTTGTCTAGTTTTGGTATAGAAAGTATAGATACATGGTTTGGAACCCTCTATTTTATGTATGGTTTGGGTTTGGAAACTCCCAAACTCATTTCTTATGGGGTTGGGATTCGAGAAGAGCTCTAAGGAAGCTCCCATATATGTGTTTAGGGAAGGTGCGGTTTCAATTTGAACTAAGAAAATTTCCCTATTTTGGTCATATGCATTAGTTGTACATTAGAATGGGTTTTTGGGAAAGAAATAAAGGGAATTTGGTAGTGAGTCCTTCTAGTAAATTGTAGCCACATCAATGAAATTGATGTTAGGATTTTGAATTTCTCAATTCGAACCTCTGTAGATCAACTTATGGTCCTTTTACCGAGGTCAAGTCAGCTCGACCAAGTCAGGTCAGCTCGGCTGGGTTTGAATACATGTGACCTCCAACTTCGGAAGGTCATAACTCCTTCGTTCGAACTCCGTTTCAGGTGTTCTTGGACTCTATGGAAAGCCCATTGAGTCAAGAATCCATTCATATGCCTATAGAGGATAGTAGGTGTTAGACCGAGCTCGGCCAGGTCAGGTCAGCTCGGCCAGTTCAGGTTAGCTCGGCTGGGTGTGACTACGTGTGGCCTCCAACTTCGGAAGGTCATAACTTCTTCGTCCAAACTCCGTTTTGGGTGTTCTTAGACTCTATGGAAAGCCCATTGAGTCAAGAATCCAGCCATATATAGTATGATAAAAGTAGAACCCATATTTGGCCCAGAAAGTCTCTCAAAGTAGGGCTATGTTCAAGCAAAGTTCTGGTTCTGTTTTGAACATAGAGTAGTCCTGGTTGTTTAGGACATATCTTGAGTTTTGGTGCTCCGATTTGGGTGATTCCAATTGGAGAAGAACCCTTAGCACCTTAGCGTCAGAAGTAGGTACAATAGGAACCAGTGTCAGGTAATGGTTAAGACCCTAAAATGAGTATTTCGAGGCTCTTGTCCTAGTGTAATATGGAGCAATGACTAGTTTGGCATGAAAATCACCATATCTTGAGTTTGGATGATTCAATTGGAATGATTACAATTTATAAGTAAAGTAGATTCATAGAGGAACAAGAATACATGAATGATGTGTGAATACATAGGTGTCATACTATACAAGTATATGAAATTCCATATGTAACAAGCATGGAACAAGAAAAATATAGGAAATGCAATATGTATAGATGTGTTCATGAAACATGAATATGATATGAAACATGAAAACGAACTGAAACATGAAAGGAAATATGTCATGAACACATAATGTGGCTAGAATACCTAATTATTAATACGAATAAAAATAAGATATATATGGTTATTATCATATAGCTTGGGAAAAGATAACAAATGATATGAAATACAGGAATGAACAAGTGATAGCCAATTAAGAAGGCTATGAATAGATAAAGACATGATAGAAGTACAAGTACGTGTATATGTACCTTCGTATAGGTATAAACTTTGTATCTCTTACGGGAGATCGGAACAAGTATAAGTTTTCTATAAGCACAAATATGTATACAAGTTGTTATATCTGAAATATGAAAAATGCAAAGATTCAAATAAATGATTGTACATATCGCATATGATTACCGGATGACCGTGGTGTCGAGATATAGAGATATGTCTTGAGCAATAAAAATCTGCGTGGATTGTGCAACTGACACGTGAGGGATAGATAGGCATGCACATGGGAACACGGAGTCTTCTGACATCTGATTCTGGTGTGAGGCCGTTTGGGTCGATGACTTAGATCATGTTTGGATCATTACATGGCGCCAGGTCATTATCTCGTGCGATGATGATGCAACCCGGGTATATCTGACCCATTTGGAATGCACATTACATGGCATGAGTCCTTTGTCTCGTGCGATGATGATACCTTCGAATTATATACGCTGTTTAGGGTCACACATTACATGGCATAAGTCCTTTGTCTTGTACGTGATGATACCTTGGTATATCACGATAGAGATCTTTGTCGTGCGGTGATAGCACCTTGATCTGTCTGATTATTTCCGTATCAAAACCACAGGTATTTGCGAGACATGAAAATAAAGAAAATGACAAGTATACCGTAAAAATGTAAAGAATATATGACATAATATGAGAAGCATAGTATTGCTATGTGATGACAAGTATACAAGTACAAGAAGTAAAGTGTCAATGACACGAAATGTATATGATAGATAAAATATATGAAAAGCATATGAAAGTCCACTATATGAAAATATAGGGAAGTACAAGAATATAGATGAAAGTATATGACAAAATGTAAATTTTGTGAAATCACATTCTTTCTTTGAATGACAAACGGAATGAGATTCCCTCTTGAATGTCAGTGGATATGGTCATAGCGATGTGAATCATCACAGTTAAATGTGAAATCATTTACTCTTGGATTAATAAACGGGGCGAGGATTCTCTCTGAATTTGTCGTGAATGCAATTCTATTGTCGAGTGAAAACACAAATCTGAAATCACTCTTGAAATACAAATCATATAAGAAAGGCATATAGAAAACTATAGTATATGAAACACATGAGATTATATGTGAAAACCTAGCAATGATTATATGATGATAGTAAAGATATAGCTCTACACTCCCCCAGGGGAGATATAGAGTGTGATAGAAATTCACACATAATACGAAAAGTAATGATAGGATATGAAAGCAATAGATAGATGAATATGGAATATGCAAGTATAGAAACATAATTACGGTAAAAATATAGATAAGATATCTGAGACATAGAACATAGGAAAATATTGACATGCAATAGGAATGTAAAAGATGATAAGTAATAAAAAGTTATATGAATATGTATAGTTATATGAAATGCATATGTATAAGCTTGTGGTCACCATTAGTGATTTGTCCAGCGCATGTTCCACTAAGCATAAAGCAGCACGGGTGTTCAATCGGTATAGGTCTTGAGAGGAGAGCGAGAGGGACGGGACATTCCACCAGCGGTATGGGTCATCGAGAGATAGGTGCTCACCAGCCTTTAGCCTGCGATCTCGATGTTTTGTATTAGATATGTATATGTATAAGTAAATGGGACTCAGTATATGTGTATAGATTTTGATGGACAACACTCCGGTGTAGTTCTTTTGTATATGTAAATGATTTTTGTTATGACAAAAATTGTTTGTATACCCACGGGTACAAGTTCATCTCTGATAAAGAACAAATCAATGAGTCCCAGTATCTTAACCTCGCCTTAGGACAGTTTGGATGCATTCGGGTTGGGCTAGGGATGCAGGTGCGTGACAATGTCCTGTAAGCATGCACATCCTATCTCTGATTTCTAGCGAGACAATCCATGTGTATTTTATATTTATTACATATCATGTATTTTGAATAATTATTGTCATTCGGTATTCTTATGCGATATTTAAACCGTATATTTTCATTTTCATATCTCATTATATGAATAAATCATATAGTTTACCATATATGTATAAATTTATTACTATCATTCAGTCTCATCAGTATATATATATATATATATATATATATATATATATATATATATATATATATATATATATACTATATATATATATATATATATATATATATATGAATTCTAGACTCAAGAGATTTCCATGAGTCAACACTTGAAAATAGTTAAGAAAATGTGTTGGATTATCACGAAAACAATCCCAAAATTTCAATGGGACTATAAAGCAGTCCGGTCGGCCGGATTGTCCGAAAATAGTCCCGAAAATTCCTAAAAATTCTTAAACTCAGTCTAAAAATTTTGGGACTGGATTTTACGGTCTTTCACGGCCTCTAAGTAACCATTAAATGACCTTTAGGATAAAAATAACCCAAGTATGAAAAATTTCATTTTTCTTGGAGTTTGTGAAAGCAGCTAGATTTTGGTGCTCACGCGTAGCTCTCGTCTTTGTGATAAGCTTTGTCTCTCTTCTCAGAAATGAAATCCTACGGTCAGATTTAGTAGATTTTAGAAAGAAGCGAGAGAAGAAAAAAATCAAAATCTCACTCTCTCTGCTAGGACTCTACTAGAACCTCCCACACTTTTCCTTTGTTATTTTCATTTTTTATCCTTTTTATTATTATTATTATTATTATTATTATTATTATTTTGGATATATGGTTCATATTGCTTCATTCGGGTTCGTTTCTATCTCGAAACAATTTATTCCTTTTCATTTCACTTTATTTTAAATGAACTTAGCCAGTAATTTCGACTTAGGAATTCTCGTAAAATCTCGTCATAAAGTCATTGTGACTTATCTTGAGAAAATCGTAAAATATTCCAAATGTTTGAATTGTGAAACTTTTGGGTCACTGGATATAGAACAAATTCTTGGCCTTGATCCTAGTTTAGGTCATCTAAGATAGAGATTTTTCTAAGGCTTCCACTGAACCACTACTTGACAAATTATTATTATTATCCTTTAACTAATTAAAGGTTTCATGATTTAATACTTTCACCCATCCACTGCCAGTGCAAAGAAGTGCCACCATTCTACTGAAAAACTTTACAATTTCCTACTTTGGCATACAATCTTTTATTCTTATGTCATTTGGGTCCTTAATTAGCAATTTACCAATTTACCCTTGACTTTTATATTAATTCAGGGTTTTGCTTATTTTATTTTTAGCATTATTTTATTCCGAAAAAACATACCTTTACTTTTATTATACCCAAAACATGTTGCTAAAGCGTCATGGTTAATTTGAGATCATTACAAGTGTCCTCTCATGACCCTCGGAGAAAGCCGTGCATATATTCATTTCATAGATCTACGTGTATTCTTAAATACACAAACCCAAAAAAAGGGATCAATTTACGACTCGGTGCAAACTAAATATTCGATGAAGATCATATTTCAGGCATTAGGGGAGATAAGAACCAAAATTAAAGAATCTTGAAATTTCATGGGATGTAAAAGATCTTCAATATTTAGATCCACGGCTACTAGTCGGAATGGGTGAAGTTGGAAGATAATTAACACATGTTGCGATAATGCTGATGCATTCTTGACCACGAAAGGAGTAACTAAATCTCATATACATTTGTAGCTTGCAACAGGTGGAAGTCTAAGGAGATCAAAGTATATTTATCGATGCTCCTCAAAACCCCGAGGAAGGCGTGGGAGACCTATGGGGTACAAAGATAAGAATCCACAGAAGAGCAGAATCTAATAAAGAAGCCACAATAAAAGCTAGAAGAGACACTCTTGAAGAGGATAGTCTGACGAAAATCCAGGAGTACGTTTGCACCCCGAATAATCATAATCACGGGATTACTTGGGCGACGAATCAAAATATTTTAGGAAATGATAAGGATACGGTTAAGGTAAATATAGAAATTCTGCATGAATTTTGTGAATGGAGAACATATAATAGAAATATTATGGTCGTCGACCGACATATTTACCTCTAATTTGCTGTACTATCTCAAATGATAATGCGGATCAAGAACCTAAGTCGATAGCGAGTCTGGAAGTATCGGCTTTGGGTAAGATGGGAGCAAGCAATTGAGGTGACAGCTGTAAATAAAAGAAATTTTTATATAGTGAAGTACCTCAAATGTGTATCCTGGTAGGATATAAATGGGTGTTTGTACAGAAAATGAGAATAATGAGGTGATGAGATATAAAGCGGGATTAGTTGCTCAGGGTTTTCACAAAGACACGTGTGATTTTGATCAAACATATTCTCGTTATAGATGGCGACTACGTTCCCAGCATAATATCTCTAGCAGCAAATATGAATTTAGATATGCGGTTAATGGAGTTCGTGACCGCATATTTATATGGGTCATTAGACGCTCATATTTACATGAAAAATCCTTGATGGATTTAAGATTCCCGAGATCAAAGAAAATGAAAATTGCAACATGTATAGCATTAAATTGCAGAGGTCATTATATGGCCTAAAATAGTCAAGTCGGATGTGGTACAACCGATTGATTGAATTCCAGCTGAAAAAAGAATATATAAATAACGATGCATATCCTTGTGTGTTTATAAAGAAGTCACTGAATAGATTTTGTATTATCTCAGTTTATGTTGTTAATATAAGCTAATTATTTGAACTCGTGATGGGAAGCTAGTTCATGCTTAAACGGAGTTGGGAAAGCGAAGACTTGGGTAAAAGCGAAGTAAATGCATAAACTTTTATCGTCAGTACCTCCCTTAAGGAATTTGCCGTACGCAGTCGAGCTACTTAAAAGGGTTTTGGAGGGAAATTATATATGGATAAATCTCACCCCTTGGCACACGATGGTTATCCAGGTCCACTTGAAGTGGATAGGACTCATTTAGACCTAAGAGATGCTAAAGATGTTTTAGGACGAGAAGTTCCTTACTTGGTGTCATTGGAGCATTAGCACATCTCCTGATCTGACACGATGTTGCATTCTGATAAACTTGCTAAACGGGTTTAGTGCTTCTTTCTGAGCATTAGAATGTACATTAAGTATAGTACCAGTATCTTCAAGGTTTACAAGATCTTGGTTTACTAATACAATCAAGATATGACATTGGTAGGATACTCGGATGTTGGCTATATGTGCCATCCCAGTAATCTTACAGTCCCGTAAATAGTTTATGTTTTTCTCTCGTAGTGGTACTTCAGATTTTGTGGAGTCATTAAGCAGTTATGGTTACCACTTCTTTATACCACCTAAGAGATTATGGCTTTATAGAGTACGAGGAATGTGTGGTTATGACCGTGTTTAACTGTTTATGATTCACGTGTGGGATCGCAGCTTAAATGATATATACCACAGTCCCTTTCTGAGAATAATGCAACTTGTGTTACCACAAATGGTAAATGGATATGTTAAAGGAAACTTGACAAAACATATTTTAAATTCTTTTATCATGAACCGGGAAGAGGAAACGGTGTGATTATTATAGAGAAAGTTCCACTCTCTAGTGACAATCTAAGCGATTGTTATGAGTCCTTCCATACACTTTTGAAAAATATGTTCATGGTATTGGAATGTGTATGCTTGGAAAACTGTTGTATTTAGGGGGAGGGACAATTTCAAAACAATCATGAGAATTAGGTCCTAAAGACCAATGGTTGTACTCTTTTTCCTTGACTAGTTTTTTCCCATAGGGTTTCACAGTTAGAGGTTTTTTGAGGCAGCCCGATTAGTAACACATAAGCGCATGTCATGCATTCTTTCCTTGGCTGGTTTTTCCATGGTTTTATCTAGCGAAGTTTTCAATGAGGCACAAGCATCACGTAGTAATGTCAAAGAGTGTTATAAGCCAAAAAAGTATGGACATTGCTAAATGGATTCATTAATGGAAGACTCAACAATATCAAGAGATCATTAACATCGATGAACCTTGAAGATTATCAGATATACCTTGAAGTGTATCATTCACTGATGTGTCTGAAATTCGTGATTCATCTTAATATTGCTAGGAAGATTAGTGGTTGTATATAATGAGTAATTATGAGGATTTGGTTTCTTGATAATGGTCATTATGAACAACATGATTTACCATTATGGAGGATCTTTTAACTTTCCTAGATAATGATTATTTATGGGCTGTTTTTATGAAGTAACTATTAAGAGAAGACAGCTTTCAACTTTCCTAGATACATATCTTAAGCCTATAAAGATTATACTAAGTCTTGTAAAGTGTCACGGAATAAATACAAATTATTATGAAACTTGGAAAATTTAAAATTTTCTAAAAAATGGCAAATAGTAAAAATTATTTGGAATGGATCAAGTAGAAAATTCTCACAGATTTGGGATGATAGAAGAATTTGTGTGCGTTGGATCCGTCTCGAGAAATCCCAATGTGACCCCAAAAGTTCGTGAATTAAGGAGCGGTCGAAATTTTACCATTTTATGGTGATGGTTACGATGACCTCGGGGATGAGATTTTAAAATCTGAAAAGTCATGAATGGTTTGAAATTTAAGTTCATTTAAAAAAATTGAACTAAAAATAAATTAATCGTTTCGGGCTGAAAGCAAGACCAGTCGAAGTGGACACGTGATGACATAAACTTAAGTTAATTGGAATAAAATGAGGGGAAAATGGGAAAAAGTCCATTTCTTCTTAGTCTTTCACGCACAGGAGAGGGAGAAGAGATGGTGTAGAGAGAGAAGCTCTGACTTCTCTCTAAGATCTATGGAGCTCAGGTGGCCGTCTCACGTTGGGACAAGACTTAAAGTCGGAGTACTCTCATCGAGGGAGCCTTTGTGGACACCAAAAGCCCAGGAGTTTTAAATCAGAGATTAAGTAGAAAAGTTCGGGAGGAACCATGGGTTTGAGCTTTCTAGTCTTTGAAAGCTTCATCTTCAATCAGGTGGGAACCTTCCTATAAGATTTATTTTCCATCTGAGTCGTTTTGGTCTTGATTGGAGCCTAGGGCTGTTTGGATGGTGCTCTCGAGCACGAATGGAAAGGAAAAAATTGATTTTCTAGTTCTTACGTATGATGTCTGGTTTTGAGGTTGTTTGAAGTTGATTTTGGGCTTAGTTTGGGACGAGATTTGTACCATGTTTATAGCGAGTTATGGTCTCGATGGCAGGGTTTGTCATTGGTTGAAAGTTGTTTAAGATGAGTTTGAATTGGCGCATGTGCGGGGCTCCCAGAAGGTGCTGACCACTGCATTGCATAGGTTCCACGGCTGGCTGGTAGGTCATTATTCATGTAAAGCCTCGACTTTGGACTGGCTATAGCTTTCTAGATCGAGGCTCTTATTCACGTTCTTAGACTCTATAAAATCCCTTTGAGTCACAGAATCCATCCATATAGATTAATTCAGATTTAACCTCATATTGTATTAGAAAATGATGAAATACATTAGCTTCTCTATTTGTTGAGTCTTCTTGATACTCTTGATTTTCTTCATGGCTTTACAACTTGCATATCCCTTGTTATGACTCCAAATTTGAGGTGTTCTTAGACTCCTATGGAAAGTTCCTTGAGTCTAGAATCTAACCGTAATGCCTATGAATGGAATTTTATTGCCCACATATTTTTGAAAATTTGATTGTAGCACAAAGTGTACAGAATTAACTTAGTTGTGATATGCGCGATTAATACATCCAAAATTGGGTATACGTTGTTTGACAAATTATATGCATGTGATATATGATCCATGAGGCTAAGGAAATGCATGGGAGATTTGTGTATGATTGAGGCATTGCTGGCTTGGTTGTAGAGCTATTTGGACATGATGTCCTGATTAGGCTAGAGGATAAAGTAAGTCATTACCCAATTGGTGATGACTTGTAGATGTCAATGTATGTGTGTTAAGTATGTTAGCATGAATTGTATGATTTAAATTGGAATTTATGTGTTCAGTGATATAAATGTTAAATTGATGCATGGGTAAATATGCTTGAGTAGGCATATGTGCATATAGCACTCATTATATATGTAGTATGGTATGAATAGGCAATGGCACATTTGCATTGCATTTCATATGCACGGGGACATAGCGTAAAACAGATAGGTGTGCATGGTTGTTGTCATTCACCATTCCTCTTGTGACGAGGTGTTGGACCAAATACATTGGGCGTCAAATGGGAGCTTCACGGTGCTTCATGGTTGTAAATCGACATGTGTATGGTGTTGATGGTGGGCTCGGTCTAGTGAATATGTCCTAAAGAGTCAAGCGGTTTCAGAGGTGTCTTGAAATGCTTTTGTTTCGTATGGTTGAAAATTAATCTAATGCTTTTGTTTCATGATTTAGGAAGTGTCGATTACTTTTTGTTTTATAAATAAAAACATTGGACAATCTTAAATTTAACCAACATGGGATTTTACTCTGTGAAACATTACTCGTCATTGGACCCTTTCAAGTCGGGGGAATGTGGAGATGGCGCTCACTAGAGGCTGATAGTGAGAAGAAAGGCGGATGGTGACTTTGATTATATTTTGTAAAATATGTATTAGAATGTAATTTTGATATATGTTTCAGCGCTAAGGTGATGTAATTTAAACTTTTGTAGTTGTGATTTTATAGTCGTATTAGCACATGTTTGAGTATGGATAAATGGGCCATACGTGGCCATTTTTACTCATATGTGGACCCGGTGAGGTCGTTGTATAATATTGGGTCATGTTGCCATATAATTGCACAGGTTGTATTTTGGGTAGAGCTCCCCGTACAAAGAAGACTCTGCTTGATTTTCGTAAAATCTTGGGTCCAAAAATAAATAAATAAATAAATAAAGGACTCAATGGTGTGGTGTTGGGTTACCCGACATCCACAAATCTTCCGCGGGTTGATGGGGTTGTCAACGAACCCTCGGGTTTTGAAACAAATCACAATTCTCGTCTATATTTCTCTCTGATATCTCCGTCTTTTTTCTTTATTTTGCAACATAAATGAGTTAAAAGTTCAAAATAACAATTTGTGAAACTTGAGTGTATTCTGAACTAAAACTCCTAAAATTCTTTAAAAAAAAAAAAACTACAAAATATTTCTTGAAAATCACCTATGTCAGAGCTTATCTAAGTACTATAAGTGATTTTCAATTTTTAAATATTTTAAATGTTGTAAGCGATCTAGCTTTGCTAAAAGTGTTTTCTAGAAATACTCTCAAATAAATGCTTATTAACTATTCATTAAAAATTTTGTTCAAAAAAAATTGTTTATTTAAAATTTCATCAAACTAATTTAGTAAAAAAGTGAAGAATAATTTATTAAAATCTTTAAACTAATGATGACGAATGCAGTCAAATATTAAAGGCTAATGAAATTAGCCTCGCCGATCATCATGATGATGGAAAATCTCAAAATAATAGAAATCAAGATAACCGAAATATATATTAAAAATGCAATATAATTTAAATGTTCTAGTGATTAAAATACATATTACTCTAATTTTATAATATATAATCATAATTTGATTTGTTGTTTTATCTTATCGAAAATGTTTATCTGTGCAGATTACCCATTAAATAAAATGTTGCAATAACCGATGAAAAACAAACATCGTAACAAGGCGATGAGACAAAACTAAACACTTGTAGACGATGACATCATGAAAAACAATATCTTTTTCGATGTGATGGATCGAGTATGGTTAGGTTTCCGATTTTATTTCACATAAATTTACTTGGTTGAGCTTATTGGAGGAGAGCGATCAAAGCGATAGTTAGTTTACCTAATTAAGCTCAAACGAAACATAAATAACAAAGAAGATGAGAATAAGCTAAAAACGCCTTAATCGGGTGAAATCATGAAAAACAATATATTTTTTGATGTGATGGATCGAGTATATTGGGTTGAGTTTTTGAGATTTATTCATTTAGGTCTACTTGGTTGAGGCTTGTGGAGGAGCAATAAGAAGTTGATAGTTGACTCACCTCAATCAACTCTTATAGGGTGCTTAGTAAAAATACCTAATCAACTCCTGATAGCTGATTAGGCCTAAACAACCCCTAATGAGAAAAAAACTATAAATCGTAACTTTTTCTAAAACGCTACTATAAAAATGTTCTATTTTCCACTTTTATATAAATCTTTTAAATTCTCAAACAAACTTTTATTTTTATAAACAATTTATGTTACCTAATAATTTTATAATTTTTGTAAAACCCGGGAAAATTAGAAATTTTCAAAAATGGAAAAATGATAATAAAAATAATAAATTGCCAAAGGGTTCAGGGAAGCCTAAAAATTCCTATGGTGGATAGCGAAACGAAGCTTGTGCCATTAAATTTGTCTACCGTGAAATCTAGTGACCTGAAAATTCGTTGGTCTGAGACAATCCAAACCATTCACGATTTTACGAGTGATAAGCCGTCGATGACTTCGAGGCAGAGATTTTAAAATCTCGGAAGTTAGGAAATGGCCAAATTAAGTTCATTTAAAATAAAGTGAAGCCCGAAATAAATTGTTTCAGGCGAAATGGACCCGAATGAAACAATATGAACCCATGTATCAATATAATAATATGTAAATAATAATAATAAATAAATAAATAAAATAAAAAAGGATAAAAATAAAAGGAAGGAAAAGACAAAGACGGGAGGGCATTGAGGATGATGGAGAGAGAGAGATTGTTTTTATTTTTTCTTTCTTTGCTTCTCTTTAAGATCTATGGAAATTGGATCGTAGGTTTTCGTCGGAGCAAAAGGCAAAGTCGATCCACACAACGAGAACTACGCATGGGTACCAAAATCTTGGAGTTTCGTCAAACTCCACGAGGTAGGGAATTTTCTTAGTTGTGTTATTTCTAGCCCAAAGGTCATTTAATGGCTTGGGATTGGCTTAGAGGCCTTGAAGAGGCCCAGCAAATTTGATCCCAATTTTTGGGTAGTGTAAATTTTTATGAATTTTTGGGGACTGTTTTTTTTTGGGCGATCTGGTTAATTGGGAATGTTTTGTTGATCTAAGCGAATTTAATTTGTTTTCAAATAGTCAAGTGAAATTCGGGGCCTTCCCGGCGATTTGGTTTCGAGTTCGAGTTTGGTTTTGATCCTGGGCCCGATGTCTTGGGTTTTTTGGTGTGTCGATGGTCGGTGATGAGCGAGTAGGGGATCGGGGTTCCACGTTTTTATGTAGGTCCAGAGATTTTTGGCCATTTATGTGTTATTACTTCTATGAATAACATCTTTGTGTTGAAGAGTATCATGTTAGTATATGTTATTTGATGTATTAACATGGATTGCATGGATGTAAATTATATGTAAAATTATAATTGTCCATGGTGTATTAATGTTTCATGTAACTTGCTCATATATACATATGTATGAAGGAAAATGCGTGACATCATGCATTTCATATGCCTGCAGTCACATCGCGTCGAGTTGGGTGTGGATGGACTGGTATTGGTATTCCGTGTTGGTGAATGGGTTGTGAAACTCGAGAAAAATGGAATGAGAGTCAAGGTTGAGACTCGCGGATGTATAAATTGATCAAAATGATAAATTACATGTTTAGGCGGAGCAAGTTAAATTAGATCCACAGGTGAAAGACCCGAATGTTATTCACTAGACATGAATCCACGTGATGTAGTTCTCGAAAATGTTGGAAGGCATGCGTCTGCGATGAAAACCTGAAAATTCGTAGCTAAAGAAAAAAGAAAATCTGCGAAATGATAAATTAAAATTTGAGGTTGTCCGATGGTTTAAGTCATTGGATTAATACCCGATGACTGGTTTCCACACTTGGTAATTGCATGAAGTCGGTTAGGACTCGGGTTGTGAGCATGAAGTGCATCTCATGCATGACCACAGGAACATTTCATATAATGTTGCATGGTGTATGAAATGTGATTGATGTTTATGTACGCCATTGTTTATGCATTTTAGGTGGGAGTAACCCTTATAGGAAAACTTTCTACTGGGCATTGCTCACCTCGTGTGGGGAATTATTTTTCAGGTGCACAGGGGGAGGAAACTGGTTTTGGAGCTCAGTGATGACTTAGGCCGGTTTGTGGCCTATTCTGCTATTTTAAAATGTTTTGGATAAAATATCCAATTTTTACATGTAAATAATGTATAACATATAATTTTGTATATTTGAGAATTAAATATACAGGAAATGAGTGTGATATCGGGACACCCGATATTTACAGGTTTCCACAGGTTGACGGGTTGTCAACGGGACCCCCGAGATAGGGGTGTCACAGCATGGTATCAGAGCCAAGGTATATGATTACCTGTAGCGTGCTAGGCATGGGCCTAGGATATGTAGTTGCAGTGTAGTGCCTGGTTAGGATTACTTGGCGCTTGATATCGATACCGGCTTAGCGACGCTGGTACATGAGCATATGTACATGGTGCCACAGGAACGGGGGACATGGGTTTGAGCCATGGCTGTGTAGTGAGAGTGATACCAGCGTCATAGCTTGGTCTCGAAGCTTGGGTGCGGGGGTACCTGGGAGTTCATGGGGTGAGTTTAACTCCCACTTGCATGCATGTGTGTTTCATGTTGTGTCCGGATATGTGTTCCATGGTTGTGATTGCGTGATTGTGTGTTACACATTGTGTGGAAAACATATACACAGTATGATGTATATGGGAAATGTGATTGCGTGGTTATTACGCAGGAAAAAAAAAAAAAAATATATATATATATATATATATATATATATACTATCTATATATATATATATATATATATATATATATATACATGTTAAAATGTATATGGGAAAGTGGAGATGCTAAGGTTAGGAACCATAACCTTAGGGGTTCGGAAAATAAAATGGACATGAAGGTTTTGAATTTTATTGAAATAAATAAAGTGGTTGGCAATTAGCACCGCTTAGGTGATGAAACGGGCTGGATTCATGAACGGTTAAGTCTATTAGTAATTGGCATGTGCCATTCACCAGCTAGGCGAGATGATAAATAAAGTTTGTTTCCAATTGGCGGTGATGTGAGTCGGTAGGGCGTGAGATTCGTCCACGAGGTGCCGACTAGGCACCTGATTTTCTCATGAGGCAGTGAGTATTGGGGTGCGGCTCTTTGCCATTGCATAGGCTAGTGCGGTGGTAGTCGGTGGTCACGAGTAACCTCGGAGGTTGAGTCACATCATCCTTCGACGTTCACAGGGGGAGCGGTCGATGGTGGCATACCATTGGTTCTGGCAAATTGAGAAGGTATTGGAGGCTATGGATATTACCTCAAGATGTGGCCCGAATCAGTGTGGTTGGCTAGAGGGTGAGTCCCAGTGTGGCGGGATTGGGTTAAGACCTCTAAGGATTTAGAAGTGGCGACTTGCTTGAGTTCCATGGGCTCTTCATGGGCGAAATGTTACCTCGACCACTACTAGACATGTAAAGGCTCAAGATTTCCTAGAGCTGAGGTAGGGAACGATGACAATGATGGAGTATGTGATTCACAGTTGACCACGTTTGGTGGTGACTATGTATTGTGAACATGGCAGGTCGGAGATTTGAGAATGGATTGAAGTTGTCCATTCGGGGCAAAGATTGTGGGCCTCCGCCTACGGGTTTATAGACTATGGTGCGTGACAACCTCAATAGAGAAGAGATAGAGGATGCCTGAGGCATTGTTGGGATGCGAGTTACCCGGTGGGAAGAGGAAAAGGAGGATCAACCTTAGCGAGTTTGGGGAAAGAGACAAAGGACTTACATCCCACGGCGCCCATGTACGGGGCGGTCGAGGCCCAGATGACATGTTTCTATTGCCATCGGCTGGACCTTGAAGTGGGATTGCCTGGGACCCGGGGGGATCTCAAGGTTTTGGGCCGGCGTAGTCCCAGTCATCAGTGGGACAGGCGCGGACCTACGGTTGTTCCTTCGCCTCGGTATGGAGTCGGAGGGACCGGTTTAGTTCACGAGTGCTATACAAGCACCTTTAGCAGCACAGACAGGTCAGAGGGACCAAATTATGGGTCGAGGTCAGGGACAAGGCTCACAGGCCAGGACTTCGGGGACCCAGGGGCATGTCTACGCCATTGTACGTTTCTACTCTTGAGCCTTTTTTTTTTTTTTGGATGCATCATATTCATTATTGTTGCATCTTGGGTGATGGATTTGGGCTTGGAGGTTGACGCCTCTAGAAAAGCCATTGTATGGAAAATTCTCCCCTAGGACCTAGGGTGAGAGTTGGTCAGATATGTCAAGATTGTGAGTCGAATCTCTGAAGGTTCTCTTCGTGGTGGACAGCCGGTGAGTAGACATATCGGATGTGGATGTCGTCTTTACATGGACTAGGTTGGCGTACCATGAGTGTCGATGTTTGTACAGCCTTGGGAAGGTCATCGCTTGCACACCAAGCAGAAATTGAGTTGCGTAGGGTTATATATGCATGTGATCTGGTGCGTATGTGTGTGAATTTCGGGGAAAATTTCTTTTAAGGGGGGAAGAATGTAAAACCCGGGAAAATTAGAAATTTTCAAAAATGGAAAAATGATAATAAAAATAATAAGAAATTGCAGAAAAGGGTTCGGGAAGCTAGAAATTCTATAGATCTCGGATGACGAAACAAACTGCGTCGTTAAATTCGTCTCGCAAAATCTAGTGACCTAGAAAAATTTTGTTGAATTCTGAGACAATCGGAAATTTTTATGATTTTCTAGGTGATAAGCCGTCAATGACTTCAGGGATGAGATTTTTACGAAAATCTCGGAAATTAGAAAATGATTTGAGCTAAGTTCAGTTAAAATAAATTGAACTTAAAAAAAATAAATTGTTTGAAGCGAACGGAGGACAGTGAAGTAATCTGAACCATGTATCCAAAATAATAATAATAATAAATAAATAAAGGATAAAGATAAAAAAAATGAAGGAAAAACGGCAACGATGGGAGGGCGTGAGAATAGAAAGAGAGAGATATTTTTTTATTTTTTCTTTCTTCGCTTTTCTCTAAGATCTACGAAAATCGGACCGTAGGTTTTTGTCGGAGTAGAAGACAAAGACGATCCATGCAACGAGAGCTACGCGTGGGTACCAAAATCTTGGAGTTTCGTCAAACTCCATGAGGTAGGGAATTTTCCTACTTGTGTTATTTCTAGCCTAAAGGTCATTTAATGGCTTAGGATTGGCTTAGAGGATATGCAAGGCCGTAAATTTCAGTCCCAAATTTTAAACGGGTGAGTGTAGAATTTTTATGAATTTTGGAATTTGTTTTGGGACCAGTCTGGTTAGACCAGGCTGTTTCGGACAGTCCTAGGCTGAAACTCCAGCGCTTCAGCCGGTTGGATTGGTCTGAGTTTTGGTTTTGATCAAGAGACCCGATGTCTTCGGGTTTTGTGGTATGTTAGTAGTCGGTGATAGGCAGGTGAAGGGACAGAGGTGCCATTGTTTTATGGGTCGAGATTTTTACCATTTTGTGTGTTATTGCTTTTATGAATAACATGCTGTGTGAAGAATATTATGTTAGTATATGCTATTTGATGTATTAACATGGATTACATGGATATAAATTATATGTAAAAATTATAATTGTCCATGATGTATTAATGTTTCATGTAGCACTCATATATACATGTAACATGAAGGAAAATGCATTAGCATCATGCATTTCATATGCACAATCACATCGCGTCGAGTTGGGTGTGGGTGCATGTTGAAGTATTCAAGTCTTTGGTGAATGGGGTCGTGAAGCTTGGAAAATGGGATAAAGTCGAGGTTAGAACTCTGGATGTGTAATTGATCAAATGATAAATTACATGTTTTGGGTGAGAACAAGTTGGGAGTAGATCTCCCCTAGGGTGAAAGACGAATGTTATTCACGAGTTAGACATGAATCAGAAACTGATGTAAGTTCGAAAATGTTGGAAGACGTGCGATCTGTGGTGAAAACCAAAAAATATTATTGTAAAAGAAAAAGAAAATCATGAAATGATAAATTAAAATTGGAGGATTGTTCAATGGTTTAAGTCATTGGGTTAAATACCAATGGCCGGTTTCCACACTTGACAATTGCGGGTGTGGGGGAGTCGGTTGGGACTCAAGTTGTGATCATGAGGGGTCGCATCTCATGCATGACACAAAACATTTCATATAATGTTGCATAAATTGTATGAAATGTGATTGATGTTTATGTACGCCATTGCATGTGCATTTTAGGTGAGGGTAACCTTTGTGGAAAACTTTCTCTTTGACCATTGCTCACCGTGTGAAAATTATTTTTAGGTGCTAAGGGAAACTAGTTTTGGGCTGATGACTGGTAGGTTTGTAGCCTATTAGGTTATTTTAAATGTTTTGGATAAAATATCCAGTTTTTACATGTAAATAATGTATAGCATATAATTTTGAATATTTGTGAATTAAATATGCAGGAAATGAGTGTGATATCGGGACACCCATGTTACCACCAGGTTTAAGCGAGTTGTGGGTTGTGTGGGACACCGGAATCTGAGTGTCGCATTTTTGGAGATAATATTTTATTAAATAATTTTATGGATAAGTTTATCTTTTAAAATTGAAATTTTAACCTTAATTAATTTATATACAAGATAAATATTTTAAGCAATTTGTTTTAATTTATTCGTGTTCAAAATTCATTTTAATTTGATAGAATTTTTTAATTTTATTTTAGATTCATTTAAGCTTATCGTGGGGTTTGAAATAATAGGCGCGGGCCCCGAGGCCTTGAGCCAAACGTCAAGATTAAAGCGGGACCGGTACTAGCGATAGGCGCAATAGGTATCCCAGTGCGGGCCGAAACAAGGGCCCGACTCACCCCTTTAAAGACTGAAGTAGCCCGAGGAATCCGTTATTGAAAATACCCGATCTCTGATCGGAAGTAGGATGTTCCTAGTATTGCCCATCAATTATCCCTTATTTATCGGTTTCCGATAAAGGAAGAAAATCTCCCACGATGGGAGGAATATCGTATCATCCTCTCGACAAAGGAAAGATATTCTATGTCATCATCAGGCTAGGAAAGTTATCATGATCATCCATTACCAAATACAGGCCCATCCCATTTGATTGAAGATATAGGACATACGCCCTGACTTGTTCCCTAAACGGTAGATCTTCTCTTCCGTAAAAGAATGAAGCTTAGGCATGTGGGAGGAAGAGTATGATGAACCCCTGCAATCCTTTTGCTTTGTGTTTTGCAAGGAGCAGACGTATGAAGTGGTGGTTGACCAGGTGATCAAACCTTGCTGTCCAGGCCCGGTTCGGGATTGGAAAAGCATCATCGATTTAGCTTATAGTCATTAGGAGCGACAATTCTTCACAGTAAAGCGGTCTCGATGGTAAAAGCCCCATTTGATTTTTTAATCCATTTTGCAGGCATATTACAGATAAATGTTGATTCATTATCACGGAAATGTGGATATTTTATAAATTTAAAATTTTGCGAGAAATCTGGCCAGCGAAAATCCGACAAAAACTGAAGGAATCAGTTTATAAGCGAAATGAAATTATAAATGAAAATCGAGTGTGACAGAGCTCATTTGTTCGATCATTTCAAATCCGATATCTGATCAATCTTTAGGAAGAAATAGAAGACCATGCGGCGTCGACTTGAAGTTGAAACACGACGGAATGACCAAGCAAGAAGTGAAAGGAGTTGCGACAAAGGGAGTGTGGTTGAGACTGAGGAATTATTCAAGGTAGATAGAATCTTCTATCCGACACCATGCGATGTCGCTTGGCCTTGATTGAAAATTGAGGTCGTCGATCTAAAGATCGCGACATGGATCGAAGTAAATAGAAGCGAGAAAGGTCTCGCGAAAATGAAGTTACAACTAGTTTTTAAATGAAGAGCTCCATTTGAGGTGCGACATCTGATTGAGTCACGACATGAAAGCGAGGCGGTCTCAATAGAGAGTGAAGTTCTCGACCGAGCCCAAATTGAAGAACAAAGAGAGTGCGACTGAAGTGAAGCCAAAGCAAGTCCTTGCAGCGAAGTTAAGTGCTTTGTAATCAAGGACCACAAATGTGGCCAGTGTGCCCTCATTAGGTCCTTGACTGAAGAAGAGGTGGCTTGAAGAAATCCAGGTGTGACTACTTTGGAAGCGGTGGAATTACATACAGCGGAAAAATAGCAACGTAGAGGTCGACATCTTGCCCGAGGTCGCGACCTGGAATAGAAGGTTGGAAGGAGAAAGCGGTTCAACAAAGGAATTGAGGTTGCGACCGAAGAAACTGAATATCAAAAGTCGGCGACATCACCTTGAAGGTCGTGAGCATGCGGTCTGCGTAAGGAAGGGAGAGTCGACTTCGAGGTGGTCGTATTTCGAATCACGGAAAGAAGGAAAGACAACGGTCGCGGCGTGGCTTGAGTGGTCGAATATCGGCACGAAAGCATTGAGCCAACGAGGTCGCTGACCATTAATCGGCATTTGTAAGAGCACAGTCATGACGCTCAGTCGCAAGCCCGGTTCAAAACGAATAAAGGGAAATCGGGTCGCGACACCGGCTGGGAATTGCGACCTAGGATAGTAAACTGGGCTTTCTTTTGAAATTCCACCTAGAGCTTTTGCATTAGGCCTCTTTTGTTTGAATGATTATAAATAGAGCAGGTGTTAGAATGACAGTAGCTTAGTCTTGCTGCAGAAAAAGGGGCAGAAGAAGGAACTGGGGTGTATAGTTTACAAGTAGAATTTTCTTTATTTTTACATTTTATTTTTAAGGAATTCTTTTGGATGAGTTCCACTAGCTGACTGCGAGAAGCGATTAAATTTGGCTAGCAGGACAGAGAAATTCCAATTTTCTGAAAAGTAACAAAATCGTAATTTCGGTAAATATGAAATATTTCTAGATCTCGGATGATGAAATGAACTTAGTTGGAATCATCTCTCGAAATCTAGCTAACAAATGAATTTTGTGGTCAAGAACCAGTCAAAGTTGCGTTTTGAGACGCAGAGTAGCCGGTCAGTGCGACTTATGATGTGGCAAAAGTCATGCGCGTGTCTTTCTTATGACACATGTTGCATAGTGAAATGATGAAACGGACGTGAAGTTATTTTGCCACGTGTCAAATCGAGCAAATGGGACATGGATGGCATTTGGAATTTGTAAATGAGAAAAACGAAATAGCAAGCTTCAGTAATCATCTTCTTCCTTTAAAGAAAACAAAGCGTGTGGGGAGAGGAGAAAAGATCTTGGAGGCTAGGTTTTGTGATTTTAGAGAGAGTGGTGACCTGCTCTAAGATCGTGGACGATCCGATCGTTGATTTCTTGGGCGGAAGGAAAGTGGTTCTGTCATCGAGGACAGCGTGACACCCTGTTTCTTGGAGTTTCGACCAAACTCCCAGTGAGTGAGTTTTTATCCTCGCCGAGTTACACTTTGTTTGAAAATGCACGTTGATGGTCGGTTGGTTGAGGCCTTGAGCCGGTCGTTTGGTCGGTCCAAAATCTTGGTAAAGTTTGAAATTGTGGAAGCCATTTGGACAGTCCACGGACTGTTTGGGCTGCTAGTGTGGTATGGTATGCTATAGAGCGTTGTGTTGAATTGTGTATAGGGCGGATATGGCTTCCGTGTTTCGGGTTCTGAGTGGGCCAGGTGTTGGGTGATTGTGTGAACGGTAGTCAAGGTTTTTCTTGTGTGAATAGTAATTCACGAAATATTTTTGTGAGAAAATGTGCTTGGATGAGTAATTCAGATTGAATTCATAAATTGTTTGATAATTAATATGTGAGCTAATTTTGGTGTAATGGGTTGAATTGAATAGGAATTAGTAGGTTATTATGAACTTTATTGTATTAACGTGAGGTCATAATTATATAGATATAAATTGTGTGTATGGAATCATTGGGTTAGTTTTGATTATTTCGAGTGAGTTAATTTGAGTGATAGTTATTAAAAATTATTTATAGCGATGTGTTGAAATTACATAACATGTTGTATGTGATTTAAATATGTTAATATATATATATATATATATATATATGTGTGTGTGTGTGTGTGTGTGTGTGTGTGTGTGTGTGTGTGTGTGTGTGTGTGTGTGTGCGCGCGTGTGTGTGTGTGTGTGTGTGTATGTATATAGATATATTAGCATGAATGACGCGAAATGACATAATGTATTTTCACTTATGCAGGTAACAGAAATTAGGTGTAAGTGCGGGACATGGATTTCCCCCCGAAAAGCGAGGCATGGTTGCGAGGAATTTCCGCGGGGATGATTTCGGAGAATGGGGTTGGGAAACTGATCCAGCGGATCATTTGGATAGGGACCATGAAGCCCCATTTCGGGAAGTTCTCAGCTTACATTCGCCTGGAGGTGATCTCATCTTTTGTCTGAGTGATGTATTTTAAAGAACAGTTTTAATTTTAGAAATGGTGTTTTCTCATACATGGCTTGCTTGAGTGTGAGGGGATTAGTGAGGACTCGAGACGTAGGAGCGGGCATGTAGGCGTGCCCAGTAGGATCAACGTATTTACTTGAGTGTGTTTAAATTGGATGCATTGCATATGCTTGGGTGGGAGTAACCCATTGGGGTGATTCCACTCTTGGGGCGATCTTCGCCACATTGAGGAATATCATTTCGGAATATGGGAGGCGTTCGAGATGACGACTTATCTTAGAGGCCGATTTTGAAGAAAGTCAGGTTGTGGCTTTGATGGTTTTTGGTTTAATATGTATTAGAATTGTAGATTTTAATATGTATTTGTATTAAGAGTAATGAAATAACTCTTAGACTATTGGAATATAGTTGGGTATATGTTTGATGAGTATTGAGTGTGAGCCCGAAGTGGCCCATTTTTACTCGGTATGGGTCTGTCGCTCTGAAGGCGTGTAAAGATTTTCACGGGTGCGGGTAGTCAACGGACACCAGTTTGGGCGTCCTTGAAACTTTATTTATGTTATTATCTTCTTAAAATTACTGCACGAAAATTTTGAAATCTAGACAAATTTAAAATTCATTTTCTCGAACATTGCGATTATAGTGGTTGTACGTGATCGATTGCTCCTTTCTTAATCATATCTGATGGTAGGCAGCGATTCTAACGTTGAAGATCTGATTAGATTCTGATCTTTTCTAAAAATCTAGAAAGTTATTTGGGTAAGGTTACTTGTAGTGTAGTTTTGAATAGATAAGTTCCCAGTGGTATTACCGAATACCCGGTTTAAAGTGTATCTACTCTGATTTTCGGGATGCCCTCTACGTGACACGAGAGATGGAGATTCTGAGGCGAGCATTCTACCCATGGGTTTGTTAGACTACCGTGTGGCGCTGAAGCTTTGAAAGTTCATTTTTGATACATCACCCAATTAATAATTAGTTGGAGAGACATTTAACAATTCACCAAACAATCGAGGGTCCCACCCGATCTGAAAATTTCCGACCTGTGTAGGATCTAATCAAAGGATAGGAGGAATCAATAGATCTAAAAGGATGAGCCACCAACTAAGTGGTAGAACTTTGCAAAATCTACGAGAAGGAAAGCAAGATCTGCGATCCTCCAATCATTATGAAGTATTGAAAGAAAAATTGAAAAAGAAAATACTGAATCTTACTGGCCAGGCTTGAACATCTGAAATAGCTGGTTCGATCTTGATTTGAGAGAAACAAGAACTTCTAACCGGTGAATGTGGAGAAATCCAAGCTATTCTGTGACATTTAGGCAATCTTGGACAAATCCCATATCCATCAATCTAATAGAAGCGGTGTACTTTCATACGAAATTGATTGTTTCATTGTAATTCACTGATAGTTTTCGTTTCTCATAAGGAACAGATTAGATCTAGTATTTTGTCTTTATATTTTTAGTTGATATCATGTTATTCCAATTTCTATTTTTAGTTAGTAGTCTAGGATCTATCATTTTAATGACTTATTATCGATTATTTTTAGTCGAATAGCATAGAACTCCAGTAGTTGGGTAGTGTCTCTAATTCTGAGTGCGATCTCACATTAGGAATGATACAGGGCTTACATTGATTTTACTACTTGTATGGCTCGTGCACTGCGGTGTCGCTAGACTAACAAATATTAAAATCCTAGCTTATCATTGAATTTATTTAATCAAGCAAGGAATTATCCAAAGTGGCATAGGTCTGATAGAGTGTAAAGGCTCTTATAACTATGTGAATTTGGGGGTTTTAGTCTATGAAAAGGCAAACAATCTCATTGACTGATGGTATCCTGAACCTGGCGGAGCCACGACAATCTACCCGAGTGCAAGGCCCGACGACGACGTGATAGTAGGCCTCCCGGGTACACCGGAAGAATTTATACATTGTCCCAGGTAGGTGGGTAGCTGCCTCACGATAGCGTCTATTGAGAGTTGGAACAACACCAACCGTGCAAACGCCCCAAAGAGCCGCGACGGGCGAGAAGGCCCAAACCACCCCCTCACCCGAAGAAGCGACAACACCTCGATACCATAGAGCGGATGAAAGGAAAACTACTTGAGCTAAGGGCGTAGTCATACAGACCTCAGGAGAGAATTGCTGAGGGAAAGGCATGGAAAGGACAACGGAAAATGGACCCATACCCGTCCTTGATCGGCGGGAAAGGGGCTGCCATGGGAGCGAGGTTGGGGTCGCGTGAGCTCAGGCGTGAAGACGATGCTTGGGCCAAGGCTCAGTCTATGGGCATACAGTGCGTGAGCTAAATCCATTCACGGCGGAGTCTTTGCTTTTCCCTCTTCCGACCAAAATTGAGAATGATGCAAGTTGAAGCGTTCGTGGAACAAGGGCCCCATTGAAGTCACCATATCACGTGCAAGAACCAAATGTAGGCGCACGGATATCGGGACCTCAAGTGACGCCTTCAACATCATTTAAAGGGCCTAGCATTGGCACGGTTTGCCAGACTCCCACCGTCTTACGTCTCATCATTCTCGAGAACTCTCCGTCATTCCTCTCCCACTTTGCTCGAGCAAGGGCGTATAGGAGCTGACTATCACCTTCCAGCCATAAGCCCAGGCTCATGGGAGGCACAGGGTCATATGTTCGAGGAGATTGATGGGGAATCGTTAAAAGTGGATATTCCCGACGAAAAATTCGTCATCACTACTTTCATTGAAACTCTGGGGGTGCAGTCTAAAGACCTAATGTTCTCTATCTCAAAGAACTGACGAGCATGGCGAGGTCTCTTGAAAGCAGAAGTACATGATGGTGAAGAAGCCGCGCATCAGCGAATGGCTCTTCTACTCAAAAGGAAAGGCGGAGAAGCGATAAAAAATGGGAGCGAGCCACTAGGGAGAGCGACGGTGAGACGAGATCCCGAGGAGCGAGAGAAAACGGAGCGGTCCCAAAGAAAGAGGAGCGTCGGGGATCGCACAGGACCACCTCGGCTTCCCAGTGCGGCGGCGATACTTCTCGATACCTTGTGACCTCGGTGTCACGGGTCCTACGTAAGTAACATAAGAAAAGTTTTGAGATGGCCATCCCAGTGAGGTCGGACCCGGTAAAGAAGCGATACGAATCTTGCTGATTCCACGAAGTCATGGACACGAACAAATGGCCCCCGCATCCGTAGAAAAGAGTGCAGATACTTGATACGTGGGCATCTCGGCGGTATGTGGCCTCGAAGGGCGAGAGCAGTCAGGCCACCTGCACCGTCAGCCCATTACATTACGACATCGGTAGCCTTTAGGAAGTCCATGTGATCTCGGAGGGTTTGCGGGAGGTGGAGAGTCGGCTCGACGAGAAGGCCCACATGCACGGCGTCGGATCGGAAACCTTAGAAGTACAAACAATATCCAAACTTCGCGGTTGGATACTACCGTGCTGTACCGGACTTAGAGCATGGAAGAGGCTATGGCATCCAGTAATGACCAGCTTGTGATAAAAGCCATAGTAGCGATAAAACTGAAATCCATGGTCCCTTGTCGACATGAAGCTTGGCGACATCATCTTCTGTCGGCTTTCAACAAAATGGAGCGTGGAAGGGAGAAGCTAGAGCAGGTCAAACCTACCTGTGGGTTCTCAGGGAGAAAAGTATAGCCCACAGGGTCGATTACGGCTAGTGCTCATTTGGGAGACTACAGTACCGAACTACAAGAACAGTAGAGATTCCTCATAGTAAAAGCCCCATCGGCCTACAACACGTTACTAGGTAGGCCCTCTCTCCAATGTATATAAGGGCCGTTCCTCAACATCATGGCCATCAAATTTTAAGCGAAAATGGAGTAGGGCCGTCCCGACAATGTATAAAGCGAATGTTATTTATCGATAAACCAACGATTGACAACATCTACATGGATGGAAGCTCGACATAAGGGCAGAGTGTTTACAACACAACTCCTTGGGAAAATTAGAGCACATGCAGCTTGACCGACCAAAACACCTAAATACATAAAGTTTAAACTAGCGGAAGCTTGAAGCCCTCTGTTAGATTTTCTAGAGCGGAACATGGAGGTATTCGCCTGGAAGCAAGAAGACATGGCGGGGGTCGATCCGGCGGTGATTACCGAGGCTGAGCGTCAATCATCAGCTGGCCAGGTCGAAGCAAAGAAGGTGTAAAACACGGGAAAAGTCAATTTTAAAAATGGGCCAAATAGTAAATTCGGTGAAACACGAAATTTTTTTCTAGATCTCGAATGATGAAATAGATTTCACCATTGGAATCGTCTCGCGAAATCTAGCTACCACGTCTAATTTCGAGACAGTAGGAATTTCACGTTTTTCGATGCACCGGGTGTCGGGTGCCGTAAAACGACTTGTGAAAAACATGTGATGTGTGAGTCCACTACTTTGCGTGTACGTGTGACCGTATTGCATAATTGGTGAGGGGATGAGATGAATGGCTTAGATTAAGCCGTGTGTCGAAAAATCCAAGAAACTTGGGACAGAGATGGGAATTATTGAAAAGTTAAATGGTATAAGCCAATGGGAATAGTTTTCTTTGCTCGAATGAGAAAGAAAGCGTGCGATGAGGTGTGGTTTGAGATTCAGAGATAGAAGAGTGACTTCTCTAGATTTCGGCGTTGGACCGTCGGTTAGCAGTTGCCAACAAAGAGGTATTCTCTTTCGCGAGGAGCTCACGTGAGCCGTTTTGTGGAGTTAGAAACTCCAGAGGTAGGGATCTTTTCTACTTGATTTATTCTTTTAGCAGAAGCGAATTTATGGATAGAGGGATTTTGGGCTGGAAGGGGTGGCCGTGAATAGTGCCAACCCAAGGTTTCACTGTTCACGTGATGTGTTGTGTGATTTTATGTGTTTTTGGTGATTCAAAATGAATTACTTGATTTGTTAATTAGCCCATGTGAGCTAATTTTGGTGTTATTGGTTGCAAATTGAATAACATGATTTATGTGAGTTAATTATGTTAGTATATATATGTTTTACATATTAACATGAGTTTTTAGGATTGGTATAATGCATTCCATATGCACTGGGGCACCCTAGAATATTAGGAGTGAGTGCATAACACGAAAATGAAATAAAAGTGAAAAATGTTTGTGAAAGAAATTTCGACGAAAGATTTTCCAGAGAATTGTGTTGGGAGATTGTCCAATTCCGTCGAAGGAGACACATGGGTGTTAGAGGGTTATCAACATATTCGCCTCGGAGGATGTCGATAAATTTTACGAGAAACTCGGTGAGAGTATTAAGTTTTCGAGGAAGCCCGAAAAGCTTTTGTTTTGAAAGCGTAATTTTTACTGCATTTGGCTTAAGCATGTGTGAGGGTGGGGTGAGGACTCGAGACATGGGATTGGGCGTGGGCATTTCAGGCGGGATCATGTTACTTAAGAGAATGTGGTTGTTTGCCATGACATGTGCACTTAGGTGGGGGTAACCCGCAGAAATTATCACTACTAGGCTTTGTTCACCTTGTCGGGGGATCACTATTTCAGGTACGGGGGAGTGTACGGAAGACGGCTCAGCCGAAGGGCGTTTTGAAAAAGCCCGGAGTTGGCTTTGGTATTCATTACGAGGAACATGTATTAAAACTTTAGAATTTTGATATATGTTTTGGGTTAAGAAGTATATTGTAATAACTCTTGAACATGGTATATAGTTGATGTATCATTTGAGTATTGATGCATGGGCCCAGTGGCCATTTTTACTCGCACATGGACGATGTGGTCGTTGTTAATTTGTTGGAACGGGTTTTGTACCTTAGGTAGAGCTCAGTACAAAGGGAGACTCTGCAGATTTTCGTGAGGTGGTGTCTGGGGTTGACATCCACAGTGTCCCTGCGAGTTGACAGTTGTCAGAGACACCGGGATTTGGGCGTCACGGAGGTTTTATCTGAAGGCAGGAGAGGCGATTAATGAAGAGGTCGGTCGCTCATCGAGCAAAGAAATCGGAGAAGTGGGTACAGATGGTTGACTAACGTTGTTCTCGTCAGCGAAAGCGACGAGTGGCGGCTTTGCGTGATTTCTGAGCGTCGACAGGGCGTACCGGATAACTACACCTCGGATTGATCTCATAGTAGACGCACGGTCACGAACTCATCGGCCGTGGACACCTTCTTTGGCTATGACTGGATGGTGTGTTGGCCCGACCCAGAAGACCTCATTTTGTCAGGTCGGGAACCTCTTGTTATCGAGGAGTAGTAATCATTGAATTGAAGAATCGGGAGCCACCTACGAAGGTGGTGAACAGATGTTCAGAAACAGTGGAACATCTATGGAGGTATATATAGGCTGACATCTTTGGTAAAATCGGTAAGCAAGGCTCCACATAACCCATTTAGCCAAGAGCATTCCAGATCACAGCTACAACATGAAGTTAAACCCAGTAAATCTTTGGCTTTGGAGTCTTCTTAGGAAGTTCTTGGGTTTTATAGTCCTTGGTAGAATAGAGAAGAAACCAGGATCAGATTAAGGTCATGCTTGATATGCACCTCCTTCGAACATTAAAGACATTCTTGCTGATGACCAGGGAGAATAGCTCTGTTGGTAGCCGTATCTAGGGCCCCGGTGACAAATGTCAACCTTTTCTTTACGGTTACGAAAAGGCCTTCAGTGGGATGCTGCCGGGGCGTTCTGACACTGAAACCTAAAGCTCTCCCACCACCACAGTTTAGGACTCCTCACTCTACTGCTGACCATTGGACTTTTGCAATATGGTGCACCACAATTGAGGCAGGCGGGTTCAACAAACCCAGTCTACTGTTGTGGTCGAGCTCACAGGGGAGTGGAGGAGAGGGGTACCCAGATGGAAAAGTTTATCTAGCGTTATTAACTGCATCTGGCTTTCGGAGCCTTACTTCGAGGCCCATCTTTATGTGAAGTCCCAACCAAATATCTAATGAAGCAAATACTGCATAAACCAGAAACCTCTAGAAGGCTAATAAAGTGGGCTATAGAGCTGAGTGAATTTGACATCAGGTACAAACCTAGGACAGTTGTAAAAGGGCTGATCTTGGCAGATT
Source organism: Tetrastigma voinierianum (assembly GCA_016808115.1). Classification (NCBI taxonomy): domain Eukaryota; kingdom Viridiplantae; phylum Streptophyta; class Magnoliopsida; order Vitales; family Vitaceae; genus Tetrastigma; species Tetrastigma voinierianum. The sequence goes on from JAEQBH010006480.1 coordinate 133,657, forward strand.
TCATCCTGGAGATTCATTCGGCCACGGTCTACTGAGCTACCAGGCGGCACAGACCTCCCCATCGGAGATTGCTCAGTCGGGTGGGCGCTGCCTTGAGAAGCGTCTACGGTGATCTGACCTCTCCAGACGGGATAGATATGGAATACGCCCTGATTCGACCCCAGGCTCGATACTCAGAGTGAATATAGAATTTGTCATAGTTCCAGGACTTAACCTTGCCCACTTCATGGAAGCGGTCGACTTGAGGTGACGGCGACTCCCAGTAGTGGTAAGTAGATGAGAACTCCTCTGAGACGGTGAAGATGATCTTATATCCTAAAAGGTCTGGGCCTTTAAAGGGTTTCGGCGATGCCTTAGCGGCTGGCGACGACCTCCTGAAAACTGGGGCCGGTACCTATCGGGCACCTTCGAACCCTCGGTGAACATCGACAACGGAGAAGTCTCCCCACAATGATGTCGAGCAGAAATTTGGATGTGGACCATCTAGATCGCCAGTGGATGGTGCATTGCCGAGCATGACCTGAAGGATCTTGTCACAAACTTGTGTGAGATCGTAGGAGTCACTGCGTTCATGAGGCTTCTCTGCCATTCTTAAGTGCGTAGGGGAAGGAAGAGCGCCCGAGCTACATCACCTGAGTACCTGAGGCATGTGTGGCAACCGCGGGCTCGGACATGTAGGAAAAACCTTGCCAGACGGGAATCTTCTTGGCCGCTGATGCTGAGACGAGCCTGCGGTTGAAACTATCAGAACTTGTGGGGCATGCAGGAATCTCTTATCTCCCAGTTTTGGCCTTGGCGTGAGTCTGAGGCTGAGCCTTTGACTTGATGGGACTGGGCAGCCAGCTAGGGACACCTGCCGTTGAAGGGACGATGCAAAATTTATCATTAGCAGCGTAGACTATTTTACCAAATGGGTCGGCTTGAGCCATATGGCTAATCCATAACGAAGTGCGGCCAACCCAAATCACCGCGTTACATATTATGCGGAGTTCGGGATCGAGGTCCTCGATGTCGATAATGAAACAATTTGTAATCCTAAGTTCGGGGGATTTGAACTCGAAATCAGAACAGTACTCATCTGACTCATCAGCGGAGTCGAGTGATGGCGAAGGTCACTATAAGGACTCTAAAGGCAGCACTGAAAACCAAGCTTGAAGACCTAAAAGGAAAATGAGTAGTGTACCTCCCCGAGGTATTATAGGCATACAGAACTACGCGCAAGTGAACAACTTAAGAAACCCCGTTCGCTCTGGCCTTTGGAACCGAAGCAGTAGATCCAGTCGAGGTTGGACTAAAATCACCAAGGATTGAACTGGAAAACATCGACCACGGGAGGGTCCTTAGCCTAAGCACGGACCTCACATAAAACTGTGAAGCAGGTCTGAAACATGGAGGACTATCATAGGAAGACAACGAGATATTATGACCAAGGGCAAACTGGGAGTTCGTGAGCGACCTGGTTCTAAAAACCACACTTGATGGGAGGACTACGCACATGGAAATTTGGGACTGGTGGGAGGGCCCTACATCGTATCTGCGCATGTCAGGCCTAGCAACTATGCACTCGAATGGAAGGAAAATACGCCGCTCCTTGGAAGAGTGAACACCCTCAAGCGGTTCTGATAAGACCTAGAACCTTAGCACGTAATAAAGATCCACTTAGGTCGATTTCTAACCTTTCGTAATCACGTTTAAATATTTAATGATATGATGGGCAAATCCCCTGATAAGTTATAATGATAAGCTAGGAGCTCGGCTGAAAGTGCAGCAGGTGGAAGAAGCGCGTAGTTGCAGAGACCCAACTGTACTGTTTCCAGGGAGATAAAGGGCATGCAGATCAGGCTGCCAGAGGGACATGACACTAAGGCAGATGTCTCAGGGATTGCATAGAAGCGAATCACTGGAGATAGTTGGACAGGTGAGAAAAGGAGCTGACTTGGGGTGAAGGAAGCTGAGGCATGAGGATATGAGTGCAAGCAGTGTGGGAGGGTGATGTGGGAGCTGACCGGCAGAAATGACGCGTAGAAATATCGTTATCGCGAGGCGATTGGATGGCGTTAGGCCTGGCTCGAGCCTTTACGATGGCAAAAATTGGTGTCACATGATGCCGAGGCGACCACGACCATGCATAAAATGCTCTCTTTTGATCCGAGTGACGATGGAGATTGATATCTTAGTATCAGACTTGAGACGTGGGCCCGAGGTGGATTAAAGCGAATCCGATAACTGGTGATATTGCATAGCTGGTATCCCCAAATGGAATGACAAGACCCCGACTCATATACTGAAGACCTATTGGCGAAGAGATGCGTATTGGGGGCGTACTAGTCTCACCGTGGGAGAGAGTGGGATGTTTTCCTTCATTGCCAAATCAAATTATCCTTATTGTGGGTTTGTGATCTGAATGAGAAGAAATCTCCCTTGATGAATAGTATCATGTGGCCCAGAGAAGGTGTGTGAATGTCCATTATAAGTCTGAACATCCCATTTTATGAGAGATCACCAGTGGACATCTTGCACAACTGTTGCCACTGCGGATTGAGTCTTCACCAGAAGGGCGGGCTTGAGCATGTGGGAGGTCAGCAGAGGCAGAGCAGGCGATCCTTTTTGTTTTCTTGTTTTTGCGGAGGGGCAGTGCGAGGTTGCGGAGCGGCGACGATCATTGAAACCAGGCCAGTTGGGTTGAAAAACGCATCAATCGATATGATAAGATGTGACTTGATCATGAAGTGGATTTTGTAAACAATGTTTTATAAATATGTTGACAGTAGAAATAAAGGTTTTTCATGAACATGTTTATAAATATTGACATGAAATAAAAAATAAAAGTGAAGATGAAAAACTTAAATTTTTAATGATTAATTTTGTTGTCATAGAATTATCATATTAATAAACTATGTTTAATGGCTTTGATTTTTGTCTGTGACATCCATAATAAAAATAATAACTCAATATATGTCACACTTGGGTTCGATCAGGCAGAATGGCGGATCTTAGCAGAAGTCAGGGAACTGAGACTATATCTTTGGGACTCTCGGTGACTGTTCTTTCTGGGAAGGCTGAACTTGTATACGTAGGTATACAAACAGTTTACGTAATAACAAAAAAACCATTTACACTTTACAAAGAACTACCCTTGGAATAGGTGGTAAATAAAATCTATACATATACTTAGTCTCATTTATATACATGTACATTCTTTGTGAATATATTTTGTAGCGGCGAAATACAAAAATGCAAATGTACTCCTTCGTGGGTTTACATCTTATACAAACACTTATACAGATACATATCTAATACAAAACATCGGAGATCGCGGACGATCTTTGAGTGAGCACACTATCTCACGAGATGACGATGCTATTGGTGTGGAGTGTCGCGTCCTCACAGCCTCCTCTTGATGCACGGATTGGGACACTCGTCTTTAAGCTTTACGGCAGGTGGGAACATAAGCATGGACAACCACCAATGGTGGCCAGTCTGCAAGCTTATACGCGCCATTTCATATATCTATACATATTCATATAACTTTTATTACTTATCATCTTTACATTCCTATTGCATGTCAATATTTTCCGTTACGTGTTCTATGTCTTTAGCATATCTCCTATCTATCCTTTTACTGTATTCCTGTTTCTATACTTTGCATATTCCATATTCATTCTATAACTTATTGCTTTTCATGTTACGTATATTCTTTCATATACTTTTTGTACTTTTATATACTTTCTAAACTTTTCATGTGTTCATCTTTCATATATCATATCTCATATACTTTTCATATCATCTTGTACTTCTTATTCTTGTACACCGTATATTATCGCCCTTAGCGATTTTTATGCTTCTCATAATATGTCATATATTCTTTACATTTTATTTTCATATACTTTTCATTTCTTTATGTTTCATGCGCAAATACCTTAGAAGTGGATTCGGAAATAAATGTAATATGCAGAAGATTACTATCACTATCACGAGCCCCGATGATCTCTATGTATGCGAGAAGGTATCATCCCAGCATCTGAGACGGTGACCTATGCCATGCTACAATATGACCCAAGCAGGGCGTATATACCCGAAGGTATCATCACTATCTGAGACAATGACCTATACATGTAATGATCCATGAGTTTATGTCATCGACCAAACGGGAGCCTCGATATCTCGTAAACTCTATCTTTGCGACAGCTTGTGTCCCTATGGGCATGCCTATCTACCCCTCTACAGGTTCTAAGTGACAATCCGTTAATATAACATGTTCAATACTGTATCTCATATTTCCAAATAATTATGGTCATCCGGTAATCATATGCGATATGTACAATCATTTATTCAAATCTTTGCATTTTTCCTATTTCATTATATGCATGAATAACTATGGTTATCAATAGGTCCTACTGTTCTCCGTGATTTATGGACCTAATATGATTTCAAATTTTTATCAAGATATATATGGATGGATTCTTGACTCAATGGTATTTTCATAGAGATCCAATACTAATCGGAGTTCGGATGGGAAAGTTATGACCTTGAAGTTGGAGGTCTCACATGAATAACCGGCCTTGCCGGCCTGGCTCTGACCGAGTCTTGCCCGATTACTCGCTGCGGAAGGCTCACGGTACCAAATGCCCTCCTAAGTCATGGATAGAATATTGACTCAATGAGCTTTCCATAGAGTCAAGAACACCCAGTCGGGAGTTGGACAAAGAGATTATAAACCTTAGAAATTTAAGGTCTCAAATGAATAACCCTGACCTTCCCGAGCTAGCTCTACTGAATTGATCTTGGGTACTCTTCCGTGGCTCCGGGGCAATGCGCTCCTTAGGAATGGATAGAATCTTGACTGTGATATTTCCATAGAGTCCAGAAACACCGAATCGGGTTGGACGAAGGCGTTATGGTTTCCCACGATTTGGAGGTCTTACATGAATAACCAGCCTTACCCCGCTAGCTCTACCCGACCAGTCTTGCCCGATTACTCCTTTCCAGCCGGCTCCAGTACCCAATGCCATCCTCAGGAATATGGATAAAATATTGACTCAATGATCTTTCCATAGAGTCCAAGAACACCCGAATCGAAGTTCAGACAAAGAAGTTATGACCTTCCGAAGTTGGAGGTCTCACATGGATAACCAGCCTTACCCGGCTAGCTCTACCCGACCAGTCTTGCCCAATTACTCCTTTCCGGTCGGTTCCATTACTCAATGCCCTCCTAAGGCATGGATAGAATATTGACTCAATGAGCTTTCCACAGAGTCTAAGAACACCTGAATCGGAGTTCGGACGAAGAAGTTATGACCTTCCGAAGTTGAAGGTCACACATGAATCATTCTTGACCTGGCAGCTAAATAGGTTGGCCCTAACTAGCCGGTGACGCCATGAGATACCTAACCAGGCTGACCTCTAGCCGGCTGGCCCTAGCCGGCTGTTTCAGCCCGGCCGACCCTGTGGTGGCCTGGCAGCCAGCTAACCCACCCCAGTGGGTTTGCTCCGTTCTATATTGTTCGAGGGTAATGGACCATAGCCAGAGCTACAGAGGTTCGGGTTAGGAAATTATTAGTATTAACATAGCTTTTGTATTAATTGGGGTTCTTACTGTTTATTTTTATCTTTATTTTATTTCCGAAAAAATATACTTTTACTTTTATTATACCCTAAACATGTTATAAAACTGTTAGGGTATAATTTGGGGTGTTACAATATATCTCTGGTTATTTAAAAATAATAATTTGTTAGAGATGGAAATAGGTTGTGTATTTTAGTTTTATTAATATTACAGGTCTAATGAAAGGGTTATAGATAAGAAAAGAAAGATTCTTTTTACCTATATAGAGTGTGGTCTTACTTTATTTTTTTTCCAACGAAATTCGAGAATCCCAATTAGGTTTTTGCTTGTGTATTTACATGGTTTTGAGTGAAATTTGGCCGCTTTTTAGCTTTTTTTCTTGTCCATTTCTACCACTCTCACTCAAAATCAATGCAAAAACAACAAGCTGCTACCAACACCAACTATCACCGCTATATATGTATAGTGTTTTTATATCTCTCTATCATGTCTATATAAGTAAATTTACATTCAATCAACTATCAACTATCAACTAATTTACCAAGTGGTAATTTATAGTCAGCTACCATGTATCAGTTGAACCAAATAGGACCTTAATTAGCCATGGATGCTAGGGGCGGGCATGGTTCGGTTAACTGAACCGCGCCATAAAAAAACCGATCGCGAGTTTTGGTTTGTTATTTATATAAACCAAAAACCTAACCATAAATACGATTAACCAAATCTTCGGTTAATCATTTTTTTGGTTAACCACATATTGTTTTTTCGATTAACTAGATACCTTGGGTCTTGACCGATGCTTCACAAGAGAGGAGGGAGTGGTCTCAAAAGACACATTTCTTTTCACATCACTCAACTTCTAGACACTATTGTTTATAGATATTTCCCCATAAGCAAAGTTTGAATATACCATATCCATTACCGGGATCCATTCATTTAGAAAATGTACAGCCAAAAACCATTCACAAGAGTTCAATTTACAACTCTCCTTTTTATACAAAATATGTACATAACCAAAGTTTCGCTCGAATAAAAGACAAAACAAAAGAAAAAACAAAGCCACGACCGAGCTTTCTTGATCATCGATCCCGGATGAGGTTAGGCTCACTTTGCACAGCCTAGAAGGAGTTCGCGACGGGAGTGAGCAAAGCTGGTAGAGTAAGCTCCTACAGAGGGTTACTCACCTAAGTGCATGCAATGTCTGGGTATTCACACAATAATACATTCCAAGTAAACATGCAAGTCTATACCTAAATTCTTCATGCTATGAATGAGATGTGACTTATCATGTGACACCCCAAAACTTGTGTCCTAAGTTGACCATAGATCAACATGGAAAAACTTTGTGTCTCGTAATCTGAGACCCATACATGAGTAAAAATGGTCACATTGGCCTATACATCATACTCACCAAAATACATCCAACTATATTGCAATAGTTCAAGAGTTAGTTACACTCTTAATACAAAACATATATTAAAATTTAGAATTCTAATACATGTTTTACAAAATTTAGTCAAAGCCACAATCCGGCTTTCTTCTCAAAAGCGGCCTCTAATGAGCGACATCTTCTCGAACACTCCTTGTACCTAAAATAATGTTCCCTCGACAAGGTGAGCAATGCCCAGTAGTTGAATTATCCTACATAGGTTACTCCCCACCTAAGTGCACATGCAATGGTTCAACCTGAAGACACGTTCGAGTAAAGCATACAGTCCCTGCTCAAATGTCTACATTATATATGGATGAGAGTGTGACCCACCCACTCCCGTGTCTCGAGCCCTCAGCGACTCCCTCCCGCGTGCTAAACCAAATGTATGAAAAATCTTTGTTTTCAAAACAAAGGTTTTCATTCACCAAAACACACTCACAGGAGTTTCGATAAAATCTATTGGACAACCCTCAGGAGTGAATTGTGGGTAATCCTCGAGCTTGAGTCATGGAGTCGCCTAAGAAGATGGCTTGTTGAATGACTCACTGAAACGTGCCCCGGAGAAAATCTTCCATGAAATTCCTTTCATAACCTTTTTCATTTTTTCTTTCATGTCATGCACTCACACCTATTAATCTAGGTTGCCCCGATTAATATGAAATGCATTATCTCATTCCAAACAACACATGCCAATATTATGAAATTCACCTACTAACCACATGTTATTTGTTCATGTAATAACATCAAAATTAACTCACATGGGCTAATAACAATTCAATTCAATGGCTCACACACAATTATATTTTATATAATTCAACATCATATTAACACATTTAATTATATGCATTAACATCTCGTTTTCCGCTACACAATTAAACCATCGATTCAAGCAAATTCACGTGACATGTTCGATCAATGAAGCACATCGGAATGTGCACTCAGTCCACATGGATCCTTGGGGTGCCGTGGGCGACCCCTTCATAAAAAATGGCCACTGGCACCTGACCACACAACATGTTATTCCACCAAGCAATAACATTTGCAAACCCATTTCTCATGGACAATCTTGGTCCAACAAACAATTAATTGTTTTTAGGTCCACTAAGACGTGGGGTGTCGAGTGGCTGACCCTCTCATAAGCATCGGTTCCTTGGTGCGACAGAATCCATGGCCATTTCGACCTCACACACATAACCATTAACAAGGCTCTAAACAAGGATTAAATCAAGTATGAGAGAAAACCCTACCTCCGGAGTTGTGGCGCTGAAACCGGTGTCCATAGCGTAGCCCTTGCGACATAGAACAACTTTACTTCATGTGGGGACCTGACGGTCCCGATCGCGGGAATTCTATATGAAATTCAGACTTTCTCTCTCTAAAAACCTATTCTCCTCCTTCACTGCCCGGATACCAGCCAAAATGAGATAAGAATGTCTTCTTTTTCTTTTCATTTATTCCTCTTTTGTCCCTCATACCCTTGTCAAATTCTCATTGGCTCATTGGATTCCTTATCATCTACCAACTTTGGTTCCATCAATTAGGAGATGTATCCACATGGGTTGCCAGCTCTCCTTGTTTAACTAAATCTGCACCTGAAACGTGGCACACTCTGAGCCACTCAAAATGCGCCAAGGAAAACGTGAAATTCCAACTGTCTCGGAATTTGATGAAATTCGACGTGGTAGCTAGATTTCGCAAGACGATTCCAACGGTGAAGTCCGTTTCATCTTCTGAGATCTAGAAAAATTCCAGATTTTGACCGAAATTACCATTTTACCCTATTTGAGAAAATTAGGATTTTCTCGGGTTTTACACATCATGCCCATGTCCCGAGTCCTCATCGACTCCCTCACACATACATATGTCAAATGTGAAAACTCATCATTAGTGCTTCACCCAATGACCACTTTTCCAAAACAAAATCTTTTTTGTTTTAGAAAACAAAACCCGTGAATCGCCCACCTCTAATGTGGGGACAGTCAAATCAGTGACATGGAAGGACTGGGTTTCTCAGGGCGAAGAGCACCACTTGGACTTTCGTTTGGTTTGTCTGGAACTTCCAATCCGGGTTTTTCACCCAAGGGGTATCTATCCCTTCTTGTTATACCCAAACACATGTGTATTTTCATGTTAGCCAACCATAAGACTCATTTTGGACATTGCCCATTCTGAGAACTCACCACACATTCACGAGAATGATGATGATCATAACATGCACACGCACCTGACACGTCACGATGTCCCCGTGCATATGCAATGCAAAATGTCAATGCATATGTATCTCTATGTTACATGTACAATAGACACTACATGGAACAATTTATAAACAATACTTCGTACGAGTAACATGGATAATTATATCGAAACATATAATTTACATCCTTTTCATGCTAACATATATAACACATATATCAACATATTTACAACAAAAAAAAAAAAAAAAACAATCCCACAAACTTCAATACATTAGGCCATGCTACGACCTTGGAAATAATCTAGACTTAGTCAGAGAATTTTAGCTTTAGTTCCATTTATTTATTTATGTATTTTGTATAAACTTTCAAAATTTGTCATTAACAATTAAATTCTAAACCATTAGCGATCTTCTTCGACCTCATTTGTTCAAAAATAGTTCACAACAAAAATCCCTGCATTTCCAGCCGTCCCGGAACCAAAACCGGCCTGGATACCGACCTTCAAAATCCAGTCCTTAATTTATCTGACTTTGATCCCAATGTCCAAAAATTAGAGTCCGTGTTGGGCTAAACCTACCACGACCATTTACGTCTCTTAAATAAAGAGGAACCAGTATATGAGAAAAACCCCTACCTCTTGGAGCTTCGACAAAAAACTCGGATTTCAGTACCCACGCATAGCTCTCATTGTGTGGACTAATTTTGTCTCTTGTCCCAACGCGTTTCGATCGTCGGTTTGCCAGAGATCAGGAAGGGAAGTGCCATTCCCTTTTCTTTTTTTTCTCCTCTCGCCGTCTCTTTTTTCCTCTCACTCTCACGCACTCTCCCTCCTTTTTGTTTTTCCTTTTCCTTTCTCTTCCTTTTCTTTATCTTTTTCTTTTCTTTATCTTTCTTTTCTTTCTCTTTTCTTTTCTCCTCCTCCACGGTGGTTCTCTACCAATTTGGTCTTCCCTCTTCTCCTAAGATATTTCTCTCCCTCATTATTGACTTGACACATAGGCTAAAGATGAGCCATGTTTTAATCCTGGAAATAAGTCTCATGTGTCACATGGGCCAGCATGAACTAAGTGTCATTGCTACACCACATGGCTATCATGCCATGTCCATCTCCCTAAGGTTCCATGTAGCATCCATGGTCATGCACCATATGGCATCTAAAACTTAGTTGATTCCTTAAAATTGATAAAATTGGTATATATATATATATATATATATATATATATATATATATATATATATATTCTAGTGTTGGGGCTGCTCGTAGCCATGGGTGATAAGTCAGGAATAAAAATGGGACTATTATGGATTACATAATGAAGCTGTTTTAGACGAGTTTGGTATTTTGGCTAAATTTTTAGTCGTTAAAACAGATACTAAAATTTCTAGACTAAGTCTAGATTTTTTTAAGGCCGAGTATGGCCGGAATTATGGCAGGAATGCATTATTTTATGTAAGTGTTTTGTGTGTTATTGTACAATTTAATAACATGCTGCATATGTGTAAGATATGTTAATATATGTGTATTTAAATGTATTAACATAATGGATGTGAATTATATATGTTTATATGGTACTTGGCATGAAGTGCGATTGAGTAGAATGTTCCATCTAGTGTGCATCATACAGGTAACATGAGAACATGCGATGCGATGCTGCGTATGCACGAGAGACGTCGCATTATGTTGGAATTGTGTATGCGTAGGTGTAGTCCTCATCATCATTGTTGGCGAATGGTAGTGAGCTCGTACTTTGGACGGCGTCGATAAATGTCTCACCGTTTAAAACATAAAGAAATATAAATAATGTGTGTTGGGAGAAGCGAAGGAATCGTTAACCCTCGGTGAAAAGCTGGAACATGGGTATAAGGGCCGCGGTGTGATTCGAAAAGTTAATTTGCTTGAAAGAAGACACACGGTCATATTTATCACATAGACTTTGGGTTGTGTGATAGGAGTAGGGATTGACTCGGGATTGGTTGCCCATTGGAACTTGCATTGGGTAATGGAGCCAGTGAGGGCTCGAAACATGGGTCATTGGTAATACCAATGACGGTTTTCACACTTGGCATATGCATGTGTGAGGGAGTCGGTGAGTGACTCAGGATATGGGCATGATGACATTTCATGCATGACATATGACATTCATGTAGACATTTGACTTGGATGTGTGTTTGTTGTGCGACCATGGCGTAATGGCTTAGATGGGAGTAGCCCTTGCGCTGGTCATTCTCCTATTGGGCACTGCTCACCGTCGTGGGACCCCCTTTGGTGCAGTCAGGGTGCAAGCGTCGACCACATGGGACCATGGGGATGAGAGGCGGGATGAGGCTTTGTTTTGTTTTGTTTTTTGTCATGTGTTATATTCGAACGAACATATGCCTTTTGTTGTATAAAGGGGTAAATGGGTATTTATTAAATAGTCTATCATATATTTTTGTATATTTGGGAATTAAATATGTAGGAATGGGTCTGATATATGAGACCGAATAGAGTGATATCGGGACACCCAGTATCCACGGGTTTCGCGGGTTGTGGGTTGTCGAGCGGAATGCGGGACAAGGGTGTCCATGAGACCCTTTCAGAGTACGGGGGTGTCCAGGAGACGAAGCGCTCCGGCCAGGCGTGATTACGAAGGTGGCCGATGTGTGGCATGATATTACTTTTGTAAAAATTTTATTGTATAAAGAATTGTAATTAAATTCTTTTGGGACTATTATCTAAATAGTTGGGTATGTACTTATGGTAAGAGGATTGTGATCGGACTCTTCGGGATTGTAATTAAGTGTTTACTTTCATAGTTTAGGATTTAAATGTGAATGAATTGAGTCCCAAAATAAATGGGACTGCAGTGTGGTATCTCAGTCACCAGAAATCCCACATGGTCAGAAGTAAATTAACAAGTTGTCAACTGGACCCCCAGAATTAGGGTGTCACAATTTTTAGAGAAAAAAAAATTCATTAAAAATGTTTCAAATAAACATACTTTCAAAGATTTTCTTAAACTTTATTTGTCAACATTTTTAAGATCACTCTTCATATAAAAAGTGTTCTTAAATATGATAAAACTTTTAAACACTTTAGGAGGGTTACGGGAGATTCTGAGCTCGAATTCTTATAAGAACATAATGAACATAATATGTAAATGTAAAATAAATAGAAATAAATAAATAAATAAATAATTCACTCAACGCACTTCCAATAAAAACACTATGACTCCTCAGCTCTCGATCACCTAAAATATATGCACCCGTGTAAAGTTATGAAAATGAAAATACCTACAACTTAGCACTAAGTTTTTGAAACATGTTCCTAAATATTAAAATTCAAAATGAATATGATATAAATGAGAATTATAATTTTGTGGTTTTATCTGATAAAAAAGTAAAATAATTAAAAATAAAAATAATCGTATGCATGTATAAAAATACTTCTAACAATATTTTAAAAGCAGTTTCTCCAAATATTCTAAAAAAAAAATATTAAATGTCTTTAAGAAAACAAGCTGTCTTAAAATAAATTATTTCTTACTAAAAATTTGTAAGATGTGTTTTTTTTTTGAGTTTCTATTTGTTTAAACAACAAAATAAAGTAATACAAGAATAGTTTGGAACAGACAATTGATCTTCTAAATTTTATTTTTTTTTTGTGATCAATAATATCACAAAATAAATAAAACGAGATCAAATACTCAAATTGGAGATAACTCGAACCTATGACCCTCCTATCATATCGTCAAAGTAAGCTCTAATAGATCAATTCTCCAAAAACTTAAATTTATAAGATTTTGATTTAATATGAATATCATCTTTCTAATATAGCAAAGAATTAACCGGTAAACTCAACTTTTCTATCAAGACCAAATACATAAAACCAATTTCAAGTTCACAATCAACAAAAGAGTTAAGAAAATGAATTAAATAAATAATAAATAAAACAAAGCAATACAATACAATTTAATTTTTTTGTGGAAAAATAAAATGTCGAGGTTATGATTTCATTCATATGCCATCAATTTTTTGGACTATCGCAAGGGCAGAAAATTTCAATTTTAGAAAAATGAGTAAAATAATTATTTGGTAAAAATCGAAATTTTCTAGATCTTAGATGTGGCTTGATTTCCTTGCGTGGAGATAAATCTGTGAAATCAATTTTATATCATGATCAAAGGCAGTTAGAATTTGCGTGTTTTTAGAGCGTGGGTATCGAGTCGCAGTAAACTGACGTGTGATGTGACAAAGTCGGCGCAGCTACGATATCTTTAAATTGTGACCGTGACTATGAGTAGAGATGATGAAATGGAAGCGCAGATAAATCTTGAGTGTCAAAATCCAAGACTTGAGGCGTGGATGGTATTAAATGGTTAATGAGATAATAAGACAAAATTTGGAATAGTGGTCATCTCACTACGTTTTGAAAAGCCAAAGGAAACGTGCAGCAAGGAAAACAAATGAGTACATGGAAAAGCCAAAATTTAGAGAGAGAGAGTGTCGCCTCTGCAGAAGTTCGGCCGATCGGATGTCGATTTTGACGGACGGAGAAAGTTATTTCTGCAGGCGAGGACTGCGCGTGGGCGCCGTTTGGTGGGATTCAGGCAACTCCCGAGAGGTAGGATCTTTCTACGCGTGTTGTCTTTGGTAGAGCGTATCAATGGTTATGACGTTCGAGGCTTGTTTTAGCACTTAAACTCGGTCTCAGCTTTGAGCTAAGTGGAAAATTCCCTATTTGTGTGGTAGTGAGCAGTAACGAGGGTTTCTTTGTTCATGTGAATAGTAACATGAATATTTTTTGTGTGAATTTTGTGATGTTTAAGGTGATTCAAAATGAATTGCTTGTGTTTGCTAATTAGCCCGTGTGAGCTAATTTTGGTGTGTGATGTAGTTAATAACATGATTTGTTTGGATTAATTATGATAATATGTATGCATGTGAATATATTAAGCGTAAATGTTTGGAGGATTAGCGTCGTCGTTCCATATACCTTCAGGCAGCCTAGAATATTAGGTGTGAGTGCATGACATGAAATGAAACAAAAACGAAAATGTTGGTCAAAGGAATTTCAATGGATGATTTTTCGAAGAATTGTGTTGGGAGATGGTCCAACATTGCGTCGAAGGAGCCGTGATTATTTGAAGGTTCTCCAACACATTCGCCTCGAGGTAGTCGATACTTTCTAGAAATTCGGTGAGTGAGTTTTCGAGAACAAAAGCTTGTTTGGCGGATATTTTACTTGCATTAGACTTAGGCATATGTGAGGAGTCGGTGGGACTCGGGACATGGGATTTGGTCATGTAGACGCCAGTAGGTTCATGTAATTGCTTGGATGTGATTGTTGTCATGCGTAATGTTGGGTGAGGAGTAACCGTATGGGAAATTATCTCTCTGGGTTTTGCTCACTACTGTCGAGATCCTGTTTGGTCACGAGGGGCTTTGATCGGGAAGGCGGCACTCATTAGGCCATTTGAGAAAATCGACTTGTGGCTTTATTGTTGTATAACATGTATTAGAATATTGTAATTTTAATATATGTTGAATTAAGAGTGAATTATTAACTCTTGAACTATGATATATAGTTGGTGTATTTTGATGAGCATTGATGTATGGGCCCAAGTGGCTGTGTTTACTCATGTACATGTCTCATGAGATTGATGTTGGGACAGGTTGTAGTTTGGGTAGAGCTCCCCGTACAAAGGAGACTCTGCCCGATTTTCATGAGTGGTGTAGGGTTATCCGACATCCACGAATATTCCGCGGGTTGATGGGTTATCAACGGACACCCCGGTTTTAGGGTGTCACACTATCTCCCTCCTTTTTGGGTGAGACTCTTTAGGGTTTCTTTATCTTTGAGTGAATCCTCCTTGGAGCTAGTCTTTGGGTGCCCTTTTTCATGATGATAAGTTGGTAATAATGGAAAATGAGACCATTTAATAATAAAGCTGATACTTGTGTGGAGCACCACAATCTATTTTTTTAATATAAAAATAATATTATTGATTTAAACTACATTATATCGATAGAAAGATATGATCAAAATCGCTAAAAAACATAAAGGATGGAACATCCAGGTTAATAGCATAATGAATCAAGTCAAAGCTCATACATTTGATAGTTGAGTCTATAAATTTAATATTACTATTGTGACTAGAATACATATGACTCTAGTTTTGCAGCATATTGATGACCACTGATTTGATCTTTTGTCTCTGATCGTATATATTTGTGATCTGAATCTGGCCGGCGAATAAACGGCCTTGCGGCAATAGCCTTAATATTGTACTAAACACAACTACCGCCGCATCAAAGCAGCAATCGTGTCTGTATTCAAGGTGGCGACTAAAATGTGTGAAATAATCAATTTATTGAGAAAGAAAAATGGAAGATGGCTAAAATGACAAAAAATCACTCACTTAAAGAAAAAGTTGAGAGAAAATGATGCTAGGGTTTTTGAGATATTTAAGACGATCCTTTAAAAGTTATCCACTCCGCAAAGAAAAAGTTAAGAGAAAATGATGTTAAGGTTTTTGAGATATTTAAGATGTTTCTTTAAAAGTTATCTGCTTAATCTCTTAATCACTTATGGAACTAATTTACAAGTAATTTTCAAATTTTATTAAATTATTATTTTTAAACATCCGTCACTTTCTACTCATGGCTATTTTTTCTTTCTGCTCTATAAGGGTTAATTCTACATTTTATTTATTTTTCTTAAATCATCCTCTTATACAACCCTACTTCTAAATTATTTAATTTTATTCAACTAGTAGTATCCAAAGTAAATCATGAGGATTTTTGAACTCCCAAACACAATCTACGTACACCCCACATTGTGTCTCTGAGCTTTGAAAAAGGAAAATTATATTTTTAAAAATGGAAAATTAGTATTAAAATCCTAAACTGTTATAACTTTTGCATTAAAATCATGAACAAAAAGTTTTTTTTTTTAAATATAGAAACTTTTATGAATTTTGTTTTTATATCCAAAATACTCAAACCTCTATTATGTCAAGCGTGTAAGACGAAACCATGTCATTTGATGTTAGAGACTATAATAAAAATGAGGATTGGGATATAAAAAAACAAAATTCATGAAAGATACTATTTTAAAAAAAACTTTGTTTGGGATTAAATGCAAAAATTATAGTTGGGACACACACTACTAATTACCATAAAAGTTTATTAGGGATGAAAATATTTCATTTTATAAATATAACTCTTAGTTTTAACTGAAAACTAATTTATTTTTTATATTTGTATTATTTACATAGACATTTTAAAACAAGACAAAAAAACTATTTTTAAAGAAAAAGCAAGGACGTTCATTACTGTTTGGTCAAAAATCCATGTTTATAAAAAATTTGAGAAATAGAATATTAGATTTATCGAGGTGGGATGATTTATCCTTTGTCAATAATTTTTGTGGTATAGAGTAACAAAATATATTTAGTTAAATACACATTTAGAAAAATGAAAAATTACTTATTTTCATGAGAATACTTTAGATTACTACACTAAAATATTAAAAAAAAAAAAAAATATATATATATATATATATATATATATATATATAATTAAATCAATGGCAGAAATATGAAAAGAAAGATAAAACATAGATTTACGTGGAAATCCTTACAAGGAAAAAAACATGGGTAAGGAAAAAAGCTTCGCTATGAATATGAGAATAATTATAGAGTACAACCTAATGGAGAATAAACCTTAGTATGTTGATATGATGAAAATACCTGAGCATAAAAGGCAGCACCTTTCGGATTGGACCACTATGACATGATTTCTATTCTTTTCTCAACACTTTTCTTTCCAAAATAGCCGTGCTACAAACCCGGATCGGACCTTAAGTCAGCCGTGGTGTAAATCAATATAAATATATATACCATATATATATATACTATATATATATATATATATATATATATATATATATATAGTACATGAAATATCCAGTAGGTTGGGGAGACAAGATTTAAAATCATTGGGCCTTGTGCAACAAATAAACTTTTATATGGTTAAAGGGAAGTTCTATAACTTGGAAATGCTTCCAAAGTGATGTAGGATTTTGTACTTTTTTTAGTTTTTATGAAGCAAAAGTGGAAATTTAAAATAATGGCAAAACCAGATGAAGACATATACTTTGAAGATTGAGAGGTGTTAGCATGTATTTTGAGAAGCTTAATGACAAAAACTCTAAGATTTTCCCACATGCATGCATGAATTCTCTTGTCTTCTTATTTACATCTTTGTGGGGTTATACTTTTTTGGTATGAATCCTTCGCATAAGAGAAATAGGGTGGCCTGCTCCAGCCACCATTTCATGTTCATGTATTAAAATTAGGGTTTAGCTCTTTGAAAAAAAAAATCCTCAAAACATCTCAAATTCCTTACACCGTCAAAACTTTAAGATGACATTGATGGAAAAATAATATATGTGGGCCCATATATGTTATTAAGTGCTATTATATATATTTACCCAAAATAACAGTGATCTAATTAATGTTACATAATGAGTTGAAACATATAATAAAGTATGGTATATTGTATGTAGATACTAGATAGTAAATTTCTTATTCTGATTTTATGATGGACGAAATCGAAATATTACTAATTAAATTTTTCAGGGTTATGATCCCTTATATATACGTATTACTCTGTTATTTCTAGGCATCTCATCATCGGAGAGAAACATAGAGGAATCTCGGATATACGTATTAAAAATATCCAAAACTCACAATCATGACAACCTATGGATCCAGGTATGTTTTCGCATTTATTGTAATATTATAATTCTTAATTTTTTTTTTTACATAGATCTTGAAACTATTTTGCTTGGATTAGAAACTTTATAAATGTTGTTGTTCATGGATAGATGAGATCAATTTTTTAATCCAATTATTTTATATATATTATTAGGTTATCAATTTGTTCAAAAACTTAAATTGTTTTATTATTGATTGGATCGTCGAGTTAAAATAAATTCAAAAGACATTATATCTCAATTATAAGAATAATTTCATCCATATCTTATTAGATATAGATTAAATATCAATGTTTTAAAATTCAAACAGAACAACTTAGTTTGATTGATGAAACTATCAATTGATGACCAACCCCCAAATTATAAACCAATAACTTTTTTCGTACCGGTCATGTTCTTAAAAACACTTAATAAATACAACAACTTTGGGCAAAGAATTGTTTGAATGAGCCAACTCTCTTTAGATTAAGTAGAAAAACTTCATATTTTAACTATTTTTGTTCAATTGGGTGCGAATAGTAAATGAGTGTGTGTCTGAAAGAAACAATTTCAGAAAGCAAATTGTATTCTGATAAATAAAAACTCTAAAATTCTCTTTAAAAGAAAACTGTAAAATATTTCAAATGGGAAAACCACACATCAAAGACTTATCTAAGAAGTACTATAAGTATTTTTTCGTTTTTTTTCTAAATATTTAAAATGTTGCCAAACGTCTAGCTTTGCTAAAAGTAGCCAAATACTTCTAAAATAAATTCTTATTAACTATTCATTTAAATTTTTGTTTAAAAAACTATTCATTTGGGTACCATCAAACTTCCTTATTCCAGAGAGAGATAAAATCAAACAAACAGAAAAGTGGAGAGAATAATGAAATATATATAAACTAATGATGACCAAATACTAATCCAAATATTAAAGAAGGCCAATGAAATTAGCCTCATCGATCATCAAGTGATGATGGAGGAAAATCTTCAAAATATTATAAATAAATCAAGATACAAAATATATAAAAGTAATATCAAATTAAATTATTATGTCCTTTCACTTCAATACAAAGGGTGACACTGACACCTCAATGACAAGGATACCTTTAAAACCATGAAGTAATGCATAACTTTATGTCCCACTCAAATAATTAATAACACTCTACTTTTGATCTTGATCATTGTAATTATCCCATCACCTTGATCATAAATAAAATAAATAATTTAGGTCGGTTGTTTATCATTTTAAAACTGTTTTGTTTTGAACACACAGAAGAAAACATTAAAAATATATCATTCCCAGTTTTTTTGTTTCAAAAAACATAGATAACATAAAAAAACACTAAATTTAAATAATAAAAGCAATAGCTTTTCAAATAATATCGTAAAGACCTTTATCGGCTTCGCTTTAAATCATATGTAAAACAGCTTTTAAAAAAACACAAAAATATGATTTAGTTTTTTTAAAAATTATTCAGCTATCTTGATGAGGTTTTTATGTTTTTATGTATTTTTTATGCTTTTCAAAATAAATAAAAATAAACCAAACATCGTTTTTTATATTTTTCTGTTTCCAAAACACCAAAGATTCTCAAAACAGTAAATAAACAAACTCAAACTTGTATTTTCTGTGTTTTTAAAAATTGTTCTCAAAAACAATTTTATAAAACAAAAACCAAACGCATTCTTAGTGTAAATTTTCGTGTAGGGTTTGGAATGTTTGGGTAGAGAGAAAACAAGAAAAGGAAAAAAGTGGATAACAGATGGAAAGAGAATGGGAAATGTACAACACGAGAAAATGAAAGTCGCAACCTAAAGTGATAACAATAAACTTCTAAAGCAGATCAAGTGGAAGTACTGTGACATTCAAAGAAGAAGGCAAAGTAGATTAAGCCTTGGAAACTTTTATTTCTTTTTAGGTGACTGCGAGAACTACTATTCATCAAGCATCATACTAGGAGGTGCTTATTTTATTATTTTTTATTTTATTTATTTGTTTATTTGGTTGTTTTGTGAATATGTTTTTCCTTTGCTGGTTCCTTGCCAACCTTCCCTTTGGTTCAAAACACTATAGTCAAGGTACTTCAAAGCCCCTTCCCTTATTATAGAGGGTTTTTTTTCCTTTTTTCCTCATAACAAATCTTGGGATTAGAATTTAATTTTGGATTAAAGATTTCATAGGAGTGTATAATACAATTTTTTTTATAAAAAAATATTGTATTGATTAGTACAACAACAACTGTGTTTGTTGTTTTTTTTTTATATGATTTGTATGTTTTTTGTTATATTCGGTTTATAATATGCTTTTTGTTTAAATATTGATCAAGAAGAAAAAATATATGATATTTCTTTATTACATGGTTAAATTTTCAAGATGAGGAATGATTCAATCCATAGAATTGTAAGAAAAGAAAAAAGAATGTCAAAAAAATGATTATTTTTATATCTGATTATTTTATAGTAAACATCAAAGAAATTCAATTACAATTAAAAATTAGTTGAACTTTATACTTTTAAATTATTTTATTTTTATAATACTTCAACTACATAAGTAAAATGGGTTTGAAATACAAATAAAAATTTATTATTTCAAAAAGAAATAAAAATTTAGTTAGTTTTTTTATCTTTCCTTTTTCTACTTTTGCTGTATTTAGCTTTAGAAATTATACAAGCAAAGAAAATGAGGTTTCAAATTTTTTACTGTTCCATAAAAATTTAAATATAATTAAATTAATTAAAAACTTATACATTTATAAATTATTTAATCTTTTTACATTAGTGAATTATAATTTAAATATTATGTTTGAAATAATAAATAAAAATACTTTATTAATTCTTCTTTTTTTTTCACTTTTCTTTCATAAATTGTTTATATTTCCTTTCCTTTATATTTTTCCTCAAATTTTTTACTCAATCAAAGTTATTTTCCATCATTAAAAAAAAACTATTCTTTTTATTTTCAAAATTCCATTTTAATAAGACTTTTCTAAAAGAAAGTGCATGATAAAGAATGAATTATTATTATTATTATTATTATTATTATTATTATTATTATTATTATTATTATTATTCCATTGTTTTATATACATTCAAGAAAAATAAAATAAGGTTATTGTGTCATAAAGTTGTTATTTTCTCTAATTATTGGTTTAGGAAAATTAAAAATAATTAATTAATACCAAGGATCCTCATTTATTAGAAAGGAATGTAGACTTGAAACTTTGACCTCATTGGTAAAGAGCAAGTAGGTGAGCTGTTCTCTCTCTGCTTAGTTTTATTTTCAATCACGCATTAGAAGAACACCTTTTCCTTTTCTTTTCTTTTTTTTTTTTCTTTTCTTTTTTCCTTTTTTCAAATTCTTTATTTTTTCTTCCTTTTTCCCACCAAATTCATAAGAATTAATCACTTTTTGGCTTTTTTTTCTTTTATTTTCCTTCCTTTTTCCCGACCAAATTTATATGGAGAGTGACTCATTCATTCACCCCTTTAGGTTGCCCATCACCTAGCCATCTTTGAAGGAAGCCCTCTGGGGGTCATTTCAAAATTTTAATCTATTCTTATAAATTTCTTTTCAAAAGATTCCTATAATTTCTCTTTAACCCCTAACAAACTTACACCTCAATTATAGAATGAAATAAATAAATTAAGGCCTAAAAATATTGGGAAAAGGAAATTATAAAAAAATACTGTTTTTGTCCATCATATCTAGCTCAAGTGGTAAACGCTCACCTTTAAAACATACATAAGGGCATAAGAAAATATTAGTAATCATTTTAGAAAATAGCAATTTTTCACATTTTTTTATGGTTAACCAAATAAGGGAACTTTAACAAATTTTTTTTAGTTCTATTCACTTTGCTTAATATGTAAGATTTTTTTACAACTAAATATTTAAATATAATATAAAGAATTGCTCCAATGGAACTCAAACCTAAACCCTCCTCTCTTCCTGGCGATCCCCGCCTTTAAAATAAGCTGAGTTTCTAAACATATGAGCTTATGACATGATGAGCTTTACGACAGTATTCCCATTCTTACAAGGATTCATGTAAAACCAGGAAAATTCAATTTTTTCTCAAAAATTGCAAACTAGATTTAGAATTGAAACCTAAATTTAGATTCGATGACGAAACGGACTTCACCGTTAAATTTGTCTCGTGAAATCTAATTACCCCGTTGAATTTCGTCGAATTCCAAGATATCTGCACTTCCCACGCTTCAGGCACCAGACACATGACTGGCCGCCACCCCCACCTATAAAGTGTAGGTCACGTCAGTGGTCCCAACTTATAATGGGCCTCAAATAATAAAATATTATATTATATTTGAGAACTTTATAATTAATTAAATATAATAAAAAATTTGGTTGTTAACACTCTCCTCAAAAACTCACGTTAAACGCAATAAGTTTCTCTCAAAAGACTCCCACTTTAAATACAATAAAGGAAGTCTCACATGGGCCCCACTTCATTAAATGATATGTCTCGCAAACTCCTTCAAATCAAGCGATTACTCTATGCGATTCGCTTTTTATTTTTGTTAAAAAAAAAGTTAAAACACTCTTTCAACATTTGAGTTTCTCTCCGTTCAAAAATATTAGGTTTCTCTTTTTGAAAAAAATTAGAGTTCCTCCTTTTTTTGCTGATAAAAAAACAAACAGACAGTACAATATGATCATAGGTATGAAATAATTTATTATTTATTTTTTAACTTATTTTTATTTGATTATTTTATATTTTTACTTCAAATAATTTGTTAGTTTTATATTTTTATTATGCGCTCAACTGGGCAGAAGACATGTTCATTTGATCAAACTTATCAAGACTTTCATCAAAGTTCTATCATTATCGATCTAATTTAAAGTTTGATCTTGAATTGAGTTATTATGTTCAATATAAAGTATTTGTCTCGATATGAAAAAGAAAGAAGAAAAGAAAAACTTATGAGTTTTTACAATCTCAAGTGAGCTATGGCTAAATTTCAAGAATGCGCTACGTTGATAAGAAATATATGAGAGTCTAAGATGAAAGATATTAATGAAGAGGGGGAGAATTTAGTAAATAAAGAAGATTTGGATGTATTATGAACAAGAAATTTTGAAGAATGTGGAAAATAGAATGATATGATAATTTGAGAAATAGAATGAACAACAAGATGATTTAGAGATACACACAGCAGCCCTTTCGCTTTACACGCTGCATCCAGAAATTGGAAAATTATTGATCAAAATTTAATGCACATGTCATGAAAAGAGGTCCTTCTAAAGTAAAGGATAATTTTCCAAAGATCATAAATATATTTCTCTACACATTACACTTTATTAATAAATGGTGAGAAGACTATCGAAAAGGGTCAGTTTACTAATTTCATCGATAAAGCATTTTGTTTTTTGTTGTAAGTTATTACAAGTGAGGAAAATACTTTTCAATTAGCTAATAAGAACTAATCAGAAGACCCTAGAAATCTCCATACCGAAAATGGCAAAATAGTAATTTTTAAGATAAAATTGTAATACAAAACCGAATTTATTCTTTATTCTCATGATTAACTGATTATCCGAATAGTCTGCCAAATCTAATAGCACGCAGAAAATTTCGCAATTCCTGAGACAAGCCAAAGTTGACACGTTTTCGAGTAATCACAAAAGCGGGTGTTGAAAATCCATTTTTCTGGCGTGACGAAATTATTATAACATCGCATCATGTGCCATATGGCATGAGTAGAGAAATGATGAAATGGACGTCGGATAAGCCCTTAAATATCAAAAACCGGGAAACGAAGGACATAATGGTCATTTAGAAAAGTTGTCTAAATGACAAAAGAAGATAGTGATCAGTTTCTCCACTTAAACTAAAGAGAAAACGTGGGAAGCCAAAAACGGAGATCCAAGAAATTAAATTTCAAGTTTTGTGAGTGAGGAGTGTCAAGCTTCTTCTAAAATATTGATCATCCACCATCATTCAGCCTTCGGACAAGAAGGATCCGCTTCCACGCGGAGGGCCTCGCGCGGTGCCTGCATTTGCAGGAGTTTCCTCAAACTCCGAGAGGTAGGGGTTTCTCCCCTACTGGGGTTTTATTCTCTTCATATACCATGTAAATGTTTTTACATCAGCCTCAACTGCCACCTGGCCCCAAACCTCGACCGAATTGATATTAATTTGAAATCCAAATGTAGCAAATGGACCGCAAGGCTGATCAAAAATGAATGTCAGATCTTTGTGATAAATCATGGGATTTATTCGATGAGGCCGAATGGTCGTGAAACGCGTTCACAAAGTGAACCGATGAATGGATGTGTGTTCGAACCTCGTAAAACCTAGGTTTACCGCTCATAGAATAGTGACACAAAATATATTTTTGCAGAAATGTGCTTGGTCGAGTGATTCAAGTCGAATTGCTCGTGTTTGATCATTAGGCCGCTTTAGCTAATTTTTGATGTATGAATTGATTAATTACATGACATGATTGTGTGATTGATATTGGTGGATAGGTGTATGCTTACATATTTGCATTGCGATAAAATCGCATTGAATTGTTACGCATTCCATATAATCGAAACATCCCGACTATAGGAGTGAGTGCATGAGACAGAGTCTAGAGAAAATAGTTCTGAGGGTAGTCTAAAATGTTAATTATCTGAGGGTAGTCCCAATTAAACATCAACTGCCTGAGCGCCCAATTGATATTCATACATCGAGGGTGTCCATAACAAATAATACATCACCGTCTGAGCGGCCCAATTGATATATATACATCGGAGGGCTGTCTCACTAATAAAAACAATAATTCTACTAATGAGGCTTGCTTATGTGTAGAGAGCTTCCGTGAGGACTCGGATCCTCGAGCTGGTCACAGATTCAAGCAGGATCATGCATTTGTTTGGGAATGTATGTTTATTTTTTGGAACATTGCATCGCACTTAGGTGAGTAGCCTACTTAGGCGATTCTACCACTATATTAGCTCACCCCGCCGAGGGATATATTTTACAGTAATAGGAGCGTATGAGGGACTCATTCTAGACCGAGATTGAAGAAAGCCAAGTCAGGGCTTTGATGTATGCATGTATTAGAACTTTTAAGTTTAATGTGCGTATTTATAAGAGTAAAATATTCAACTCTAACTATCGGATATAGTGGATTCATAGTTGGTATATTTTTATGGATATTGTAGTATACCCAAGAGGCCGTTTTTATCCATATTTGTATCATTGTGATTATATTTTTGACCGCTTGGGACACGTGCTCTCATGCAGTGTTTTATTCGCAGAGCTCCCGCACAGCCGAGACTCGCCCTCGATCAAGGGCCGTGCAACCAACATCCACTCAGACTCCAAGGTTGGATCGGTAATCAACGGATCCCTGCTCTGCCACAAATTGAGAGACGTGAGCCTAGCACATACGGCTACCTAGGGCTTGAGGGATTTGGGCTAGCCAGTCTTGATGGTGTAAGAAACATCACCACTCTGGTGGTTCGAGCGTAGGTTTAGGTATGAGGTGCCACTTCCAGAAAATCACTGACAAAACTAGACACGACATGCATGTGTTTGATGTGTTTTGTGTGATTTGGATAATTATAAGCCAGTGAAAAATATGCATAACATGAATGATGATCATGTGTAGAATGTTTAGTGCTGCCAGGCAAATAGCACATAGGTGTTAAAAACAAATTCTGAGTTGTATAAACCGGAAGGATAAATAAAAAGAAATAAATTTTGTGAAATTATTTGGTTTATTGATAATGAAATCAAATTTATAAATTTGAGGTAGAACACTAGGTTTGTTGGATCAAGAAATTTTTGAGAAATTTTGGGACAAAAATGTCAAAAAATTTAATGAAAAAAAAAAAAAAATAGGTGTATTTTTTTGTGTCTTCCAAAGGGTCGGGAGAATGAAAAAAAAAGTGATGAAAATAATTTTCTAAGATTTTACAAGTTGTAAAATTGAAGAACATGGAGAAAAATAGATTTTTATAAATTTATTTGAGTTTTATGGAAAATGAAGAAAAAAAAAATTGGTGTGTATTTTTTTTATGATTTTCCAGCTGCTGGAAATAAATGAAAAATAATAATAATAATAATAATGAAAAAAAAAATTTTGTGCATAATCGTTTTTGGGCTACTGCCCAAATTATATTGTAAGAGAATGGGAATTGTATTGCAATACAGGAATTTGTATTGCAAAGGAGGTACCCTAGGATAATGATGTATTGTAAATACACCGTTTGTATTGCGTAGAAGAGGGTCAGAAGTTTGTATTGCAAGATTGTATTGTGACAGACAAGAGGCGCAACAAGGCTTGATTGTTTTCAGATTTACCAGCACTGTCGGGAAGAAGACAGGTGTGTCGATACAAAATTTTGTATCTCGACAAGGCAAAGAAGCCGCTGGATCAGGTCGCAAGACAGTGGCTACGACACGGCTACCAAAGCACGATATCGACATCGGTAGCGCAAGAAGAAGCGCTACTACGGGCGCAAAGAGCGCGGCGGCGCCAAGAAAGGCGGGGCTCATGGGCAGACGCAGGCGCTCTGGGCGGTAAGTGAATCAGCCAAGAAGAAGAGGCGCTGGGGCACGCGGCACAGCGTGGCAAGAAGCGCGGAGCGCTGCCGGCATGCTGGCCGGCTGGGCCGTGGCACTAGTGCACTCACTGTTAGTCTTGCCACCGCATCGTACTCTAAGTCAACTTTTCGACACGCTCATGAACACTGCTCACCACAAAATTTTTCGAAAAAAAAATTACTAAATTAAATAAAATCAAATAAAATCAAATAAATTAGACAAAATTTTTCAAAATAAAATTTTCAAAATGAAATTTTCAAAAATAAAATTTTATGGAAAACCATATTTAAACAGCAAATTGGATTAGTTCAGACACTGTAAATGCAAAGGACAACACATACACGATTTATGTGTATGAAGAGTGTCTCGAGGCGTGTTTATGCCTCGAGATCTTCAATTGAATTGAACGCTATTCAACCGATTTATGAAGCGATGAGGACGAGGACGAGAATCACAGGCACCCGTCAGCACTTACCAGCAAAGGTTTGATTAGCAGACAGATCGAGGTCAGAGGTATTACGTTAATTGTTATCGATAGGTCGGGTATACAGGGACAGAAGATCCAGTAACCTCCGGAGGTTTAGGCGCATCATCCTCCGACATTCACAGGGGGAGGAGATCCGATGGTGGAAGACCATTGGTTCATGCAGATCGAGAAAGTGTTAGAGGCTATGGAGATTACCTTAGCGACCCGACGTAATTAGCCATGCTCCATCTGCAGGGTGAGCTCAACATGGAAATGGCAAGGACCTCAGAGACCTAGAGGCGGCGACATACGCGTAATTTCGTAGAGTCAAGCTCATGGGTACGTGCATTTTCCAGACTGCAAAGTCAGAGTCTAGAGCTGGAAGCCAGGCGATGACTATGATGGACTATGTGACCAGTTCACGTAGCCAGCACGATTTATCGATGATTACGCGGCCACAGACTCGTCGGCGTTAGAGATCTGAGTGGGTCGGTCCATTCTGCCAGATCGTAGACTTCGCCTACAAGATATGGATTCCATAGTCGGGACAACCCCTCACCACAGAGTCAGCTTAGAGGCTGAGACCTAGAGGAGTCAGTTTCAGATTTAGTTCTCCTGTATTGTGGCAGAATAAGGATGATATGTCGAGGTTGGGCAGGAGATCTCAGACTCTACTCGACCCGAGGATCATGGATAAAGCTCGCAGTTCGATGTCATCCTCGGGATGGATCACGACACTTACAGTGGTCGCTATCGACGGTGAGCGAAGAGGTTACCTTCACACACAAGACTCCGTGACTCGTGTGGTATTTCAGGGGGACAAGCATGATATTATTCCCCATACAATATATGAGTCCGTGTGTCGTGGATGCTTAGCGGGTCAAGCAATAGCCTTACTCCCTCGAGGACGAGAAAGACCGCACTTAGATCTACCCGAGTAGTATGCAAGTATGTGGATGTTTTCCGCATGAGCTACCCGGACTACCTCCACGAGGGCAGAGGACTTCAGATCGAAGTTACACTCCCGGTACTCCACCCATCTCTATACCCGCATAGGATGGCACCCGCTGAGTCAAGAGAACTTGTGAGTCCAAATTATAGGAGCTAATGGACAAGGGGTTCATAAGACCAGCACTTCACCATGGGGCACCCGGCTCTTGTTTGCAAAAAGAAGGACAAGACCCTTCGACCGCGGGGCATTGACTACGACAAATAACAGGTTACGATCAAGAATCACCATTGCGAGGATTGATGATTATTGATCGGGCCGAGAGGAGCGCGAGTCTACCCAGGCAAGATGTGACCTTCGTATTGGTTACCATCGCTGAGGGTTAGGGGATGGCGTATATCCAACACGCTAGTGACGCTAAGCAGGCACTTTGAGCTTACTTCGTGATGCCCTTTCTGACGACTTTAATGCACCATGCATTCATGGATCTCATGCATGTGGTATTCCAACCTCATTCGCATCAATTTGCCGGTCTTCGTGGATGACATTTTGATCTACCCCAAATGAGGGAGCATGGCATCACTTCGAGGATCGTTTTGCGCTGCTGAGGACCATCAGATGTCTAAGAAGTGCAGTTCTTAGCCATCGAGGTGAGATTTTGGGACACGTGGTGTCAAGATCGCATGTCACGACCCGCAGAAGCGTCGCAGGCAAAGACGAGTCGAGAGGCCAAGTCACCGAATATTTAGTTTCGGATCGGTCGGGTATTATGAGATTCATCATGGTTTCTTCCGATAGCAAAGACTTGCGATCAGTCGATCTCTAAGGAGGTCGTTTGATCATGACCGATGAGATACCTGTGAGCTCAAGAGGAGACTTACTTCTCGCCTCCCATCTTTGGAGTAGTTCCGCACAGGACGTGGGTACACGTTGTATCGCGATGCCTCGAGGGCCGGATTGGATGTGTTTTCACGCAAATCGAGGGTAGTAGCCACGGTTCTCGCCAATAAGAATCACGAAAGCGCACCAATACCCCAATAATACCCATACGGAGCTGGGCTACGTAGTCTTCGCTCAAGATTCGGGCACCACTACTTATACGCGGCGAGGAGTTCGAGGCAGGTACCACCATAAAAGTCCAAGTATATTTTCATCAGAGGGACCTCAATACGAGGCAACACAGATGGATGGAGTTCCTAGAGGATTCAGATCACCGCATTACCAACCTGCAAGGCAAATGTCGCGCCGATGCACTCCGCCTTAAGTCACGAGGAGCGCCGCTGGTATAGCCGGGAGGGCATGCTCGAGACTCCGCGGACAATTGCCACAAGACAACGAGCAAACCAAAGGGTACTGGGAGTTGGTGGCTACACCCCGTCGCTGAGCAAA
The DNA here is from genome assembly GCA_016808115.1 of Tetrastigma voinierianum. NCBI lineage: Eukaryota > Viridiplantae > Streptophyta > Magnoliopsida > Vitales > Vitaceae > Tetrastigma > Tetrastigma voinierianum. The sequence goes on from JAEQBH010006480.1 coordinate 162,957, forward strand.
GTGATCGAGTCCCAAAGGGCGGATCTAGAGATAGGCAGCGTCCACCGTGACCGAGCAGCCACTTCGTACCTGATGACGAGGGCTGGACCGCTTCTCACAGATGGTAGTCTTCGAGCATAGAGATTTTCCGTAATGGTTCCCAATGGACGGTCGAGATAGTGCCGAATATCAAAACTAGGAAATGAAGGGACATAATGGTCATTTAGATGAAAAGTTTAAGTCACGCAAAGCGACAAAGATAGGTGGATCGCCTTCTCCACTTCAAACTAAAGAGCAAAACGGAAGCCAAAAAAAAAAAAAGGAGATCCAAAAGAGGCCTAAATTTCAAGCCAGAGTGAGAGTGGCTGCTTCTCTCTAAAAATACGACGATCCGAAGGCCAGCCTTCTAACAAGAAGGAGAACTGCTACGCAGAGAGGGCTCGTACTGTATCTGTGGAGTTTCCAACTCCGAGAGGTGTCCCGGGTTTTATTCTTCTGCTAATACCATGTAAATGTTTCATGGATCAGCCTCAACTGTTGAGTTGACGGCCCCAAACCTGGTCCGGAATCGATATTAATTTCAAACTAAATGTAGTAGTACCGTGGATCGCCATGGCTGATCTTTGGGGTGGTCAATGCTGTATTTCTTTGATAAATCATGGATTGATTTGGATGAGTCGAAATGGCCGGGTGGAAATGCGGGTTCACAGAACCGGCTGAATGGATGTGTTTGAAAACCAGAAACCTAGGCTTTACCTGCTCATAGAATAGTGCGACACAAAATATATTTTTCGTGTGAAATGCCGGGTCGAGCTATTCAAGTCGACCGCCGTGTTTGGATCATTAATAGCCCAAGTGAACTAATTTTTGATGTATGAATTGGATTAAATACACGATGATTGTGATGGATATTATGTGGATATGTGCATGTTTACATATTTGCATGTGATTAGATCGTATTGAATTGACATACATGCATTCCATAGTGCACCGGAACATCCCCGGGGACTATAGGAGGAGTGCATGAGATGAGTCTAGAGAAAATAGTCTCTGGAGGGTAGTCTAAAATGCTAATTATCTGGAGTAGTCCAAATTAAAAGATCAATCAGTCTGAGCGCCCAATTCGATATTCATCTGAGGGTAGTCCACAAATAAATAATACATCAATCGTCGAGCTACCTAACTGGGACATATATATACATCGAGGGTCATTCAATTAATAAAAGAATAATTCTCATAATGAGCTTAAGCTATGAGAGTCGGTGAGGACTCGGATCCGAAGTTGGTCATGTAGACATTCAAGTAGATCATGCATTTGCTTCAATGTATGTTTATTTTCTGGAACATCAGATCGCACTTAGGTGGAGAGTAGCCCATACTTTAGGGCGATTCCACTGTTAAGGCTTTGAAGCGCTCACCCTATCGAGATATATTTTACGTACAGGAGCGTGCGAGGGACTGCCTCGTCCCGTAGAGACCTATGGATTTGAAGAAAGCCGGTTGTTGTTTACGTATACATGTATTAGAACTTTTAAGTTTAATGTATGTATTGTATAAGAGTAAAATATTTGAACCTCTGAATGGCTGGATATAAGTGATTCATAGTCGGGTGTTTTGGCGATATCAGAAGATGGCCCAAGAGGCCGCTTTTATCCATATTTGTATCATTGTGATTATATCGACTCGTCAGACAGTTTCATGTGTGTGTTTTATTTGGGTAGAGCCCCGCATAAAGAGACTCGCCTCATTTTTCTGGCGGCGCCGGTAACCCGACATCCACTTGTATTCGCGTCGACGGTAGTCAACAAACCCTGCTCGGGGGCGCTACACTAATGATTGGAAAATATCGCTTATGTGCCCAAAAGTCATGAAACTAGTAATGAAAGACATGCGTAACATGAGAATACGGATTGAATGCAGCGAGATTACAAAAGAATCTATAATTGATAAAGCATTACAAGATCAAATCAACAAAGATAGAGAACATTGAGACAGTTTTGAGAATGGTTTCGCTGTTAGCTGCAAGAATAATTTGCATTTCGCAGAGTACCGAGAAAATTAAGTGAAGAAAATAATGGAAATTTCGGCATAATTGAAATGATTGCTGAGTTTGATCCAATAATGAAAGAACACAACCGCGGATTCGTGGAAAAGGAATTATTATCATTATCTTAGTCACAAAATTCAAATGAATTTATACTATACCAAAAGTAAATAAAGACTGATTATTGTTAGAGAAGCAAATATTTTTCATTATACTTGATTGTACAATTTATATAAGTCATGAAGAACAAATGTCTTCACAATACGACGTGGATGTCTCCGCAAGTCCGCTTAAAGTGTAAGAGTTCTTTAGGATTTCAAAGTGGAGGATACCTCAGACAAGATTATTTGATGAATTAATAAATGCCAAGAACACTTGAACTTGGATCTTGGTGGGATTTAAGAGGCTATGTTATGATAACGGTTCGAATATGAAAGGAAAGCATAAAGGTGTACAAAAAAAGTGCTAGAAGTAAATCCAAGAGCTTTCTACACAACATGTGGTTGTCATAGTCTTGAATCTTTCACTTTGTGATATGGAAAATTTTCGCCTAGCTAAATCTTTTACCGAATTGTACAATGCATATATATATTGTTTAATTTCTACAAAGCGATGGGAAAATTTTGCAAGATAATGTAAAGGTTCGACCCCTTAAGCCATTATCACGCATACGTTGGGAAAGTCAAGTCATCAGCAATAAGATTTCAAGCTCCAAATTAAAGTTGCTAACTCACTCAGGAAACAAGTGATGATCCTAAGACATTCAGTGGATGCTAAAGTTTATTGTCGTGACATCATGGACGGAATTCTTATTTGGCATGGTTATTTGGCACAATATTTTATCTACCATTAATAGAGTGAGCAAAATGTTGCAAAGTAAAGACAAGTATCGATGCCGCGGATTAGTCATTCAAAGACTGGCTTTCTTCTTTTGAGACCCATAGAAAACTCGATTTGAATCCTGATAAGATTATCGCAAAGAAATTGGGCCGCTAGATGAAAAATTGAACCTGCGCCTTAGAAAAAGATATTTACAGAAAGAAGCAGTTTGATGAAATGTTAAGTGAAGAGATTACACATTTAATAAGAATCTTATAGAGTTGATGGCTTCTTATATATAGTTGATCGCTCTATTTCTTCACTCAATAGTAGAGATCAACTTCAAAATAATAAGACATATTTTACTTTTATTCGATTTACACAAGCTACATATCGCAGACGATGATTGTTTGAAGTCTTATTAAGTGATAAGCTTGAAAATTTTTCGGCACATAACATGGACTCCGATATCAATGTATGAGTTATTTCTTCTCGAAATGAAAGATTAAGTAGAAGTGCTTACCAAAGGAGACCAAAAGAGCAATTGAGTGTTAAACTATTTGAAATGATGGGATTCTGATTTCCAAATGTATGATTGCTTACGTAATACTCATTGACTATGCTCAGTTACGCTTGTTTCAGAAAGAAGTTTCTCAAAGCCAAGCTTAATCAAATCCATACCTTCGATCAACAATGTCACAAAGAAAGATTGAATGGATTCACATATCGTCATTGAAAAACATATGCTGTAACAAATCGATTTTTTAATAGTTTAATTATTGATTTTTTATCTAAAATGCTTGTAGAATAAATTTTACAAAGAAATTCTTATGTAATGTTGGAATATATTTGTTCAATAAAATTTTATTTTTTAACTTATATATATATATATATATATATATATGTATATATATATATATATATATATATATATATATAGTGTTATATATATATTTATAATAGCCTAAAAATAGCCTAGGCCCCTATAAAGTATGGGCCATTTCAAGTATTACATGATTATGTGGATGCCAAGATGGCACTTTAGAGAGTGACACTTGCATGAGCCATGAAAGGGTACATGTGGAGGAAAAAGAAAGGAAAATAAGAAAAGAAAAATAAGGGAAAATGTGAAGATGACAAGTGCGGCGGAGGAAAGTGATGGGAAGTTTCCCCCACTTTGATCAATTCAGGTATGAGAATCAAAAGGGAGAAGGAGGAAAAGGAAAATGGAGAAAAAGAGGGGAAGAAAACGAATAGAGAGCGCAGAAAAAGGAGAAAAGAAATCTCGATTTTCCCTAAGGCCCGAAGCTGGTCGGCTCGACGATCCGAGAATTAAAGCTCGTTCGTTTCAATGAAACTACGCATGGGTACCAAATATGGAGTTTCGTCAAACTTCAAGAGGTAGAGAATTTTCCTACTTGAATTATTTTTATCCTAAAAGTCATTTAATGGCATAGGTTTTCTTCGAGGTCGTGACTGACCATGTGATTTAGTCACAGGATTTTGGGACTGAATATTAGAAATTTGAACTGGTCTTGGCCAACCCACCCAAGTTGAGATTTGGTTTGATCCCTGACCGATGTCTTCGGTTTTGTTGTGTGTTTTGAGATCACAAATGATTCGTGCCGATTTAATTAAACAAAATGGTTCATAGTCATGAAGGGACCGAGAGGTGTCCTATTTTTATGAGTCCGAAATTTGGGCCATTTTGTGTATTATTGTTTGATTGAATAACATGCTGTGTGTGAAAAGATCATGTTGATATATGCTCTTTTGATGGATATAAATTATATGAAAAAAAATATAATTATCCATGTTTTGGTAATGTTGCATATAACTCTCATTATGCATGTAACATAACATAGCATGAAATGACATATCTGCATTTATACCTGGGACATCGCGCTGAGTCAGTGTGTGGGCGCATGGCAATGGTTATTCACCATTCTTAGTGAAGGTGTGGTGAACTCGAAAATGGGACGTCTAAAAATTGAGATTCACGGTTGCATGACATGAAAAAAATAATAATAAATAAATATGTGTGTTGGGCAAAGCAAGATGGGGTAGATCCCCGCCGTGGCAGATCCAATGCGATTCTCGTTAGACATATGTATCCAACGATGAAAGCCCATAAAGTCGAAAAAAAAGTATGCTAAGCTCACGGTGAGACTCGAAATTGCTACCCACAAAAAAAACACATCGACTTGGTAAAAACAATTTAATATCGAAATTTGTCAAATGGATTTTGACTTATAAATACAAAAAGCTGCTTCGAGAAAATTCATCGGGTAAAACACCACGACGAAGCTTTCAAGCACTTGGCATTGCATGTGAGGAGTCAATCGAATCTGATACTGACGGCATGAGTCTAATCTCACAGAAGCGACATGAAAAAAAGAAATTCCATGTAGAATCGCATTTTCTATGTGGAATGTGGTATATGATGTATGTGTGTCATTACATACAAAGATTTAGGCGGAGAGGCCCTTGTAGAATAATTCTTACTGTGCATTGCTCACCCCGTCAGTGAAAATATTTCATCAGAGGTACACAAGGAGCCAAACAAGTCCAAGAGATTAATTTGTAAAGGTGTATGTGGCCTATTCATGTGTTTTTGTAAATTCGATTGAATATCTAGTTTTGTTGATGTAAATAATAAGTTTTGTAAATAAAAACTTAGTTTTGCACCCGTTTCTATGTAGTGTTAATAATTTCCCATATTTTAAACTACCGAAATTTGGCACAAAGGCAAAGAGTATTGAAATTAATTGATTGGGAGAAATTTGAATAAAAAAAAAAAAAAAAAGCACTTCCATTTTTCGACCGTGGTCGCAAATGTAAAAATTCCTAGTCGCGATATTTATTGAGCCCGGTGTCGTGATAGGAATTCCTGTCGTGGACACGTTTTCGCCCGCCCGCATTAATAACCAAATTCTTAAAGAGCACAACCGGGAGCACGCCGACAAAAGAGCTCACACGACAGAGAATTTTAGAACACGAATTCCTTTCCATGGCTCGGCTCAGAGGTGTCGCGACAAGAGGAGGCCAAGCCCGTGCGACAGGCCAGGCCAGGCACGCACAAAGGGACCTAGGCGAGCAACGACAACGCCCTGGGCGCCCGCACGCACTGCTACCGGGCGAAGCGATTTCCGCCGTGTCGTATGCCACGATCAGAGGTCTTAGCGCGCAACAAAAAATGATGTCGCTAAGAAAATCGTCTCAGCCAAGAAAATAAAAAATTAAAATTACCCATAAATAAAAAGGCATCACACAATTCATGTATATGTCCTATAAATCTATCACATCTCTTTACCATTTAAGACAAGCCTCAAGAGCTTAAATTTCTTTCTTTGTTTTCCTTAAATTTTTTTATGGATAGCCAAAAAGGAAAACTTTTATCTTTAATTCCTTACCTTTTTCTTTTCTTTTATTTTTTTCTCATAATTTTTATTTTTCTCGATGTTTTCAAGAACCAAATATAATCTAAGGTTTCTTTTGTTATTTAAAAATATATTTTTAAACTATTGAACAACTAATGTTATATATATATATATATATATATATATATATATATATATATATATATATATATATTACTTAGATAAGAATTACGTTGTAGTATTTTGTTCTTGTAAAGATTCGATTATAAGTTCTTTTGTATGTATATCTCATCATTTTATCACTTGAGTCAAACATCAAGGTCATGTTATAGAAAATTTTGGTTTTATTATTTACAAAATTAAAAAATAATTTTAAAATCATCCACCCAAACATGTCATAAGTTTTTAAATTCAATATTGGTCATGATGATTTTATTTCATAATATTCTTATAATTAATTAATAGAGGGTCTCACAATATTTATTCAACAAGTGAACCATAAGATTATAAGGTTATCTTTGGAGGCTTTGACTTTAACTTTTTATTTTTCTTACTTTTGTCTTTTCTTTATAAAAGTATGGAATCCAACTCATAATTACAGGTAGAATTCAATTTTAGTTGTCCAACTGTCCATATATTTGTCCAAGGTACTATACTTTGAATGAATAAATGATTACCAATGGACGAGACCAACTCATAATTGTTATGGAATTCAATTTTAGTTGTAATTATTTCATACCCTTTTTTTAAATCTTTGTTGATTTGTCTTTGACAAAATATATATATAATAATTGAAAATTATTTAGTTGGAGCCTTGAAGGTGATAGGAGGTTCTACAATGATTAAAGTATGCAAATATGATTTACTTTAAAATAATAAGAAAAATAATGATTAGCTCTCAATGACCTTAACAAATAAGGATTCTTCTATGATGTAAGTGATATCATTGGCCAATAAATATAATATATAACCTAGATCTGTCTTATTCTTATCATTAACCTATTCTTTCTTTTTTCTTTCTTTTTTGAAAAAAAGAAAAAACTCTCCTAATTTTTTATTATTATTATATGCTAACTTTAGTATATTCGAGTATTTGGGTCCATTTGAAACCCATAAAGTACTAAATAAAGAAAAAATAATATAAAAAAATGATTTTTTATTAATTTTATCATGGAAAATATAAAAATCAAATATAATCAAATTTTTCTAAATTTTATATATTTTTAAATTTTTAAGTCTTTATATAGTAGAGAAATAAAATAAGCTTAAATAAAACATATAAAATTTCATTTATTAAATTTAAAACCTAAATTTTATTTCTTCATATTTTCTTTCCTTATTTTCCTCATTATCTTTTCTTTAAGACTTCTAGGTTCCAAATGGAGTAGACTGCTAAAAACCAATATGTCTCTTTAGTATTCTTTTCAATAACAGCTCTAAAATTATTTTTTAATAGTTTTAAACTATTTTTTGTTGTTTTATAAATGAGAGTTTGAAAACCTGAAATGGTTTTATCCAATTTTATATATTTTTGCATGAGGGTTTTTAAAACACTTGAATCTTTTGATTATTTTTATTTTAGTCTGTTCCTGGCTATGTGGGCATACCTGCTTTGAAATTTATCAGCAGAAGAAAAAGTGAAGACAGTAAAAGAAACTTTTAGAACACTTTATTTAAAAACACCAAAAACAGTACTCCTTAAATGCCAATGTTTTTTTTTTCTTTTTTCTTTTGTGTAAATTATTTAATCTTTATAATATTATAAATTCACCTTATGTTTAAAAAATTTTAGGTATTAATTTAATTAAAAAACTAGCATCTCTTTGAAAACAAGCTTCTCCCTAAAGAATTTTTGCATGTTAAATAAAAATTTGTTATCTTCTAAAATATGGCACATAACTTTGATATGCAAATGAAATAGATGTCAAAAAAATACGACATTTATTTTAAAAAATAAATAAAATTATTATTATTATTATTATAAAACTAACCCTATTCCATCATATTAATTAATTTCCAATATGACAATTCATGACCACCTTAATTAGAGAAATGATGAAGGCTATGTAGCCACTAAAAAAGAGGATGAATGCCTGCTTAATTCATATGATTTAATAAAACCATATCTTATGATCATATCTATCATATTGTATTAAAATTTAGGAATGTGGGTAATGGACTATATATTATATGGTACAAAATTTAGAGTGTGACCTCTGGCCATGGTACCACATGCTTATCCAAGATAAAAAGCATATCATATATATATCTGAAAAAGGCAAACTTCAATATTAGTCCTTCATGGCTCATATGTCCTCATCAAAATTCAATGATCTATCACCTAATAAAGGTACCTGAAGATAGAGTGGTGACCAATGGTATCATGCATTTTATGTCATCTCCTTGTCAAATTGATACACTTGGCATTCGTTGCTGATCTATCACTAATATCATTAATTCAACCACCGAACATATGACAGATAATTCCACGTCTCATAATTCACCCCACAGATCACTTCAAGCCCTAGGAATGCAGCTGAAGTTCTATGCTAGGGCCTTCTACCGTCCTAATGGTTATTCCTAACTAGTATGGATTAGTCTAGTATATATGACTGCATCTTCTATATGTGCATAGGTCCGCTCAAGACACCTCATAATCCCAAAAAAAAATCACACTTTAAGATAATATCAAGAATCTCGGGGATGGTTTTGAAAGAAAATAATACATGATTTAAAGTTACAATAGATCGATAGATTCAAGATAAATAGCTAAAATCATACATAATAAAACAATATATCAAAGTTATAAAAGCCTACAAATTTGATAATATAGTTACTAGCTAGAATATCTACAATTCTAGTTCTCTAACATACTGACGACCATTTATAATTTGATAGCTTCGACTCTTTTTCTGTCTGAATCATCCCCACATAAATAAAACGCTTTAACAAGACGGCGAACAACACCACACTGTAACAAGCCGACGACAAACCAAACGCCGATAAAATAATGACCATATGAAAAATAAGATAAAACTTAAATCTTCATGGAATAACCACTTTATTAAACAAGAAAATAAAGCAGGGAATTCATATGGGTGATTTAAGGTCAAGAAGTACCAACAAATCAATTGCCTTTACTAGAGTGCAACACGCCTAAGAAAAAGATACGAATCTCAGACATAAAGAGAGAGCGTCAGTCAGTTATCTAATTATGGATAATATTTATTTGAAGATAACATTTATGGTTAAAGACAAATAGATGATAAGACATGCAAGATTAATTAATTAAAAAGAGATAGATTGTGAGTATATAAGGTCAATTCATTAAATAGATATATATATATATTATCTCATCCTAATGACTTCATGATGCAAGCAGCATGACTTACTTAATAGATATGCATGTAAGATGTTCTAGAAAGAATCATTCTATAGGTCAAGATTTCATCAACTAATTCCCAATTAATATGAGAGTAATGGAAATTAATGATCTAATATTATTTTTACAAGTTTGTCTTGTTAAAAGAAAAATGAAAATAGATAATAAGAAAAGATGAACATAAGGAATAGACGGATTTACGTGAAAGCCCTGAATAGGAAAAAATAACACGAGTAAAGAAGAGACAAAAGAAAGGAACCATGAAATCTTAAAAGGGAAAAAGGGGTTTTCCCACGTTAATTCAAAAATATTTGTACATTAATGATCACATCTTTCCAAAAATAATTATAGTTTGGTTTAAATGTCAACTATATCCAAAAAAATCCTAAAATTATCTCTTTGTTATCATTACGCAAGGGCGAATCCACATCATGTCCAATCAATTTTTTTTGAATTTTTTTCAAGTACTATATTTTGCTCCCACTTAAATGTTTTAAAACTTATTTTTCTTAACCTTACCCCCACTCAAATCGACCCTTTGATGTGCCATTGTCACAACGTAAAGGGTAGTTTGGAAATTTTTAACATCTTTTGACTTTTTGAGAGCATATATTGACCAATTCCCTTATTTATTTTCTTTGATGACTAGAGTATATATATATATATATATATATTTGTATGAATGTGATATAGGAAAACCTACTTTTCCCATCTTATAATACATAAATATAAGTATACAAAAACTATGTAGATCCATATCCCTTCACATTATGTACGCTAGATCCTAAAAAAATCCATAACGTCACATTGTAAAACTTTTCAAGTCGTCGACAAAACCGAAGTCTCTCGAATTCTAAGACACCATTTCCTCATTGATCTTGCTTATGTGTTAAGATTTTAAAACATCGCAAAGATTAGCATTACAAACTTTGTTGTTAGACTAATCATTTTATGAACACCAAATCATTCATAACCCTTTCATCCAAAAGTAATATAGCATCTTATTTTTTTCTAAAAAATATATATATAATTACAAAACTAGCAAAATGATATGAAGAAAGTCGTGGTTTGTACTTTAACTTTTATTATTATTTTTCACAATTTCAATGATCAGATCTGGTGGTGAAACTGATGATCAGATAAAGACTTGCAATCAAAAACCAAAAATAAAAAGTATGGCTTTGCAGCTCCTGTTCCTTATATGGACAGTGAAAAATCATTGTATCAGACTGTCTTTATTGTCATACTCTTGAATTTTTGGAACCATCAACCTTCTAAATAATTTTGCACTTCTCTCTAACATATATATAGCTTCATCTAACTACAGATAGTACAAGAGAGTTCTTCCATGGTAGTATAATATTTATAAATTAAAGAAAGATTTAATATGAAATAAAATGATAGTAATAATTGATTATCATTTTATGTCATATTTAGTTTTTTTATGTTTTAGTATGACATTGTTGGTATTGCTGATTATAAATCTTAAAAATATGCAGCCTTTTTAACAAAAAAGGATATTATATGTAATATATGAAGAATTTTTTTCTACTCAGTATGTGGGATACTATACGATACATAAAATTGTATATTTTATATTGAAAATAAGTTCATTTAGAAAAATAAATATATACATTATTAATGTTATATTAATATAACTCAGATATATTCCTAAGGGATAACCCTTTAAAAGGGAAAATCTAAAACTTATTTGCAAAACTAACATTTTCTTTAAAATCCAAAAATAGGTAAAAAAACTCTTTTGATAAAAAATACCCCTAAGGATATAATTAAATGTAAAGGATGAAATAAATGTCCATGATATTTCATCTTTACACTTTTTTAATTGATTTTTGTTCCAAATAGAGGCTTCAAGGTTAATTTATAAATAATTTTGATTTTCATTTTAACTAATCTCCATTCCTAATTTAAAGTTGTATGGAGAATTTGCATATTAGTATTTTATTATGAAAATCTTTTCGGGGACTTGGTTATACTGTTTTTCTTTATTTTCTTTTTTGGACATCTATTCACTTTACATTACAACGTTATAGTATTCATTTTGAAGCGATTTGCTAAAATTGTCAAGAAGAAAGGGAGATGAAAAGCAGATAAATTTGAATATTTCAACACTCAAAGATTATACTTTTTTTTATACTCCATAACATTCTTTATTACATGGAAGGAATGAGTTTATCTCACTATAAATGCAGGCATGTTTGATTAAAAACTATACATAAACACCCTAGCTACTCTACTACCATCATATGTGTTGATTTATTTTTTATATTCTTGCAATAATAATTTAACATTAAAACTTACTTGTATAAACAAATGATATTAAAGTTAGAATTTGTATAGTAGTGATTTTTTTTACAGCTAGTAGTGATTTTAAAAACCGTTTCTAGTCTTTTTAGCATTTGAAAGTGTGATCGTCTAAACCTGTATGACTTCACAACCCGCTGAATACAAGTGGGAATGCTCAAGTTACCCGACGCCTGTAGTGGACCTGCAGAGTCTCCTTGTACTGGGAGTCACCCCAAATACAATACTCAGATATCTGCCCCAAACAATATAATAAAATCCTAATGAATCTGGGGCCACATGAGTAATAATGATCACTGGGCCCTTAAACAATACTCAATATACATACCAACTATGAATCCAACTATATACCCAATAGTTACAAGAGTTAATAAACTACTCTTATACAACATATATTAAAATGAAAAGCATTCTAATACATGTATACAATGTGACAATCGTGTTAAGATCCCCGCTTTCTTTCTGAAACAAATTTGCGACGAACCGTCTCTCGTGACTCTCCTGCATTCGTAAAAATATATCCTCGACAAAGGAAGCACTCAAAAGAGTGGAACGCCCTAAGTGGGCTACTCTCCACCTAAGTGCAAAGTAATGTCTGTAACAGCCACATCCGCTAAATTCCAGATCCCGCCGAATGTCTACACATGTCATCCCCATGTCTCGAGTCCTCACCACTCCCCACACTTGCCTGCTTGCCATGCATGAGTAAATAATCATTTTAAAACAAAACCCATTTGTTCTTGAAAATATACTACCGAAATATTCGATAAAATGTGGACAAATTTCTCCGAGGCGAATTGGTTGGTGAGCTTTCCGAAACAGTCATGGTCCTCATCTGAAATGATCTGTTGGCCCATCTCCCAACCCAATTCTCCGGAATATCATCCTGTGAAATTCCTTTCAAAAACGTTTTTGTTTTTCTTTCAATTTTTCCATGTCATGCACTCACCAATTTCTAGGCTACTCTAGTGCATGGAAATGCATTATGATGCCATTTCAATAACTCATATAATACATGCAAATATATATCACAAATGCATATATTCACATAACATCCATCACAATCATGTCATAAAAGTAATCTTTCTCATTTCTATAAACATCAAATTAAATAATGGGCTAATGATCAAACATGAGCAATCCCACTTGAATCAATTTACCAATACAGATCACACACAAAATATATTTTCGTGTCAATATTCTTTAGCACTCACCCAAAGAAAACCCCAGTTTACTTCGCTCAACACACATTCATTCACCTGCCTACCAGGAACTCCGCATTTCACGGCCATTCCTACTTTTCCAAATTATACATTAACATGATTTCACCATAAGCAACTCAAATTAGCGCTCGCAACATACGTCACGACCGTCCACATGGGTTTCGCACGAACACTTCTGCCTCCAAGATTGAATCGATCAAACGGCCTCACTGCTCATTCAACTCAAACATTCACAAGATTTGTTATGAATAAAACGCAAAGTAGTGGAAACTCCCTACTCTAGTTTGAGAAACTCCCAACCGTACCCACGCCGGCCCTCTCTCCGCGTAGTACAGCTTCTCCTGCCCCTGAGATCGGCCGATCATTTGACGTCCGTATTTCTGGGAGAGAGTAAGTCGACGCCTCTCTCTAAAACCTCCATTTATGAACTCCCTGTATCTCCCCTGCCTATTTCACGTTTTTGCTTCTCTTCATAAGGTAGAAGACAAACACTATTTGTGTTTTGTCTTTTTCTAACTTAACAATTCCAAAAATGACTATTATATCCCTTCTTTCCTGGGCTGATGACGCACTATCTCGCCGGTCCATTTCATCATTTCACTATACACTTATGACATGAGTACATGTTATGTGGCTTCGCCGCATCGAAATCGCTTTTACTAAGACCCGAACCGCTGACGCCGAAAATGCCAACTCCGACCGCCCCTGAATTTACTAAATTTTTACGTGCTAGCTAGATTTCGCGAGACGATTCCAACGGTAAAATCCGTTTCGTCATCCGAGATCCGTAGAATTAATTCCATTTTTAACCGAAATCACAATTTGTAATCGAATTACGATTTTGCTCTTTATTCCGTAAATTGGAATTTCACCATATGAAAAGATATTAGTGTTTTCAGCATTGTTTTTCTATTTATATCCAAATCTAAGGAGTGAATATTTTTAAAAAATATTTTGACAAAAGTAGTATAAGATAAAGATAAAAATATATTTATAATAATAACTATAATTTAAAATAATCTTTTTTCAAAAGATGACTTAAAATAATCTTATATAATATATGAATACATAAGCATAAATTCAATTTTATATTAATATCACATATTTATTTTTTCAAAAAAACATTAACATATATATAATAATTTTATCATTAAATTATAATACAATTTATTAATAAATTAAAAAAAGTTGTTGCAAAAGATTTAAAAATTAATATTTGAAATCAGAGACATCGCCTTTTCTAAAAGACGTATATTGAAAGAGAAAAACAAAAAAACTAAGAGAAAAAAAGATAAAAGAAATCATCTTTTCAAAAGAGAATATTGCTCTTTTCAAAAAACTAAAGAAATGAAAACTATAAGAAGAAATAGTCTTTTGAAAATACAATATTGAAAGAAACTAAAGAATAAATCGTCTTTTCAAAAGACGATATCGAAAATATTGAAAAACCGAAAAACTCGTTTTATTTCACTGAAACTGCTTTTTTCAAACACGATTTCCAACTACAACTCGTCTCAATAAAACACGGATTTGCAAGATTCTTTCCTACCAACAAAAACATCGAACAAATACTTTTTTAAACATCAGCCTTAGATATTATTTGAAAATAAGCATATATAGAAACTTTACAGGGTTAAAAGAAGAATTGAAACACAAATGGGTACATAGGACCATACCCTAAAAATGAAGGGGAGGGGAGACAATAAGAGGGAGGGAGGGAGGGAGATTGAATTCATACAATCATACATACCCCACCCCCCACAAGACAGTGACCCTTCAAAAGGGCAGAATTCAGACAGAGACACCTCAAAAGAGAAGCACTTTGGGAGGTTCTGATTCATAAGGGCAGTCACTTCATTAATAGAGAGAAAATAAACATGTCTTTTCTTGAACTGCATGCCCATTTCCAGGCTGAGGCATACGAAGGCTGAGGGGTTATGCATTGAATCTGCCATCAGTGGAGCCATTGCCAAAGTTTTAGGCATGGCAAAAAGGTCCCTACAATATGAATTTTAGAGAGAGAAAAAAACTATAGATAGAGAGAGAGTTTTGTCCCAAATTAATATTAAATTTTTTAAAAAAAAATTATCAAAATAATAAAATGCAATGTCCAAAAGAATAATATTTGTGTCATGTTAGAAATTTTAAGTTAATATCATGATCAATGAATATAGCCTGATCAAAAAAAAAAAAAAAAATATTCAATACATAGTCATCGACTACTAGATTAATCTTAAAAATTCAATACCATAAATAATAATTACAGTATTGCTAATGTGTTTATCGACGTGACCTTGTATTATTATTACAGCTGGAGCATTATTTTTATTTCAATTTATATTTATAATCTTTTTAAAATAAATCATTTTTTTTCAAAACTCACCCACAATTTGAATTTGCAGAGAAAGAGAAAAACACATAAGCGGATAGTTATAATTTTCCCATGAATGAGGGGTCAAGAATGATTGTTCTTATTGAGTTCAAGTTCATACAAGAGCACTTTTTTCCATGTGATCAAACAAGAAAGATAGAAAGATATATATCAAAGAGATAGAGAGAGAGAGATCAAACAGGAGAGAAAGAGAGGTGGGGGGATTGTCATGGATTTTTCTCTTTGCTTTTCTTTTAAGGGAAGATCAAAAGCAAATACCATCTGCTTTTACTTTGATCAGCCCTTTAAAGACTATTCCATTTTCTAATGTAAAGCCACATTACACTCTATTACATAGAATGTCGGTCCCCTTACCTCCTCTCTTCTTTCTCTCTTCTCTCTCTTCTTATATGTACGTTTATGAGGGAGGGCATGGAAGTGGAAGGAACAAAGCAAGTATAGATCAAGCAAAAAAGCTTCCAGGGTTCAGTCTTCCATGCAAATCCATCCATAGAACATACTATATATTGATCATTCCGAAAAAAAAACATTCAACCATATATTAATAATCATCATTCCATTACCCTCAGCTTTTACTTACAACCACTGATTCTGCATGCACATGTTTCCAACCTCACACAATTAATTAAAGATTTGATCAACACCAATTAAAATTACCCCTTGTGTAAATCTAGATTAATATGCACTTTAAAATACATAAAATAAATAAATATATTCATCCATGGTATAATTAGAACAGTAGTAGAGAGACAACTAAGACCATTATAGATTATAGTGTGTGTGATACTGTACTTTTTATGGGTCCTCTATGTATAGCATCCATGTAGACAAGGTGCTTATATATGCTTTTCTTCCTGCCTTAATTTTTGTCTATTAGGACCTTAATTTTCTAATTAAATTAATCATTGGGATGATGGTTAATTAAAGAAAATACTCTGTTCTTTTACTGTTTCTATAAAGATACTATGAAGACTTTCTTTGATCTGCAAATCAAATTACTTAAGCTTATCCATGTTTTTCTTCTATTTTTCTTGTTTCATTCTTTTAATAACAATACTACAAAGCTAAACCATATATTATACATTTGTGAATCCGGTTTCAGTTACCTATATGATGTTCCAAGACTGATGATATCCTATAATAAATTGAGGAGAAGTTGTATATCACCTTTGATCTTTTAAAGAAAATACTTCGATCTTTTACTGTTTCTATGAAGATATACTATCAAGATCTTTTTTTTTTTTTTGCAACCAAATTACCAAGTTTTGTCCCTTGGTTTTTCTTCTTATTTTTCTTTGTATTTTCTTGTTTTATTCCTTCACAATAATACTAATAAAGCTAAACCCTATTTTGTGGATCCGAGCTCGGTACATACCTGTATGATGTTCCAAGACCGATGATTGGAATGTAAGTAAAAGAAAAAGTTATTGACATTATATAAATATAGACTCTTGTATTTAAAAGTCAGAATGCTTTTTCTCTATTATCCCATTTATCATTCCAATCACAAAATGATAGTGCAAAACAAGAAACCATATCAGAAAGATTAGTAGAATCAGTTATAATTAACTAGTTAAGCTTTAAGTGACTTAAACTTCATATGAGATACAAAGTTATCGATATTATATAAATATGAATTCTCTCATATTTAAAAAAGTCAGAATAATTTTTCTATTTTCCATCTATCATTCCAATAACAAAACGAGCAATGCAAACCAAACCATATTAGAAATATTAGTAGAATCGGTTATAATTAACTAATAAGTTTTTAAGTGACTTACAACTTCACATAATACAAAGTTACTAACACTATATTAATATGGACTCTCTCATATTTAAAAGTCATAAATGATTTTTCCATATCCCATCTATCATTCCAATCACAAAAATGATAATGCAAAACCCTAAAACCATATCGAAAAGATTAGTTGAATAAGTTATGATTAACTAATTAAGTTTTAAGTGACTTACAACTTTATATGATATCAGAAATTTGACCTTTGAACATCAAAGATTTTACTTTCTTTTCAAATTGCTTGTTTCTTTTGCTTACTAAGGGTTATGATTCAAAATCTGTCAGCAAAAAAATTGGACACAGAAGAAAACAACAGTGCCATTTTCTGAAATTCACTCAGCTTTGAGGCAAATGAATACATAAACAAATATGAACATTATATACCTTTTTGTACAATTGATTAGAGACAAATATATTTTTAAGTCATGCCAATTGGGGCAATGAGAGACTCCAGCCATTTCTTTCATTGAATTATGAAAGCAAATTCCTCCATAAAGAGTGTTGCTTTGATTAAAGCTAAAGGGCATTTTTGTCATATGAACAGGAAAAGAAAAAGAGGAAAAGAGAGAGAACTGTAATCCTGACCTTTTTCTTTTTCTTTTTTTTTGCCTTCCCAATCTAAACTTTTAAATTTCAGTTATCCAACGGCATTCTTTAATTTTTTTTTCTCTCACTTACTCATATTTTGTTGCTTTCTTTTTCTTTCTCTCTTTCTTTCTTCTATCTTTGTTTGTTTTGATACTCCATTGATATATAGCTATCACCCAAACAGAGCTTTTTTCCTAACCTATCCCATGATCATATCAAAGGTTAGAAAGAAAGGAAAAGAAAAAGGAAAGGAAAGGAAAAAGAAAAGAAAAGGGAGACTTAGCTTGCTTGTGGGCTTTCCTACATGACTGATTGAAGGTTGAATATGTTTGATTCTTCGTTTATGCTCACTGGAAGCCCCTAGACTTCCTTTTCCAGCAATTTCAGCCTCCCACCAGCTTATTATATATTTCAGTATCTCTTTCCACCCTTCAATTTCTGAAAATATTTTCCCGAAAATGTCTCCTTTCTTATTGTTGTTAATAGTAGTAGTAGTCCTTTTCTCCGTCTCACCACCCCATCTTCTTCATCTCCTCCCGACCAGTGATTTTACGTCTGCCTGGATCTAAAACATGATTTTCGTTCTCAGATTCGAGTTTGAGCTCTTGGAATTCTGAACTGAGCTCGAAGTCCCAAGCTGGTGGGAGTGAGGGAATCAATGCTCCCATGGCCTGGTCGTGGGGCTTGACCTAACAGACTTTAACCTCTGCGGCTCTGTCTCTCCGGCCATTTCCCGGCTTGACCGGTTCACAGCATCTCCATCTCCGGCAACAACTTCTCCGGTCCGATAGAGATCGAGAATTTCGGCTCCTTCCGGTGGTCGCCGATTCCAATAACCGAAGTTCATCAGCGGCGGCTTGAATTGAACTATGAATGGAAGATCTGAAGCACAGAATGCCATAACAATTTGTCGCCTTCCCTCCAGGCGTCTCAAGGTTGAAGAAGATCAAATACTTAGACCTCGGGAGGCAACTTCTTCTACTGAAAATCCCGAAATCGACATCGTATATTTGCTTTGCGTTGATGTTGGGGTTCTTTTCTTTTAAAATTGTTTCTCTCTCTCCAATTGTTTTTCTTTCGATTTCTTTTGAAGTTGTTTCTCTCTAAAGATCTTCGGATTTCTGCTTCTTTCTCTCTTTAAAATTGTTTCTCTTTGACGATCTTTTGATTTCTGATGTTTTTCTTACTCTACAATTGTTTCTCTCTCCAACAATCTTCCGATTTCTGTTGTTTTCTCTCTCTAATTGTTTCTCTTCCAATTTCTTTTGAAGTTGTTTCTCTCTCTGACCATCTTTCGATTTCTGCTTATTTCTCTCTTTGAAATTGTTTCTCTTTCAATTTCTTTTGAAATTGTTTCTCTCTTATGATCTTCTGATTTTTGTTGTTTTCTTTCTATACTGTTTCTCTCTCCGACATCTTCGATTTCTATCGCTTTTCTCTCTCTCGCAATAGTTTCTCTTTGATTTCTTTTGAAATTGTTTCTCTAACTATCTCTTCCACCCTTAATGCCTTCTTTGAAATTGTTTCTCTTCAAATTCTTTTGAAATAGGCTCCTTCCAATTCCTTTGAAATTGTTTTTCTCTCGACAATCTTTCGACATTTCACGCTTTCTCTCTACAATTGTTTCTTCCGACTTTTAAATTGCTTCGACGATCTAGCATCAATTATATCTTATTTTAATGGTTTTGTTTTTCTAGTTAGCAAACCCTCATGCTTATAACAATCGCATTGTGAGTTTGACGGGATGTTAAATTATATTATATCATGAATATAATACGCTCCTATTATTTATGATTCCTTTCTTTATTTTGGTAAATTTCTATTCTTAACACTTTAGAGTTTGTTTCTATTAGGATTTTTCTAGTAAGTCTATATAAAGACTTTTGTTATGTAATTTTGATAAGTATTATTCATTCCAATAAGAATTTTAGTTTTCTCTTGTTATCAATTGGACTTCCTAATTTTAACACATCCCACCCCTTTATCACTTGAGCCAAGCCTCAAGGTCATGTTATATAAAAATTTAGAGTGTGACCTTTGGCCATGGTACCACATGCTTATTCAAGATAAAAAAACATATCATATAATATTGCTAATTAGGTTTTTTAGGGTTATGATCCCATATATATACGTATTATTCTGTTATTTCTAGGTATCCCATCATCAGAGAGAAACATAGAGGAATCTCATATATACATATTATATAGGAATATCCAAAACCCAAATCTTCAATAACCTATGAACTGTGTATGCTTTCACATTTATTGTAATATTATAATTTTAATGTTTTTTTGACATAGATTTCAGACTATTGTGTTTGGATTAGAAACTTTATGAATGTCGTTGTTCAAGTGGATAGATGACGCTTTTTTAATCCGCTTATTTTACATATATTATTAGGTTATCATTGTTCAAAACTTTTAAATTGTTTATTAATAGAATCACCGAAAGTTAATATGATTACTCATCAAATGTAATAAAAAGATATCATATCTCGATTATAAGAATAATTTCATCCATATCTTTCGAGATATAGATTAAATACCAATGAAATGAAAAGTCTGATCAAACAAGTTGGTATGATTGGTGGAACAAATCTAGCGATGACCTTTCTGCGATGATTCAATCCCCGAATTATAAACCAATAACTGTTTTCGTATCGGTCTTGTTATTAAAACATAGCTAAATACAACTTAACTTCGAATGATAATTAATTTAACTTAGTTTAGAATGTGCTAGCATTTTATGACTAAGAGTTAAGTGTTTAAATGAGCCAACTTTTTAGATTAAGTAGAAAAAAATTCATATTTTAACTTTATATTCAATTAAATAAGAAAATCTTTATAAATATAAAGTATGGCACAACTAAATAGATCCAAGGAATGGAAGAGATTCTTCAATCTTGGGAAGGTCCATGTTTCATCCAATGAACCTTGAAGATTATTCGACATATCTTGAAGATTCATGTATCATTTCACTTGATGTATCTGGAAGTTCGTGATTCATCTAATGTACCTAAAGCAGGGAACCCGTACATAATGGTTAATGCTATGAAGGATCTAAGTTAAATAAGTATCTAACATTGGTTGTATGGCATTAGGTATCAAAGTGGAGGACTTCGCTCCACACCTGTAATGGTCTAGCCGAGTCCTCGATTGCCATCAAATTAATTGCAATCGCTGTTACAACATTTCCGACCACTATCTTCTGGGGCATGCGTTTTGCACGCCATCAGTTTAATTCAAATACGCCTACCGCATATCATGATTATTCCCAACTAGTGCGTGGAAAGAACCAAATATTTCATCTACGAATATTTAGATGTGCAGTCTATGTTCCTATATCACCACCATAACGTACCTCTATGGGCCCTCAGAGAAAGCTAGGTATATATATTAGCTATGAATCTCCGTCTATTCTTAAATACCTAAAACCCAGAACAAGGGATCAATTTACAGCTCAGTACATTGACTAAATATTCGATGAAGATCATTTCCCGGCATTAGGGGGAGATAAGAACCAAAAATTAAAAGTAACGCCGAGAATTTATGGGATGTAAAAAAGATCTTCATTTAGATCCATGACTAATTGTAATGAATTCGTCTAAAGATAATTAACTTGCAATATTTAGCAAGTAATCTACTATATGCATTTATCGACTACAAAGGAGTTACTTAAATCTCATATACCCGTGAAACACACAACAAAGACGAGGTCTCATGGATCGCATCATCGGCACCCAAAGCCATAAGCGTGGAGACCCCATCTGCGACAACGATGGGGGCGAACTTAAAACAAAATCTAATAAAGAAACCCTGTCACTTCTAGAACCTCTTGAAGAGGATCGTCCTGAAGACGAAAATCCCAGTACATTTGCACTTGCCCCAAATAATCATAATACTGGGATTGCGGAACGGCCAAATCAAAATATTTTGGGAAATGATAAGGATCTCAAGTTATGTAAATATAGAAGGCTATGAATTTATGAATACGTGGAGAAACATATATGGGAAATATTGCGCCATCGAAGATACATTTGCCTCTACAACCGCTTCATTACATTATCTCAAATGATAATCTAGATCCGTAACCTAAGCTCAATATAGAGTGCCGAAAAGTGTCATAATCGGTGCGATGGAAGCAAGCACTAATTAGCTAATAAAAGAAATTTTTGCCTGTAGCACGTATACCAAATGTTATATCCTAGTAGGATATAAACGGGTGTTTGGTACAAAAGAGAAATGAGAATAATGAGATGATGAGATATAAAGCGAGATTAGTTGCTCAAGGGTTTTCACAGAGACCTGGTATTGATTTTGATCAAACATATTCTCCCGTTATGGATGGCATTACGTTCAGCTACTTAATATCTCTCGCAGCAAATATGAATTTAGATATGCAGTTAATGGACTTCGTGACCGCATATTTATATGGGTCATTAGACGCATATTTACATGAAAAACTCTGATGGATTTTAAGTATTCGAGATCAAAGAAAATGAAAATTGCAACATAACATTAAATCATAAAGGTCATTATACTGCCTGTATTAGCCTGCCTGATGGAACAACCGACCGATTGAATTCAACCGGAAGTGAATATATAAATAACAATGCATATCTCGCGTGTTTATAAAGTTAAGTCACCGAATAGCTTTTTTGTATTATCTCGCTTATGTTGATGACATAAAATTATTGAACATGAGGAAATCGAGGAAGCTAGCTCATGCTTAAAGATCGGAGTTTGAAATGAAAGAATTAGGTAAAACGGCACGTCTTTCTTACTTACGACGAGCACTCCTCAAGGAATTTTCGTGACACCGCCAACCTACTTAAAGAAGGTTTTGAGAAATTTTTATGCGGATAAATCTCATCCACTGCACACCAATGGTTATCCAATCCTCAAGTGGATAAGGACTCATTTAGAACTAAAGAAGATACTTAAGATATTTTAGTACCGTGGTTCCTTACTGGTGCCATTGAGCAGCCACTTTATCTCGCAAATTGCACCAGGCCTAATATTGCATTTGCAGAAAAATTGCTAGCAAGGTTAGTGCTTCTCCTACAAGGAGGCATTAGAATGGCATTAAGCATATTTTTCGGTATCTTCAAGGTTCACAAGATCTTGGTTTACTTTATACAAGAAATCTGAGATATACATCGTAGGATACTCTGGGATGTCAAGGGCATGTCCCGATCCCCAATGCTAGGTCCCATAATCGTTATGTTTTCTCCTGTGGTGGTACTTCAATTTTGTGGAGGTCTATTACAGATTATGGTTACGACTTCTTCAAACCACTAAGAGATTGATAGGTTTTATACAGGCTTCACGAACAAAGTGGGGTTATGACGACGTACAACATATCACTCATGGGACCAGAAATAAATGATATATCCTTTGTGAAACCCAGAAACCAATTTTCTGGAAAAGGAAAATAGTAATGAAACTAAGATTTTTCTAGATCTCTACTGACTAAACTAACTTCCACAAATCGCCTAGCGAATTCTAGCAACCACGCCGAACGCTGATTCCGAGGTGACGGATTTAATGCCGAGGCGTGAGGTACCATGACACATGGTAAGGTTAGGGATGCTACACTGCACTCAAGAGTGTGACACTTGGCATAAAAAGGAATGGCTCACATTGAGCCACATACGTATGAATTCCGCGGCCTGGGCATCGAGCCAAGTAATGATGTCATAAAGAGGAATAAGGAATAAAGAAAACAGAAAAGTGGATAGCCAACACATTTGGCTTGAGGGAGGAGGGAGAAACTTCTCCTCTCTTTGGACCCATACGGTCAATGCCCAAAAGGAGGAGAGAGATTGAAAGAGAAATATAGTTAAGAAACATGGAAATGAAATAAGAAAAAGGAAAAGAAAACGGGGAGAAGATAAAGAGAGATCCAAGCTTCAAATTTATTTAGTGAGAGAGAGTCTTTCCTCTAGAAGTGTAAAGGACCGACCGCTTAATTTCGACAAGAAGCAAGCTGTCACTGAGATGATAAACGCTGGGACACTAAAAAGCCGAGCTGACAAACTCCGGAGGTGGGTTTCATCCACTTGTTTTACTTTGATTTATGTGTTTTGTATGTTTCAGGTTGGTCGAGGTCATGGAGTGTCATGGATAGGTCCCAAATTCGAACCGAAACAAAATTTTAATGACAAGCAAACCGTGACGTGTGTGTGTGGACTGCTTGGGAGTTTTGTTCATAATTTATTAAATAAATTGGCGTTTTTGGCAGTATGAGACCCGAATGGAATGGAATCGTCACCAAGAGGAACTTATGGATAGTGGCCGCCCGCGACGCCCCACGGTCGTTTTCAATCGTAAAACCGCCCCGCCAGGCGAAATTGACCTTACAATGTCCATGCTGAATAATCGATTGATGAAATGTATTTGTGAAGGTGTGGAAATAGATAGGCGAAGACATGGTTTATCAGGTTGAAACAATGACACAATTATATGGAATTAAATTGTGGTTTGTAAGCCATCGAGGACATGATAACAAACGCTCATAACCAATTGGTGGATGGATGGATGTTGAATTAAATGTGTGTAATTGTAGTTGATTGAAAAGGATAATATCGACATATTAGAGCAAATGGTTTGAAATGGCATAATTACTATAAAATCGGGTAACCTAGAAGTAGTGTGAGCGCCGACATGATTTTTGTAAAAACTACATATCGCCAAAATAGAATTTCTCACATAACATATTCTGAGAATTGGCTGAGATATCAACAGATCATTTCTGGATGAGACTGTGACTGTTTTGTCACCAAACCAATCCGCCGAGGGTAGTCCTATATTTTTACCGACATTTTCAGAGTATATTTTCAAGAACAGCAGTTTTGCTTTGAAATACTATTTCATACGGCTAGTAAATGTGAGTGAGCTCATGGAGAGACCTGTGACAGATCATGTAGACATTCAAGTAGTCAATGATTATCGAGTGTGTTTATTTCGACCATTTACATGTAATTTATATAACCCATTTAGATGATTCCACTACCGGGCGATAGCCTGCCCGTCGAGGGACTATTTTTTTTCGTGCACAGGGGGCGCTGAAGACAAAATTATCAAGGTCAGATTGCAGCAGCTGCCAGGGGCTTATGGTTTTTGGATATACATATTAGAATCAGATTTAATATATGTTTGTATAGCAGCGTAATCAACTATTGAATTATCGGGAGATAATCGAGAATACAGATATTTGTTTTGGCGAGTATCGTTTCTATGACTCAAGAGGTACTTTTACTGTACGGGTCTCATGGATGCCAGACAAATAGATTCTGCCGACGTAGGTAGTCAACGACACCTCGGGTCAGGGGCCACACATCCCCCATAGTCCTCACAGAATATACACAAATGAGCAATGGATATGTTAAAGGAAACTCGAGAAACATATTGCACCAAATTCTTTTATCCATGAACTTAAGAATCGCAGATTATTATAGAGAAAGTTCGCTTCTAAAGGATAATCCACTTAATTTGTTCACTAAGTCCCCTACATTTACTTTGAAAAATATGTCTATGGTATCAATGCATACAACATCATAGATTTTAGGGGGAGTGGACAACTTCAAACAATCATAGAGAACTATTCCAAAGACCAATGGTTGCAATTTCTTTTTTCCTTGACTCTCAGTTTTTCCCATGTGGTTTTCTAGCGAGTTTTTTAACAAGGCGCTGCACACATAAAAGCCAAAGTATGTCACGACTCATATTCTCGCCAGTTTTTTTCCACTGGTTTATCTAGCCGGCTTTCAACGAGGCAATGTGCATCACGTGAAAAGGGGGAGTGTTATAAATACAAAGTATGGACATTACTAAATAGATTCATGAATGGGCAGATCCAATCTCAAGAAGTGTCCATGTTTCCACCCAATGAACCTCAAGATTATCCCACATACCTCATGTATCATTCACTTGATGTATCCGAAATTCGTGGATTCATCCGATGTACTGTAAAGATTCGTGAACTTGTATATACTTCTAATTATGAAGGACCTTTTAGCTTCTTTAAATAATGGTCACATATGGAGCTTCGGCGATTTACCATTATGAAGGATCTTTTAGCTTCCTCTAGATAATGCCATTATATTGTTTTATGATAATCCATAAAGACTTTCACTTCCTAGATACATGTATCATAAGCCTTATAAAAGCGGTCTCACTTTACGCCTGTAAAAGTATCTCGAATAAATACAATTCTTGTAAACTCGGGAAAATTTAAAATTTTCTAAAAAATGGCAATAATAGTAAATTGCTGAATGGCTCAAGGAAGTCTAGAAAATTTCTCAGATGGATGATGAAACGATCGTATCATTGATTCGCCTTACTTTAAATCTAGTGACCTTAAAAGTTCCGCGACCGAGATTACCGAAATTTTTATGATTTTATGCAGGACGCTGCTGACTTCTGACGAGATTTTTACGAAAAATCTTGAAAGTCAGGAAATGGTTTGAGCTAAGTTTATTTAAATAAATTGAATCGGAAGAAATTAATCGCTTTGGTGACGTAAACGAACTCAGACCGAGTGGACACGTGGCGGGACTCGGGGCCATACTTAACAAAACTTAAGTTAATTGGAATAAAAAGAAGTGGTGGAAGCCCATTTCTTCTCGGGTCTTCGCACGTGAAGAAGAGAAGAGATGGTGTAGAGAGAGAAGCTCTGACCTTTCTCTAAGATCTACGAAGCTCGGGTGGCCGTCTCGCATCGGGGCCAAGACTTAAAGCTCCGAGTACTGGGCCGAGGGCAACGGCTGTGGACACCCGGGGAAAAACCAGGAGTTTTATTTCAGATCTCGAGCAAAGCCTGGAGGCCATGTTTCGGAAGCTTCCAAGTGTTCGGGAAAAGTCATCTTCACCCCAAGAGGTAAAGGGAACCTTCCTACTGAATTTATTTTCCATTCAGAGTCGCTTTCTTGGCCTTAGTCGGGTCTTCTGTGTGGATCGGTTTTAGATGGTGCTCTTTAGCACCAAATGGAAGCGAAAAAACTGATTTTTTTTTCTGGCTCTTCACTATGATGTCTAGTTTTCGGGGTTGTTTTGAAGTTGATTTCGGGGCTTAGTTCGGGATGGGCTTTGCGCCATGTTTGCGTCGATTTATGGTCTCAAATGGAGGGTTTGTCACGGCTGAAAGGGCTTGCTCAGATGAGTTTGGCCGAAAACCGCATGTATGGGAGTCTGTGCCTCGTGCACGCACTGCGTAGTTCCACGCCGTCGCGCAGTCATTATTCATGAAGCCTCCAACTTTGGATGCCCATAACTTTCGTCCGAATCCCCTATTCATGACTGACTATATGGAAAGCCCTTTGAGTCTAGAATCCATCCATATATAGATTAATTCAATTTGGAGCTCATATATTATGTCCAAAATGATGAAATACAAGAGGTTCATGTTTCAAGTGCTGCAATGTCATTGATTTTCCTTCACGGCTTGCAACTTTACATAACTCCTTCAAGTAGGGACTCCAAATTTGGTGTTCTTAGACTCTATGGAAAGTCTGAGTCTAGAATCCGGGGTCATGTTCCCCGTGAATGGAATTTTGTGCTCCACATACTTTTTGAAAATTTGATTGTAGCACCAAGTGTGCAAATTGCTTGGTTATGATGATATGAGCGGTCTAATACATCAAAATTGGTGTATGTTGTTTGGTAATTATATGCATGTTGATACACTATCCAAGAGGCCAGAAATTTTGCTGAGTTTGTGTATGATTGAGCATTGCATGGTTGGGTTGTAGGCTATTTGTATGGTGTCACAATTAGACCTAGAGATAAAGTAAGTCATTACGCACTGGTGTAGATGACCTGTAGATGTCAATGTATGTGTGTTAAGTATGTTGAATGAATTGTATGATTTAAATTGAATTTATAACAGTGATATAAATGTTCAATTGATGCATGGGTTAATATGCATGAGTAGGCATATGTGCATATAGCACTCATTATATATGTAGCATGGTATGAATAGGCAATGGCACATTTGCATTGCATTTCATATGCACGGGGACATCGTGTAAAATGGGTAGGTGTTCATGGTTGTTGTCATTCACCATTCTTAGTGAACGGGTGGTGGACCCAATACATTAGACGACGTCCAATAGAGCTCCACGGTCTTCATGGTTGTAAATCAACACTGTGTATTGTGTTGATGGTGCAGGCTCGGTCTAGTGACAATGTCCTAAAGAGTCAAGCAGTTTCAGAGATTGTCCAATTCTTTTGTTTTAAAGAAGTTTCGAAGATTGTCCAATGCTTTTGTTTTAAAGCGATTTCGGAGATTGTCCAATGCTTTTTGTTTTATAAATAAAAAACATTTAACACCTCATTTTTTTTTTTACTCAGAGGATTTTTACTCATTGGCATTGCTCACCCCGGGCCGCGGAGACCCCTTTAGGTACAGGAATGCAAGGAGATGGCGCTACTAGAGGCCGAGTATTGAGAAGAAAGCTTGATGGTGTCTTTTTCCTTGATTTATATTTTGTAAAATATGTATTATAATGCTTAATTTGAGATATGTTTAGATAAGAGTGATGTATCAAACTTTATGGACTTTGGTTTTATAACAAGTACATGTTCGAAAGTATGGATAAATGGGTCATACGTGGCTATTTTTACTGTATAAAATCTGGTGAGGTCGTTGTATACACAGTCATGTTGCCATGTGTAATTGCACAGCGTTGTATTTAGTAAAGCCCCGCATAAAAAAAAGACTCGTCGATTTTCGTTAAATCTTGGGTCCAAAAATAAATAAATAAATAAATAAAGGATTCAATGGTGGTGGACGGTTACCCACATCCACAAATCTTCTCCTCCGCGGGCTGAGGGGGTTGTCAACTGATCCCCGTGCTCAAGGCCACAATTCTTGTCCATATTTCTTCTCCAATATCTCCCTTTTTTTTTTCTTTATTTTACAACATAAATGAGTTGTTGGTAAAAATAAACAATTTAGAAAGCAAATTGTATTCAATAGACTAAAACCCCTAAAATTCTTTAAAAAAAAACTTAAAATATTTTTGGAAAAATCACCTATATCAAAGACTTATCTAAGAAGTACTATAAGTGATTTTTCAAATTTTTTTTAAATATTTTAAAAATGTTAGCAAACGTCTAGCTTTGCTAAAAGTGTTTTCTAGAAATACTCTCAAATAAATGCTTATTAACTATTCATTTAAAATTTTGTTTCAAAAAAAAACTATTCATTTAAAATTTCATCAAACTAATTTAGTAAAAGTAGAGAATAATTTAGTAAAATATTTAAACTAATGGGATGATTCAATATTCAATCCAAATTTTAAAGAATATTAATAAATTAGCCTCATCATCATCATGACATGATGAAAATCTCAAAAAATAATAAATCAAGATATCGAAATATATAAAAGTAACGACCATAATTTAAATACTATAGTGATTAAACTACATATGACTCTAATTTTGCAATATATAACAATCATAATTTGATTTATTGTTTTGTCTTATCGAAAATGTTTTGTTTATCTAAATTACCCACACACAAATAAAATGTTACAACAAGACAACGAAAAACAAAACATCGTAACAAGACGATGAGACAAAACTAAACGCCGCAATCAGACGATGACATCATGAAAAAACAATATCTTTTTCGATGTGATGGATCAAGTATGTTGGGTTGGGTTTTTTCAGATTTTATTTCACATTTAGGCCCTACTTGGTTGAGCTTATTAGAGGAGCAATCAGAAGCTGATAGTTGATCCACCCACAATTAGCTCAAACAAAACATCGTAACAAGAAGATGAGACAAAACTAAACGCCTCAATTAGACGCCTCAATCATGAAAAACAATATATTTTTCGATGTTATGGATCGAGTATATTGGGTTGAGTTTTTTCAGATTTTATTTAACATTTAGGTCCTACTTGGTTGAGCTTATTGGAGGAGCAATAAGAAGTTGATAGTTGACTCAATTTCAATCAACCTTGTGGGTGTTGTAAAACAATTAATCAGCTCCCCCGATAGCTGATTAGGCCTAAACAACCCCTGATGGGAAAAAAAACTATAAATCGTAACTTTTTCTAAAACGCTACTATGAAAATGTTCTATTTTCCACTTATATAAATCTTTAAATTCTCAAAAACTTTTATTTTTATAAACAATTTATGTTACCTAATAATTTTATAATTTTTGTAGAAACCCGAAAATTAGAAATTCAAAATGAAAACATAAAAAATAATAAATTTCCAAAAAGGGTTCAGGAAAGCCTAGAAAATTCTATAGGATTCTGATGATCAAAACGAATCGTTTCCATTAATTGGGTTTCGCGAAATCTAGTAATCTAGAAAATTTCATGAATTCCGAGACAATCGAAAAATTTTTTTACGATTTTTCTGGTGATAGTCACAAGGATTCAAGGACTAGATTTAATAAAATTCCTGACTGTGAAATGAGCCACAAGTTCTATTTAAAATAAAGTGAATCGAAAGAAATAAATTGCCGGGCGTAAATGGACCCGAATGAAGCAATATGAACCATGTATCAAAATAATAATAACAATAATAATAAATAAATAATAAAAAAATATAAAAAGCGATAAAAATAAAAAGGAAGGGAAAAGGGCAAAGATCGAGAGGCGTGAGAATGGAGAGAGAGAGATTGCTACTTTTTCTTTCTTCGCTTTCTTTAAGATCTACTTCGGGAATCGACCTAAGTTTTCATCGAGCAAAGGCAACGTCGATCCATGCAACGAGCTACACGGTACCAAAATCTTGAGTTTCGCCAAACTTACCAGGTAATTTTCGAGACTTGTGTTATTTAAATAAAAGGTCATTAAATTGACTGGATCACAGAGGTCGTGGAAGTCAAGAATTTTTCCAAATTTTTCAGACCATGTGAATTTTTAGGAATTTTGGTACTGCTGGAGCGCCCACTGAATTTTGGGAATGTTTTTGGGATGTAAGCCTCAACGACTTTTTGGGATTGTTTTTAGACAAATTCCAAGCTAAAATTTTGATCGCTGAGCGCTTCGAATCGAGTTCAATTGCTGGATCCTGACCTGGATGCCTTCAAGTTTGGTGGTGTGTCGGCATCCGTTGATGAACCGTGAAGGGACCGAGAGGTGCCTGCTTTATAGGTCCAGATTTTGGCCATTTTAAAAGTTATTGCTTCTATGAATACGTCAGTGAAGAGATCATGTTAAGATATGCTATTTGATGTATTAACATAGATTGCATGGATGTAAATTATATGTAAAAATTATAATTGTCCATGGTGGTTAATGTTTTCTCGTAAAGTACCTATATATACATGTAACATGAAGGAAAATGTACCGCATCATGTATTTCGCTACGCACCTACACGCTACCGAGTCGGGTGTGGATGCATGGTATCGAAGACCAAATTCTGCCAGTGAATGGGTCCCTGAGCTCGAAATGGGACAAAGTCCTGGCAGCAGACTCAATGATGTGTAAAACTGATCAAAATGATAAATTACACGCTTTAAAGGAGCAAGTCAGAGACTTCCCTGTGGTGAAAGACCCAAATGTTATTCACTGCTATATTTAACCCGCTATGTAAGTTCGCAAATGTTGAAGGCAAAGGCTGCACTACTGGGTGAAACCAAAACTGCGGCCCAGCAAAAGAAAAATAAAATCATGAAATGATGCCCTAAATCGAGGGTTGTCCAATGGCTAAGTCATTAGGTTAAATACCAA